>JAUPFV010000001.1:105300499-105738889 GCA_036936605.1 Limnanthes douglasii subsp. nivea | reverse complement strand
AGATTACTAGATGGGTTGTAACGAGGTTGCTAGACATGAGTTAATGCACAGTGCTAGACATGAGTTAATGCACATTGGTGGATACGAGTTGTATTTCATTTATATTTTCATCAATATAACATTGCGATGTATGTGTAGAGGATGCGATTTTTGGCTTGTATTTAGACATTGCTAGATACGGTATAATAAGAATGCTAGATACATTTTATTGGATTTCCATATGCACTCAGAAGACATTGCTAGACACACTAATACAACATTGCTAGACACACTAGTATAACACTGTTAGACACACAAATACAATATTGCTATACATGAGAATTGTTACTGCGATTGTAATTTAAATATCACATTTCTAGATACATTGATATGAGTTTGCTAGATAAACTAATCTCACTTCTTACATTGTGATTGTGTTTGAATTCTAAGATGACTTTGCTAGATACGTTGACATGAGGTTACTAGATACTGCCGAAAATTCCGTGTAGAGGTTAAATCGAAAGTCTCATCATAAACCGAGATTTCTAGTCAGGTTTTACAGGCATCTGTAGATTTGTCGAACATGATGTGATTACTGTGTAGAGGATGCGGTTTTCGGCTTGTAAAAGATTCGATTTTTGGCTTGTATTTAGATATTGCTAAATACATTATAATGAGATTGCTAGATACATTTTATTGGATTCCCAGATACAATCAGAAGACATTGCTAGACACACTAATACAACATTGCTAGATAGATTAATTCCACATTGCTAGACACACTAGTATAACATTGCTAGACACACAAATACAACATTGCTAGATGTGAGAATTGTTACTGGATTGTAATTCAAATATCACATTGCTAGATACATTGATATGAGTTTGCTAGATACACTAATCTCACTTCTTACATTTCAATTGTGCTTAATAATTGCCTTTTAAAACTGTTTCCTAGAACTACTAACTCTCTAATCCTTAGTGATACCGTAAATAAAGGCATTGCTACTGTAAACATGCATTAAACCCCAAAAGAACTAACAACATAATTATAAAATTGATTAAACATTAGATAGTGTCTTTACAACTTCCAAGTACAACAACCCTCCCAAAAAAGAGGATATCTTAGAGGGTTGGTCAATGTTTGCCAAAAAAACAAAAAAAACATACTAAATCAAAAAACATGTTGCATGAACTCCAATAAGATCAGTCTGAATACTAGTTACATGACATTGCTAGATACAAGTTATATGACATTGCTATAACGAGTTATCAGACATTGCTAGATACTAGTTATATGAAATTGCTAGATACTAGTTATATGACATTGCAATAACACAAAAAACTATGCACAATCCATAGACATTACCAATCAAACACTCCAGTGTTGTTCAATCTATACTTCTATCTTTTATAGGGCCTGCTGTTCAATCTTTATGAAATTTGGTAGATACATGAATACATTGATGTGTAATTCATTCTTGCTAGATACATGAGAATTGTTACTGTGATTGCAATTCGAAATCTATCCAGGTGCTTTACCCTTTTTGTAGTTGCATAAGCACTCCTTATGTTTACTCCTTTTTTTGTTCTTTTTGATATCATAGGATAAGCACTCCTTAGCTTTCGGTTTGTATGTTTTGAAACTGTTAATATTACTTCGTATAACGTCTGGTTGTATCGTTAATTCTATTCTTTACCAGTGTTTGACATTGCTAGATAGGCTATGATTATATTGCTAGATACTTGTTATATCATTTGTAGTTGTATTGAAATTAAGTTTCTGATGCCACATTGCTAGATACAGTGTAATACCTCTGCGATTGTAAGTGTACAATGAGATTGCTAGATACGTGTATATGAAGTTTCTAGATACAACATTTTCCATACATGAACATTTCACTAACATGAAGTACATGGACGTCCTAATCAGCATAAAAAATGATAAATGGGTTGTAACGACGTTGATAGATACAACCGCATATAATTGCTAGATACCTTATAAAGATATTGCTAGATACAACATTTGAACATCGCTAAATACATTATAACGATTATGATAGATACATCATCAAAAGATTGCTAGATGGTTTGTAACGAGGTTGCTAGACATGAGTTAATGCACATTTCTAGACATGAGTTAATACACATTGGTAGATACGAGTTGTATTTCATTTATATTTCCATCAATATAACATTGCGATGTATGATATATATGACATTGCTAGACAAGAGTTATTTGACATTGCTAGACACAAGTTATTTGATATTGCTAGAAAGGAGTAAGTTTACATTGCCAGACACGAGTTAATTTGTATTCAGATTTTCATTCAATTTGACATTGCTAGACACGGGTAATTGGACACTACTTGACACGAGTAAATGTGTATTCAGGTTAGCATTCATTTCTCCTTGATAGGCACGACTAACTTGACATTGCTAGACACGACATACATGACATTGCTAGACATGCTGAACTAGACATTGTTAGACACGAGTTATTTGACATTGCTAGAAACGAGTAGGTTGACATTGCTAGGCACGAGTTAATTTGCATTCAGATGTTCATTCAACTTGACATTGCTAGATAGGAGTTATAGACATTGCTAGACACGTGTAGTTTCACACTGCTTGATACAGGTAAATGTGCGTTCAGGTTAGAATTCATTTCAGATTGCTAGATACGAGCTATACGAAATTTCTTGTATCACGTCAATTTAAAAGATCCATACAAACAACATCCACAAAAATTAAAATACATAACGAGTAATTCTTTTCAAATACAAACAGAACTACGACACATTGCTAGATAAGGCAAACAGAACATGTCAAGCTTGCGATTCGTGTGCATATATCATCCACGCCAATGTCCTACTTCAACCTGTTCACATATAAACACCTTCAATAACCTAACACCAACATTCACACAAAACCATCCCCAACAATTACCTGCTACACCTACAACCACGCCAAAATTCTAAAATTACATCGAAATAAAAATACATGCTTAACTGAACATAAAAAACTATCGAACTTCCATACTCCAACACCTTGAACGTCTGAAATATTATCTCTAACGTGTTTACCGAACAAAAAACAACAGAAGTCTGCACTTACCGACGTCGGCTTCTTTTTTCAGGGTTGTAACGATGGTAGATGGGTTGTAACGAGGTTGATAGATACAACCGCATATCATTGCTAGATACCTTATAACGATATTGTTAGATACTACATCTGAACACTGCTGGATATAGTATAACGACTTTGATAGTTGCCACATCAAAAGATTGTTAGATGAGTTGTAACGAGGTTGCTAGATACACATGTGAACATTGCTAGATACAGTATAACGACTTTGATAGATACGTTATAAGGAGATTGATAGATACAATGCTAGATACGTTATAAGGAGATTGATAGATACAATAGTGTAAAAATTCTAAAATATTGTCATACATAAACCAGATTCACTACTACACTACTAGACGCGTTGTATGTTCATGTAAAGACACTACTGACATTGCTAGACATGGCAACACATACTGCATAAATTGCTAGATATGTACAACATTTCATGTATATGATACCAAAATTTCTTGAAACAGATACATTGCTAGATATGGCTACTAGATATGCATGCAAACATTCCCATTTGAAAAGTACTTAGTTATAATCTGAAAAATCCCGTAGTAATATCTATTTCACCCATCAACCAATTAAACAAAAAAACTAAGCAGCGAACATATACATTAACAATCGAAGACAGCACTGGTGCAACTAACTCGACAACAACATCAGTCTCACTCCATTGCTACATTGCTCGACGTGACCAAGTTAAACTACTACATTGCTAGACGTGCAGTGCCTGGCGATAAACTAGTCGCAGACATTGCTAGATACGGCCACAAATATTCTCCACATTGCTAGATACGTACAACATCCCTGCATATGCACAAAAATACCTCAACTCTATACATTGCTAGACTTTCGTACTTGAACCAGGCAACATTGCGATTCTATAGTACAACAACAACTAACCAGTGCGAGCGGCATTGTCCGACACTATTATAACCACGACGAAACTAACCAGCCGTATCTAACTGCTGACGATGGTGTAACACTATGGAGTAAAACTAAATTTTATCACCATGGAGTAACACTAACTCTGTACTGTAAACGAAACGCCAAAATGTCGCCGGAGAACGGAGAACGGAGAACACATTACTCAACGACAGTCAGTACTCCAGCGACGTCGATAAAATCGGGTTTGTTACTCACATACACACAATAATATAGACGGCGACAGTGACGCAGCCGGTGGATGGTCAACGACTGCTGGAGTCCAGTTCGGGTTTGTTACTCACAGAGACACAGTAAATCGGGTTTGTTACTCACAGACACACAGTAACTCAAACGTGCCTTATCGACGGTGACGAAGCCGGTGGATTGTCGACGACTGCCGGAGTCCAGTTCTTGATCGGTATCGGGTTGAGAATTAACGTCACCGGAATGGTTATGGTCGACGCTACGGTTAAAGCACGTTCGGTTCAACTTCGTCTTCTGGGTTCACTTTCGTTTTTCGTTTTTCTCTCTCCTCAAAATTAGAAATGTGAAAGTGGAGGGAATTGGAACCCAAAAGTGAGATTAAAAGGTGAAAAAACGGGTTTCAACAAAAAAAAACCCACTTTTATACTCTAGAGGGTATTTTTGTCCATAATATGGCTCTAGGTATTTTATGAAACTAGTCTAAAAGTGGGTACCAATTTGGTATTTCAAAGTTGACTAGGTATTTATAGGTACTTTCCCTCTCTCTCTATATATATAAAGGTATTTTTTTTTTCAGGAGGAAACCCGCTGAGCGGAGAAAACGTATATAGAGAGACTCAAACTCATAACCTTTAGTCACAGAAATGTCTTATTCAACCAACTCGGTTACCCCATTGAAAGCATCATAAGAACACAATTAATATGTGTTGTATTTTTGAACCACCTATAATTTTTCAATGTTTAGTGAACATTTTATATGGAAAGCACTTTGTTTATATAAAAAATAAAAGTGATTGTAATTAACATGTGTTTACAAAATATCTTAAATTATAAAAAAAATGACTATTTAATGCTCGTTAACCGGTATCATCAGCGTTCAGCAAAACATGATAATCGAAATACGATAATCGAATATCTATAATTAAAGTTAGATTTATTTATAGAATGTTGCAATAAAATAATCTTATTAATAATTGCTTTTAACAATACTATAACACAAATTGCGTAAAATTTGTTCAATTGTTTCTACTAATGTGTTATGCTTGCGTCCTTGTTTCTACTAATGTGTTATGTATACATTAACGAGCCGCTCTGATTTGGTGTAAGAATATATTCTTACATGAATTGAGCAGTGTGAATTATCGGTGTAAGCTACTCGTATAAGAATAAGAATATATCCGGCTCCTCGTATAAGAATAAGAATATATTCGGCCCCTTACAGCAGGCCTTTATCGCTGGTATTGTTTTCGATTACTTTGATAATTTTTTACTTCCCACAAGGGCTTACTACTAAGGAAAAGTATTTGTATTTATATTCACAATTATTGAATTACCCCTACATTTATATCCAAGGCCAAAACACATTAACGATTATTAGTCCAAAATATAATTTTAAATTTAACGATGTGGTGTTATGTATGATAATTTGTATTTTTTTAATATACTTAAAAGAAATAAATATAAAATCTGTATATTTTTAAGAGAAATTGTATTTAAAGTACCCACTCAACTATTCAATTGTCACTTACCAGGTTTGATCAATTCTTACTTAATACTCAACTCAACTACCTTATTGTCACTTACAACCTAATATTATTTTAATACCCTAACTACCCTTAACCCACTATATAAACATAATTTTCTGTTTTCTTTCTATTTTTTTATAGCTTTTTGAAGATTTGAATTTGTTAGCCGCTCTAACCACCTAACCCTACCAACCACCACGAGACCGGTTGAAATCACATTTTCCGGTGATCGGAAGCTGCTAAAGGTTTGTTTCTTTATGTAGGTTGTTGTGTTAGACCTGTTTAACCTCTGTTTTATACATACAGGAGTTGATGGTCGCTTTTTGGAATCTTATAGCTTACAAGTAATCGTGTTGTGAGCTTTTAAGTAATTACCTACCGATTTCGAAGTTTTTTTATTGGTTTTCTCTGTTGGAATAGGTTCTATTCTACTGTTTTTAGATGCCATTGCCTGATTTCGAGCTTTTCTCTGTTTTTTTGGGTTATAGCGATCTGTTATTTTTTAGTTAATATCGTTCGTTATATAGTTATGTCCTTGTTGTCTGATGTTATATTCTAATTTGGTAGTGCTTTAGTTTTGTCTTGAGTGTGTAGATTACGAGTTTTTAGGTCAATTAGATTATTGTATTTCGAAACAAATATCAGGACTTTTTTTACATAGAAATATCATGACAAGATGCGAATAGCTCGTTGTAGGTATACACAATTCGCAAGATAGGATACGAATTGTTTGATGCAGTAGTAAATAATTTGCATATAGTTTTTGTGACTAATAACAAATATCAGGACGTTTTTTACCTACAAATATCAGGACAAGATGCGAATGGCTCGTTGTAGGTATACACAATTCGCAAGATAGGATGCGAATTATTTGATGCAGTAGTAAATAATTTAACAACATAGTTTTTGTGACTAATAACAAATATCATGACTTTTTTACCTACAATTATCAGGACAAGATGCGAATAGCTCGTTGTAGGTATACAATTTGCAATATAGGATGCGAATTGTTTGATGCAGTAGTAAATAATTTGCACATAGTTTTTGTGACTAATAACAAATAACTTGTACTGTCCAGGGTGAGAGATGTCTAAATCACGAGTTTGTATTTTTAAATATGGTCACCAAACTGCAATTGTGCCTTTCACGGAGTTTGAAAGCTTCGAAAGTATCCAAGCTTATGTAGAGAACACATGGAAGAAGCTTGCCACAGGTGACTACCTAATTACTTACTCATGCGGGGATCACAATAATTGTTTGTTTAATAACCAGAATGATTTTGTTGGGTTGGTGTTATATCTTGATTTGGAGCGTTTAAAACAGGTTAGTTTTCTCATAGAACAACACGTCTTCGATAAGGGTTCTGGTAATAAAAGTTCTGTTGATAAGAGCTCTGGTGGTAAGGATTGTGGTGTAAAGCGTAAAAAGCGTAGCTTGATTTTGGGAGAACCATCTCTTGATCAACTAGTTAGCGGGGAGAGTAGTAATGGTTTAGTTAATTCTGATCAGAGGAAAAAACAACTTGCTACTGCTGGTTGGGCTGATGCTATTACATGAGTGGGTCAAGCTTTTGAAGAAGGTGCTGCCGGTCTGAGGGTATCTTTGTGCAAGTTTGCGTTAGAACATGTTTTTTCTTTCAAATACCTACACAACACAACAAATAAGATCACTGCTTATTGTGAAAATAAGCTCACAAGAGGGTGCAAATGGAGGGTTTATGAATCTATTGACTCAAGCACCGGCCTTTTGAAGATCAAGAAGTATGTCCCGTACCATACTTGCAATCCTGTTTTCTCCCAGAAGCATAAGCATAAGCGGCACAGGCATTTGATATCAGATTTGATTGTAGAGGAAATTCAGGATTCTCTCCGGACCTGCCATTCGTTGACAGCCAAAACCATACAATCGACTGTCAAACAAGATTACGGTCTTGACATCTCTTATCGTTTGTCATAGAATGCTTTAGAGAAGGCTAGGAGGGGAGTTTTTGGAGATAGTTCAAGTTCTTTTAGTTTACTAAGAGGATACTTCAAACGCTTGAAGAGCCGAGATATTACTTCAGACTGCCAGTTGGAGTTGTCAGCTGAAAACCGATTCAAGCGCTGTTTTGTAGCATTCGGTTCGTCCCTTCGAGGTTTTCATTCATGCCGTCCAATGTTGTTTGTCGATGGAACCCACTTATATGGCAAGTACAAGGGTGCATTGCTCACTTCTGTAGCAAAGGACAGAAACAACGGTTAGTTACATTTATCTAGTTAATCTGAACGATGTTTTTGTGTGAAAATACTGATGCAATTCGCATCAGGTGAGGCGAATTAAGCAGTGTTGTGATCCTCACATTTCGCATTTGAGGCTGCAAATTAGGTATTATCTGAGTAAACTGTACTTACATCGCAGCTTGAGTTACAAACAATTCGCATGACAAGCTACGAATTGTTTGTATGAGCAATTAAAATGTCACACATAATTTGCATGGAAAGCTGCGAATTGTGCCAGGACAGCATGCAAATTTCTTACAATTTTTAAATGTTTGCATACTGTTGTAGTGTTCATTTGATCTGCCTTTTTCCAGGACTATTCCCTGTTGCTGTTGGTGTAGTTAGCATTGAAGATTGGGACAATTGGATGTGGTTTTTGTGGTGTTTGAAACCACATTTGATGGATCGCCAGATCACATTTATTTCAAACCGTCATTCTGGTATTGTCAATGATGTTTCTGTCTTGTATCCAAACTGCTATCATGCGTACTGTTATTTTCATCTCATGCAAAATTTGAAAGCCAAAATGGAACATACTAACAGGGAGTATAAAAAAAGGATGTTGAGTTTCTTCCATCGTCTTGCTTATGCTCCAAGTCAAGAGCTTTTTAAAGATATACTAACAGGTTTTCTATGTGAAGGTGGTGAGAGAATGAGTGATTTTCTTGCAAATTTACCTCCTTTGTTGAGTATAAAAAATATTACGGCTTACCAATTGTTGAGTTTATTGATTGGATTAGAGTCTTGCTTATGACTCAAGTTTCACGAAGATACGAAGAAGGTCTCAGCTGGAGTACTAATTTGGTTCCCGAGTACGAGAAGAAGCTAAAGCAGAATGTTGACATGTGCCGAACTTGGGTAGTACGTAAGTCCTCTTCCGCCATGTTCGAAGTCTTTTCGAATCCTGTGGCTGTTGTTAATCTGTTGGATTTCAAATGTTCATGCGGATCATGGCAACAAGAGTGTTTTTCATGTTCTCATGCTCTAGCGGCATTACAATACACCGACCAAGATCCATTGACTGTAATAGAACCCTTCTTTACGGTTAAGAATTACAGGAAAAGTTACTCTTTCAGCATACTAGCTATAACTGATTTCGGCGAAGGGTCCACCGCTAACGATCCTTCTTTTGTTGAAGTTCTGCCTCCGAACGTTAAGAGACGCTCCAGAAGGCCTAAGAAAAAGCGAATACCTTCTAGAGGAGAAATCTCAACCAAGAAGTTGAGGTGTGGCCGATGTTCGAAATCAGGCCATAACTGGAGGACTTGTGATATTCTAGTTTAAGGACAATTCTGGTTGGCCATATCACATTTATTTTTGTAGTACAGTTATTGTTCTGTACAGCAAACTAAACATTCATACATTCCTGTGTTTTTGTATTGCTATTATTGGAGTTGTAAGCATTTCGTATCATGTGTTGCGAATTATGTACAATATGTTGGTATATTCTTACAAACATCTATCAGGATTACATGCGTTTTTATGTGAAATTTCACCAGGATGCGAATCATTAGTAAAATCATATCAAACATTTATCATATCAAATGTTTCGCATGATAGGCTGCGAATTAGGGCCAGAATTTTGATGCGAATGGAGAAAAATTAGAAGTCCTGATATTGGTCATATGATAAGCTGCGAATTGTGCTTTAATAAAAATACCAGGATATTCAATAAGGTTGAAGATAAGTAATATAGCAGGCTAACATGCGAATGATATGCAAAATGTATTTGATGCGAATCGTTTATATCATTGAAACTCTGTAAATATATTGGATTACAAAAAAGAGGATTACAATATTTTCATGCACTAAGAACTGTTTACACATATCACTACAAGCTACTGGTGCTAGTTAGTTGCATTCCAAAAAAACAAAAAACAAAAACCAACTCTAGCAGTTGGTAGAGGATTCATCACCATCTTTTTCCTGTTTCTCCTCTTTGTGCTAGTTAGTTGCATTCCAAAAAAATAAAAAATAAAAACCAACTCTAGCAGTTGGTAGAGGATTCATCACCATCTTTTTCCTGTTTCTCCTCTTTGTGTTGATCATCTTTGTCTTTCTCCTCTTTCTCTTCCACTTTCTCTTTCTCTTCCACTTTCTCTTCAGCTTCAATATCTACGTCCATCATGCTTAAAAATTTTGTCCTTGATGGACCAGCTTCGTCTTCCCTCTTCCTTTTGTTGTTTCGAACCTCTGTCGTTTGAGATTGCACCTTTTCTGGCTGAGGTGCAGCAGGAAGCATTGGAACCTGTTCTGGCTGAGGTTCAGCAGCAACCAGTGGAACAACTTCCACTGGTTGAGAGTCAGCAGAGTAGTAGTCATCATACATGTCTAGTTCGAAGACAGAGACTGGGCTGGGGGGTGGTACTGCTGGCATGATCAACTCATCATTCCAGTTAACGGTTATGGATGACCAGGAGTCACCTAGAGAACCGAGTGAACCAGAGTTTGAGTATGAGGTGGTGGTTGTGGTGGTGGAAAAAGACATGACTGTTTGAATTCGAAGAGAAGAAGAGGTGTTTTTAAAAAAATATGGAGTTTGGTGTAAAATTAGCCTCTGGTTACTAGAGGTATTTGTAGGGAAAGGAGGTAATCATTACATACCCTCTATGTCTAATCAGCATTTAATGAATTATGTACTTGATTAGATTTTTTTGTGTGCTCAATGGAGAAAACGTTTACCAAGGCATAAGCCACTGCCTGTTCGTATCCTTGTACTTTATATTTTGAATTTTTTATTTCTGCACCAGGCTGCGAACTGATTGTAAGGTGGTATACCAGGCTGCGAACTGTTTTGTGTAGTGATAAGCATCTATCAGGTTAGGCTGCCAACTATTTGATGATAAATTAGGATGTGAATTATTTAATGATAAATAAGCATCTATCAGGTCAGGCTGCGAACTATTTGATAATAAATTGGGCTGCGAATTATTTAATGATAAATAAGCATCTATCAGGTTAGGTTGCGGACTGTTCATACATATCAGCTAAGGAATATTCAAATTTCTGAAAATGTAATTTTTTTATGTATGCACAACAAAACTAAAAATTACATCAGATGTATTTACAAGCAACAGATGTATTTACAAGCAACAGATGTATTTACAAGCAATACACGAATCAGCCATATGCGATGCGGTCTTTGTCATTTAAAAAGTAATAAAACATTTCTGCTCTGAAGGCAGTTACCATATCTACATCGTATTTTTTCTGCACTGATCCATGCTCGATAATATCTCTTGCATATTTGCAGACAAAGATACCACAGTCCAGGGTGCCTCGCTTTTGTTGTGGAATGCCTCTTTCCACTTTCACCTTCCACCCTGTAGTATATTTAGGTAGGAATTCTCTATCCAACAAATATTTGATCCGTGTATAATAATTAGTGTTAGGAATAAGCACAAAAACAAAAACAGTTGGTGACATACAATTCGCACCTTAGGTTGGGAATTATATGACAACAAATCCAACATAATTCGCACCTTAGGCTGCGAATTGTATGACAACAAATCCAACATGGGCATGTCACACGATTCGCAGCTTAAGCTGCGAATTATTTGATATGCACCCTATTGTTCGCATCATATGCTGCGAATTGAGTTATGGATAGGCTGCGAAAAGCAATTGATTTACTCACAATTCGCAGCATATCCCGATAAAAGTTCGCATCCTGCATACTTAAAATGTTTTTAAATTTAAGTGTATAGTTTGGAATATTTACCAGTAGTGGAGGAATCCTTGTGGTGTGGTCTATGGCTTTCAGCTTAGGCAGAAGCGGATTGTAGTTTGAAATTGTCCTGGCGTCGATGTCAATGACGAGCAACGTCCAGTGGTTTACAGTGTCCTTCATCTCGGTGCATACTGGAACCATGATGATGTTGGCATCTTTGCGCCCCATTCTAAAAGCCATGTCCACCAAATTTTCTACTTGCCAGTCTGCTTTCATTTGATGCTGCATCCAAGCAAGAGTATATTAAAATGAGAACATTTTCTGAGAACTTTGTTCAATTTACCTGAGCTAAACTTACCGCAGTCATGCCCGAAATCAGTACGGCGTCATGATGCTCTCCTTTAGCTTTAGTGCATGGAACTTTGAAGTCTGCATCTTCAAGCATCTTTCGAATCCAAGCATCGATAACCTAACAAAGGAGTTGTAGATTTATGTTAAATATACAATACATATTTGAAACATTCAAAATAGAATTAGTTGACAATTGGATACCTTTACGTCCAGCTCCAGTTCTAAAGGTAGTGCCATGACATCACTCGCTTGCACCCTGATTCCGTATGTAAACTTGGACTCTGGTAGCTGCCATACCACTGGATCAGGTGTGTCGCTCTCGTAGGCTTTAACTACCTGTATTTTGTGGTATTCTTGCAGATCGATACGTTCAGTTACTTTTGTTTTCTTTGGCCAGTCGCTGTATTCTACTGCTGGCGGTTCCCGTATTGTTATTACGAACTCTTCTTCTTCTTCGGCCAGTTGAGGCTGCGTTTGTGTCAGTAGAGTAAAACTTGGCTCCTCTATATCTTTACTGGGCTCGAGCTTAGTAAATAACAAAAATCAAAAGTAGAAGGGCGTCAGTAATTATAATTGCAATGACTCCAAACAGTTCGCATCTTAGGCTGTGAACTGTTTGGTTCCAGTCTAATAAATTTATTAGTATCTATCAGGGTAGGATGCGAACTGTTCGAGGTTCCACTGAACAGTTCGCATCCTACCCTGATATTCATTTGTAATACCCCAATCAGTTTTCTAACACAAATCTCATGTTATGATGCGAAATCATTATAAGTAGGCCTTACCGCATGGTCAGCGACAACCAATGTCGTTGACTTGTTCGGCATAGGATCTGGATCGTGTCAGCAGAAATCATTAAAGTCATCATCCGACATGTTCTCCAAAGACCGTTGTATTATAGAATCGTAATATACATTATCAATTTCATTTAAAAATGTCTGTGAAACTTGAGTGTAAATACCATCAACAAAAGCATCGGGTAAACATACTGTGTTATCGTGGGACTCTGGAGCTTGCAGTTGATTTGTTACCGGGCCTACAGTTTCACGTTGGCTTAGCAATTCTGACTTTGCGGACATCACCGTTGGTCTTTGAGGTTCCACGAAAGAAGTGGTGTTGTCTTCTAAGGATGGTCCTTCTTGGTTGAGTAGTTTCGTCTTCTCACCGGGATGGACAGGTTCTAAATCTTGAGGTTCTATCTCTTAAGTTAGCCTTTCTCTCTTCGCCAAGGTTATCTGTTGCTGATGTTGTTGTTCTTGTTGTCCTTGTTGCTCTCGTTATTGTTCTTGTTGTTTTTCTTGTTGCCGGTCTTCGTGTTGAACTTGTTGCTGCTGGTGTTGTTGCTGGTGGTGTTCTTCTTGTTGTTGTTGTTGGTGTTGTTGTTGCTGGTGGTGTTCTTCTTGGTCTTGCTGTTGGTGTTGTTGTTGTTCTTCTTCTTGTTCTTGTTGTTGGTGTTGTTGTTGTTTTTCTTCTTGTTGTTGTTGTTGGTGTTGTTGTTGTTGTTCTTCTTGTTGCTGTTGTTGTTCTTGTTCTTGTTGCTGTTGTTGTTCTTGTTGTTGCTGCTGGTCCTGCTGTTGTTGTTGTTGTCTTTCGGTCTCCTGTTTCATACAAAAATCCAAACTAACAAAAGAGTGGAAGGGTTAAGCATAAGTTAATCATTGTTGAGCACGATTCGCATGCTGACCTGATATCTGTGTTGTACATTCTTAACAATTCGTAGCTCAGCATGCGAATTGTGTAATAACCAACCCACTAGTTTATTACACAATTCGCAGCTTAAGCTGCGAAACGTTTGGACAGGACTACACAAGAGTCCTGATATTTGTTTGATAACAACATATCATCCACTTACATTATCTACCTCCTCTGTCTGTGTCTCCATGATTTCCATCTCTGCATATTGTACCGGTAATGGTGAATGGTTGGCATCATCTTCCCTTTCTTCTGGCAGTACTCCATCAGCATGGTGCTGATCAGCATTAGACACAGATGCTTGCTGATCAGTGGATTCTTCTCTATCTGGAAGTGCTGTTGGTACCTGCTCTATTGTGCTTTCAATCCGGCAAATTGGCTAAGAGATAGCATTTTGGAGTTGTTGTGCTTCAAGTTCCGCTATCTTGCATTTCAATTCTTTCAGCTGCAAAAATGATAGCAAACTTTTTATAAACATATTAAGTGCTGACTGTTGTGATTATTTAAGGTTCAAGTCATACTTACTTCTCTGGCCTGTTTTTCTATCTTTCTCTCGTACTTGTTCTTGTCGGCGTATGTCTTCAAACGCTTTGATTCAGCAACAATTGCAGAAATATCGGGATTAGGATCTCTGCGTTTGAGTACATAAGAACCAATTGTTTCACTCATACTGGTTGTGTCGTCATCGTCGGGCAACTGCTTGGATTTGTCTTTCGGTTGTGGTGGAATCTTTTGCTTGGGGAGTCTTGGTGGTGGAATCATTGGCTCGGGTGGTGTTAGTTGTTCGGGTCTGGGAGACATCAACTTATTCATTACATTCTGTGATGCTCGTCTCCTTTGTTTTTGTTTTGATGCTCGTCCTCTTCGTTGGTCTTTCTTCCGGTGAAGTAGAAAAGGTTTCTGCATCTTCATTATCTTCTCGTTCTCCGAAAGCTTCACTTTCAGCCTCGGTAAGCTGTAATGGACCTTCTAAAACCTACCAACAGAGGCACATGTAAGTAAATTAATTGTTTCGAAAGTATGAGGGTGTAGACAAACAAATTGTTTTTTAGAAACAGTTTGCATCATATGGTGCGAAATGTGTGATTTTAATCATGCTAGAGTTGCAAAGAGTTCGCATGCTGAGCTGCGAAATATGTATGGGACAATATGCCGCGAACTATGTGTAAAACATATGTTGCGAACTAAGTGTAAACCACATGTTGCGAACTAAGTATTTATGTATGGGACAATATGCTGCGAACTATGTGTAAAACTATATGATGCGAACTGTGTGGAAAAAGAAGCTGCGAAGTAAAATTCATATCAGGCTGCGAAATGATTGATACATTTTTCTAAGAAAAACGCATGATATGCTGCGAACTGTATGCACCCCCAGTTCAATACATATATAAAGCTTATACCTGGTCATTATCCAGCGAGGGTGTTCTAAAAATATATGTCATGGTTGATTCTTGCCACTCTAACCCCATCCATTTGAAAAACCTTGGTATCGAGGTTGGCTTCGCTACCTCGTGGCCGATTGTTGTGTGCTCCATGATGAAGGGCTGCATGGGGACAGGTTTTATCAACACGATGCTATGTACATAACTAATTTTTATATTGAATTGAACAATCTTACAACTACAAGGGCGACGCAGCCGACGACTTTATCAGCTCTTTCTATTGCTAAGCAACTCCTGATAGACTGTCGAAGCTTGTACAGTATTGATCCAGCCCAGTCATAATTGTTTATTCTGTTGAGGTCTTCAACGTAATAAACCGTGCTCCAGCCCAGGATATCTCCAGATACGGAGTAGAATAGTGTGGAGCACAAAAACAGTATCAACAGCCTCGCAACATCTTCCAACTCATGCTCCCCTCCTTCGTTTATGGCCTTCTCTATACCCTCCTGTAAAACCAATGACAACATGCTATGTTAGAAATGTACAAAGTCTTTCTTTATAAATATGAAGTCCATTTTAGACGTACCTTTATAATGGCATTTGTTATTGTTTTGGTATTACTAGCTGCTACTTTCCTGCCAGTTTTACCCATGAAGTATTTATTCATCATCCCTGATTCGTCCTCTTCGCCGGGTGCATACTTGTTGTGAAAAGCTCCGGTTTTTGTTAATGGCATTTTCTCGGTGCCATGCCTCAACCAGAATATGATCTTGACATCCTTCTCAGTTAGCTTTACATACTTGTTGCCAATCCTAAAGGCGTCTCTATCCACGGAGAGTTGTTCGATGATATACTGAATGATTTGGTAGAATTTTTTCCTTGGCAACTCTGCCTCATTAAGGATTTGGAACGCCGTTTTCAGAAGTGTGTAGAAGGGTGTGTTTCTTGCAGCTTCAATGTGGGCCCTTGTAATACGCATGTGTTTGAGTAGCTTAAGAAGGCTCACCAACCCTGATCTGTAGTAGCTAGGTTTTGCTGTCATACTTTCTGCACAAACACAAATCAGTTGGAGTGTCACAAATAATTCGCATCACAAGTTGCGAATTGCATATATATATATATATAAATATTGCTTTAACAGAGAATTCGCAGTCTTGGCTGCGAATTGTTTGTAAATAAATGACATAAACATACAATCGAGCTGCGAATTGGTTGCATAATGGGTGATCAGGATGCGAACTGTTACACTTTTTACATTCACGTTGCACGGATCTGGGAATTATTGAACAAACACCAAAATCAACAATGAACTACATAATGCAGATCTAACAAACATAATATTTCTGAGGAAAGTATTAGTATTACATGCAACTAAAATTCTATCCTGCCTTCGACGATAAACCCATAAACTGAGCAACTATCGTCAGTAGATACTTCATTCTAGTATAAAAAGCAACGCCTATCGTGAATTAACAGAAAAAAGTGGTTCAAATTCGTCAAAAACGCAAAAATAAGTACACTTTCCACGATAATGCATACCTGTTAAATTTCACCGGTCGGAGAATGAGATTGAAGCTTTCAGAGACGACTTCACGACAACTTTGTCGAACAGAAGATGTGTAGTCTGAGTGAGTAAAAGACGCTGACCGGTGCGATAGTGTTGAAGGTGCGAACGGTGAGAAGCTGTATGGATTTTTGGGTTTGAGAGAGAGAGAGTATCACGAAGTCGAACGGTTTTCGGGTGGTTTCTAAAATTAGACTTTTGCGTTTGTTTAGGGTGATAGGAAGGTGGAAAAGTGGGTTGGAATTGAAAAATGGATATATATATATATATATAGTCGAAGGGTGTTTTTGTCCATAATATTAGTCTGGGTATTAAGTAACACTATGTTAAATTTGGGTACTGCCGGGTAATAAGATAGTTGAGTGGGTATTTTCAGGTACTTTTCTCTTTCAATTTGAGTCTCTTACCAAAAGTAATTTTGGGTTGCCGCAACTGTTCAATGTTATAAATAATATATATTCATGTTAATTAATTGAATTTGATTGGAATATTATTTGTACTACATATTTTTATTGAGAAAAATATTACTACATAAGTATTTTATTCTCTTTTTGTTCAGAAAGGAATATAATGTTTTAAGTTTTAGGTGTACAACTTACCAGCGATAAAAATAAAGGAATGTCATCAAAAGTATTTACTATTAATTTTTAGTTTATAGTAAGTTTTATTATTACGTATTTAATATATATTTAAGAGGAGAGAAGACTCATCTAACAAATACAGATAAATGCCATTTTTAAAAAAAAATTATATCTAAAATATCTTTTTATATCAAAATTATCAAACAGCTAGGTCCATTTTTTTATACAAAAATTAAAAGGTTAAAGGTTCATATCTTTTACACCGTAATTCGAAAAAAATCTGAAAAAAATATTTGTTTTGTTTTTTAAGACGAACAAAGCTAGTATCATTCCTGATATTATTTGAATTTTTTTAAATAATATATTTTACACATGATTCTAGTTTAAACAAGTTTCGCATCTAGCTGTACAAAATTTAAACAAGTTTCGCATTTTATGGTTTGAAATTTATCATAGTGGACTTATTTCGCATCTAGCATCTATTACAGTGGCCCTGAATTCGCATCTAGCAGTACAAAATATAAACAGGCTTCACAGCTAGGAAAACAAAGAAGGTTTCACATCTTCTTCGTTTACACTATAAGTCTATAATTTATACAACTCTGTATCTTTTAAACCGTAACTCGAAAAAAGAAAGAAAATATAATTGCTTTTATTTTTTACCACTGATGATATATTTTGAATTTTTAAAAAACAATTTACACAGGTTTCTCATCTATCATAGTGGGTTGGTTCCAGATTTATTAGTATAAAATTTAAACAGGTTTCATATTATGTGGTTTCACATCTATCATAGTGGGTTGGTTTCGCATCTAGCATATATCATAGTGGGGCTGAATTCACATCTAGCAGTACAAAATTTAAACAAGTTTTGGATCTAGCAAAATAAAGAAGGTTTCACATCTAGCAAAACAAATAAAGTTTTGCATCGTCTTTGTTTACACTAAACATTTAAAAAATTAAAAACCCGTATCTTTTAAACCGTAACTCAAAAAAAAATAATCCAAAAATAGCATTTATTTTATTTTTTAAAACGAACAAAACTAGTACCACTCCTAATATGTTTTAATTTTTTTTAATATGTATATTTTACATATGTTTCTCATCTAAGGGTATTTAGGGTGTTATTGGGTCTTAAATGAAAAATATTTGAGTGAAATAGGTCTTTCTCATAAATACATGAAAATATTGGTCTTAAGTGGATAAATAGGATTATTCAATTTTCTAATAATGTATTGAACATTTATGTTTCATCACGAGCCACATAACTACTTTTTTTAACCAAAACTTTTATTCTTAGTTTTTAGAGGTTTGTATCTTTCAAACAGGAGTTCATAAAAAAATTTAAAAGTATCACCAACTTTGTTTTTATTAGACGAACAAAACTAGATCTATTAATAATATTTTTTGATATTTTTTGCCAAAAAACATGCGAGACCATACATAATAATGCGAGAGCAGACATTAGGTTAATGATATGATGAGAGTATGTTACGAAGAATTATCTGATATTATTGGAATATGAAAAGGTGCTAGAATTAGTTTAAATTATGTCTGCATGATGTTTGCCAATCTTATGTACTATGACAACAACACTGAGCTTACCAATGATGACGTGACACATACGATGCGAGTGTATTTGTTATACTTCTTTGGATGCATTATTTTTAACCAAAATAAGTAATTTGTACATATTACATAAGTATACACGCTTCTTCGAAGATATTAATGGTATAGAATTATACGCATGTGGAGTTTGTGTACTCTTGTATATTTACCATCATTTGGGCGAAGCATTAGAATACAAAAATGATAAGTTCATATTTTCCTAGGGGAATTATGACCTTATTCAAGAGGTACAATATCTTAGTAAATACAATGTCGTATTAACATAAAGATCGTATTATGAAAAACCACCCAGGACAAATAAGTGGAGCTAAATCAAGAAATGAAGAAGACAAAGTAAGTGATAAAAACGACATCAATAAATATTAAGTAAAGGGACATAAGGGTTATTGGTAATGTATAATATGATAGGAACAGAGAAGAATAAATGAATGTGCATTAATTAGGAAAATAGTTAGACAACCTCAAATATAAACAGTAATAAGACTACCCAAACATAAATTCCAAAATGAATAAATCAAACAGGAAAAAAATAAACAAGAAAATGTGTGGCCCGAAATGATGACCAATTTGGATGAAATAAGGTGAGAAATTAATTAAAAACATAAACTCGCGTTTTAAAAGGAACACTCAAGAAACTTCTAAGACACTATGCAGTATTAGTAAAACACCATAGAAAGTTAGAGAGTAATCTTGTAATGTTTGTAAAAAACTCTTAATAGATGAATAACACATAGCCATAAAGGAGTATCATTTATCTGTAAGACTAAAATAATAGTAAAAATAGAAGTATTGACCTTATTTTTAAATGATTGATTATGAAAATTTAAAGGAGTGAAACAATATTGAAAATTTTCCTTGTTTTTCTTTAGTTGTTTAGTTTATTTTTATTGGAATTTCTTTCTTAATGATTTATCCTTATCATATCTTGCATCTTCTTTAAGAAAAGATCTTTACAAAGTATTATTTTAACCTATGGTGTTGATTCACTCGGTAATAAAAAGGTATTCTTCTCATGATTTTTCAGTTTATAGATCTCAAATGAATGTTCAATGAGTCAATAATGTTGTAATTCTAGTTTCTGAGTACAATGTGGTACAAATTAGATTGTGTTTCTAATTATCTGGATGTGGAAAGGAAGGAGTGCGAGATAATCATTTGATAATTCTTCATTTTCTTATGAATGAAGTGGTGGTGAATGAATCTGGTACGTCCAACGCTGTCCCGTTTCATCATAGAGTTGAAGAGGTAAGGATTTTTCCTATCAATATAACAAATAATTTAGAAATTTATCAAGTTGTGTTTGGTTTGGGTCCGTCTAAGGAAATATTTTCCACATTCCAAGGTGAGGGTTCATCAGTTGTTAATGCTTTGAAATTTAAACTGAATGAGTTACAACAAAAGCAATATCAACTAAATATGTTACTTTGGTGAAATTTAAACTGATTGTCATAGGATGGAAAAATTTAATGGAACCGAAGATTTCAGAGCATCAGTTAGAGAAAATCAGAAAAATGCTCAGATTTGATCCTAATGATACTCTCCTTTGGCGAGCATTTTTTGTAACTTTTAGAAAACAAATACACTAGCTTGGTTTAATAACCTTGATTATAGATCTATTCAAAGTTTTGAAGAATAATAAAATTAGTTTATAAGTCAATTCATTGGAAATAAATATATAAAGACAGATGAAGATTGTATAATGACTCTATATCAAAAGTAAGGTGAATATCTAAGAAACTATGCATAATAGTTCGTCCAAGAGATGAACAATATGGACAGTTGTATATAAGCAGTAGCTTTAGCGCCATTTAAAAAATATTTACCATCATTTTACAATAAACTACTTGAGTATTTGATTAAGGTTTCTAGTTGATAACATGGAGAATTTATTAAAGAAATATGAGACATGTATTAGGGTGGAAGAAACTAGGAGGGAAGAAACTGTAACAATTAAATCCCCTATAACATAAGCTAGGTTCATCTGGACAAAATATGTATTAAAACTTTAAAAACAATGGAGGCCACCAAGTTACAAACCAAACCTAGATATTTTTATTATGATAATACAAATAAAAGGTTTGTTCCTCTTAATGCATCAATTATAACTATCTTTGACAAGTCATGGGATATGGTGAATTGGCTGAATTTTTAGATAAATAAAGGGAGAAGTTAGAGATGAAGTTAAAGGAAACCATAGTATAAGAAATCAAGAAGCATAAAGCAAGTTCAATGTATTATTTCTGAATTAGATACTTTTACTCGAACATCTAATAATTTATGGAAATGCATATGAAAGATCTTGAAGTGCATCTTGTTGAAATGTACAATGCATTTGAATAAGTTTCTTCGTCAATAAACTTCACTGATGATAATCTAAAAAGATTTGTTATCCTTTATGAGGACGCTTTGTTAAATACATTTGAAATTACTAGTGTAAACAATAACTGAGTTATGGTTGATACTGCTAGCTCAGTTAATGTACTATTTAAAAGAGATTATGGCAAGATAATTGGGGTAATGTTGTGTAAATATAAGAAACAAAATTTGTGTAGTTTTACTGGGTTTCAAACTGATTGCGTAGTTGAAGTTGAACTGAGACACGATAATATGAGGAAAATAATAAAAACTCTATTTATGCTAATTGATAAACAATGTTGATATAATTTTATTTTAAGTGTCCTTAGTTGGTAGAAATGAGACATTTTTATAAGAAATATACGAGCCAATTACCATTGAGGTGGAAATATTATTGAAGGTTGGTCTCATCATATAATCAAAATATCCAACTCGTGTGGAAACTCTAGTTTTGGTTAAAACTAAAAATAGAAAGTGAAAATTTTGTGTTGATTATATTGATTTAAACTAGGCATGTCTAAACTACATTTTTCATTTATCTCATATTGGCCGATTAATAGATTCGATTATATGCATGAAATATTATCGTTCATGGACGTTTATTCAGGGTATATTCAAATACAAATTCATCTAATTGATGAAGAGAGTATAAAATTTATAATATAGCATGGATATTGTTACAAAGTAATGCCATTCAGATTAAAAAAATGTTAGATAAATTTACAAAAGGCTACTCAATCATATCTTTACTCATCAAGTAGGGAAAAACTTGGAAGCTTATATTGATGATATAATTGTAAAGAGTAACATTGAAAAAAGCTTTTAATGGTCTTTGACTAAAATATTTAATAATCCCATGAAGTTCAAATTAAAGTTAAACCCATTAAAATTTTCCTTTGGTGTATGAGATGGTAAGTTTCTTGATTACGTAATTAACAAAAAGGGTACTTAAGCCAACCTAACATAATTGGAAGCAGTATTGGCTATCACTCTTCCAAAGTCAATTAAAGAGGTCCAAAAATTGACAAGTCATCTTGCAAATTTATCTAGGTTCATATTCAACCCATTAGATAAAAGGAATGTTATTTTATATATATTAGAAGAGATAAAACGGTTCAAATAGAATGCTTAATATAACAAGGCTCTTGATGATCTGAAAACATATTGGACATCTATTGATGTTTTATTAATACCCGTTGAAGGGGACAATTTGTCAATATCAAATGGGGCAGTTAATTTTGGTTTTGGTGGGAGAAGATAATGAAATTTAAATACCGATTTATAATATGAGTAAACGTTTGGTGAATCTTGGAACAATAAATTTAGATTTGGAAAAATTGGATATTTGATTGGTAGTAGTTGCAAGAAAGACGAAGTCGTATTTTAAAAGTTATGTAATAATCGTGAGACTTCTTTTCCTTGAAAAATGTTTTGCAAAAACCAGATATCTCAAGGAGTTTGACGAGGTGGTCTATTAAATTGGACGAGTATGATATAAAATGTGAATTAATAGTTAACCGATGAAGCTTCCAAGTTTAAGTGATAATGGAACACATATTGTATTCCTATTTTGGGAGGAAATAAAACAAGTTGTTAAGTTGTGTTTTGAAACTAATAACAATGAAGCAAAATACAAAGTAATTTTAGGCATAATAAAATTAGCTCATATTTATGGGGTGAATATGTTAGTATTGACAAGGATATGGATTATTCGAGACTTAATTTAATGATATTAAAGTTACTATAAGTAAATTGTAAATTTATAAGAAGAGATTAATATTAATAGCAAATGGAAATGACTATTATAAAATTTGCCCCTTTTTGTAATTGATTCGTCTAACGTCTCCATACGCGTCTATAAACATAGGCAGAAGTTGATTAATAATAATAGAACTTTTACTTTATGAATTACACTCTCTTACTTTGAATCTCTTTCTCTCTCTACAATTTTTTTTTACATTTTCCGCTCACTCTAGAAATACAATTTGAACTTAACAAATTGGCAACGATAGTGGGGGAATTTTTGTACATAGATAACATATCTAAAATCCAAAAAGAAAGAATTTGTAGTTGACAGTGTTGCTTACAATGGAACTAGATAAGAAAAAAGTTGATCCAACGGTTCGTGAAGCAATCAAAGCTATTAGGTCATATTTATACAGGGAGGTAAGTGCCAGGGAAGTAAGTCGAGGAAATTCTCAAATTCCTAAGTAGTGAAACAAATCTGACAATGAGAGTCGAATGAATCAATTGCTAGAAAACATTACTCTTTTAAATGACAAATATACACGAAGAGATCATAAGAAAATTATGAGGTGGAAAATCAATCAGTTGAATCTTATGTAGCTCTTCAGATTCGAAGAGATCATAAGAAAACACATTTCAATCGGATAAAGAATACCATTCTTCGCGAAAAAACAAAAATGATAAACATCGATATGTTTCGTCTAGTGATAATGAATTTTCGAGTTCAAACTCTAACGAACATTTGTTTAAACAAGAAAGGGATCGAAATTATTCAAAGGGCGAAGGTAGTCGACATAGGAAGTTGGGAAAGGAATACAAGTTAAATAAATAAATAGGTGTTGGGTCGTTGTTTGTGAACATAGTCCGGCCTGAGCAATTTTATACAAAGAACAAGGAGGCGGAAGCGGAGGCGAATCAAGCTGAGCAGACCACCGAGGAGTTACCGCATTCGAATATTGTAATGCCTCGACCTTCTAGTTGATGTTTGAACAACTGAAAAGGTGCCCGAAACTATGATTCTATGATAACATACCTGTGAGAAAAATATTATAAAGACAGGTGGAGCTGGCAATAGATGTATTCTAAATTTCAATGTTTCATGAATATAGATGCTTGAGGATAGTGTAATGACTTTAAGATGGGAGATGCATTATAATTTTATCGTGCTCTCTTACCAGCGCATGTCCAAAACTGATCTTCAGACCATGGAGAAATAGAAGCCGAAGGCGATGTTCTTTGGGTCGGTGAAGGGCTTAACAATGAGCTGACCAACGAAGCTACAACTCTAATAACACAAAACAGCAGATTTGTGGAGAGGAACATTGATTTGATATCCCAGAATACTGATCTACTTGCTAAGAAGATGGCTTAGACTAAAAGGGTAAAGTAGCAAGCAAAATGTGTTGCTGGTTTGGTGGTGGAGACGGAAAGTTGCTGGCCGCGGTGGATGATCTGAAGGTGCAACTAGAGCATCAACGCCACCAGCTCGTGAGGAAATCAAAATCAGATTTGGAAGAGAGGGAGAGGGAGAGTGAGGTGATGGAAGTGGCCATGTAGATGATGGCCAATATTAAAAAATAAGTTGTGGCTGAGTTGCTGGACTTGAGACCTGGTATGAAACTTGGGTCGTTAAACAAGTTTACGCCCACGCTGCGCCCCCGAAATTGGGGGCCCCATTGATATCTTAGATTGTTCATGTTGAACAAGATGGTTAAGGTGTCTAACGTAGCGTCAAAGGGGGAAAATAGTGCATATTTTGCATTAAACAACATGGCGATATAGTTTGTAGTGACTGATATTCTAAGGGTACTTTAAGGCATTTCAATCTGCATCATCGATGAGCTATGCTCCAATATACCCCTTGAAGATAACAGTGTACGGGTCGTCCCAATTTGGTCCCAATTTTCCTGCTACCTTTTCGTCGGACCCTTGAAAAATCTTCTTCATAACAATATCTCCTACTTGGAGGCTGCATGGCTTAAGGTGAACATTAAAGCGTCCTCTCCATAGGCTCTTGTAGTGCTCTGCTCGAACACGCGTTTAATCACGCCGCTTTCCGATGAAGTCCACATATATGGCTTAGTCGATGGTGTTATTGGACTCTTCATAACTAGCTATACAATTGCTTGGTATTATAACTTGTGTTGGTACCACAACTTCTTTTCCGTAAACAAGGGCGAAGGAAATGTCACTAGTTGGTGTCTGTGGGGTTTTCCGGTATGCCCATAAGACCTCAGCTAATTCATCCGGCCATTTGCCCTTGGCGCCTTCAAGTTTTTTTAATTCATTCTAAGATGGTACGGTTGGTGAGCTCGACTTGGCTGTTTGTCTGGGTTATTAAGGTGTAGAGAAATGTTGATAGATCCTGTAACATTTGCTGATGTTGCAATAACAACGCTTTGGAATTGTGGACCGTTGTCTGTCATCAAGATGCGGGGTATTCCAAATATTTCCAGAATTTGATAGTGAATGAAGTCGCATATTTCTTGAGATCGAGTTCGAAAAATGGTTTTTGGCTTCGACTTATTTCGAGAAGTAATCCACCAGGATGATGAGGAATCGCCGCTTGCCAGTTTCCATAGGAAGATGCCCTACAAGATCGATGCCCTACTTATCAAATGTGATAGGTACAACCACATGTCACACCGGCTCGCTTGGGAGGTGCTCGGTATTGGCGAATTATTGACACTGGTGGAACTGTTGGACAAGTTGCTCTGTATTGGTGGCCAATTCTGGCCAATAGTACGTTGCGAACAGAAAACGTCGAATGCGGCTTCAATAAACACAGTGTGGCCCAGCTTCCCCATTATGAAGGTTGCAGAATACTGTAATAGCCTCCGCTTGATCATGGAAATGAAGTAGGGGTCGTGTTGCGCTCTTTCGGTATTGTACGTTATCCAAAATACAGTATTTTTCGCCTTGCAGTTGGAGTGCTTGCGCGACCGTCTTGTTGAACGCAAGAGTGGCAATACTTAGATATAAAAGGTAAAGATGTCTCGAATTACTGGTGTTGCTGATAGTGTGGATGATGTTTCCTCAAACTGAAAATTTATGTAGTTGGCAGCTCTTGTGTGCGTACGAGGCATCCGCGACAGAGTTTTTTGAGCGAAGGCCTTGCTCGTATATCACCACTAAAAATTTGAATTCACACTCCTTGAGTACTGCTAAGTAGTCCAAAATTATTTCTTTCTTCGCATCATAAATTCCCCTGGCTTGATTGGTAACCAACTGAGAGTCTGAACGGAGTCGTATTAGACAAGCCCTACATATTAGAGCCAGCCTCATTGCATAAATTACCGCTTCATACTCCTCAACGTTATTTGTTACCGAAAAATTAAATCGGATCGCTTGTCTGATCTTCTTGCCTGTAGGTAATTTGAGGACGTTCTCTGCACCACATCCAGATGTGCTTGAAGCCCCATCGGCCTCGATGACCCATTCAATCTGCTAGGCGACAGATGATATGTTTCTTGGACGAGGTAGCTCTCTAAGCGAGTAAACCTCTGTCAAGAGGTCAGCCACGACATGCCCCTTAATTACAGTACGTGGTTCAAATTAAATATTGTACTCCCCGAGCTCGATGCTCCACTTAGTTAACCTGCCTGATGCATCTGGTTTACGTATCTTGTCTCGACGTTAACCAAAGTGTACTGATGTAGTAGATAAGGAAAGACGTTTGGATAATGATTGTGTGGTCTTGGAAATACAAGAACATTTTTCGAGCAGCTGATACCAGACCTAATACGAGCTTCTCTAAGGTTAGGTATCTCGTCTCGGCATTGACCAAGGTTGTACTGGTGTAGTAGATAGGTCGATGAACACCGACTGGTTCTCTGACTAAGACGACGCTAACAGAAAAAGGTGAGACAGATATGTGTAAGAATATCGGCTCCTCGACGAGGGGGGCGAATAATATTTCGGGGGACGTGAGGTAGTTTTTCAATTCTATAAAGGCCTTGTTGTATTTTCTCTTCCAAGAGAATTTCTGAGAGAATTTTGAAGAGAGGATGACTTTTATCATAGGCTATGGAAATGAAGCGGGAAAGTCCTGCGAGGCGGCCTGCTAGACATTGGACCTCCTTAACGTTCCTTGGTGGTGTCATTTGTATAACTGCTTGCAGCTGGGTGGGGTTGGCTTCAATGCCCTTTTTGCTGAATGTGTAACCCAATAATTTTCCACTTGTCACTAAAAAAACACTTGATCGGATTAAGCTTTAAGTTAAACTGGCGTAGGAGGTTAAATACAGTTTGAAGTACCTCGAACTACTTGTTTGATGTATGATTTTTTACGATCATATCTTCGATATAGGCTTCCATATGCTTACCCAAATGTTTGTGAAAAATATGGTTGACTAGACGTTAGTAGGTATAACCTGCATTCTTTAACCCAAACGACATCACTATGTAACAATACAAGCCTTGCTAGATTTGAAACGTCGTATACTCTTTGTCCGACAGGTTGAGGCGAATCTGATTGTAACCTGAATATACGTCCATAAAAGAGAGGAACTCACAACCCGATGTTGAATCCATGAGCTGATCGATACGGGGTAGAGGGAAAGCATCTTTGCTGCATACTTGGTTTAAATTAGTGAAATTGACGCATTTGCGCCATTGAATATCGTTTTTAACTATTGCTGGTTTTGCTACCCACACCGGGTACCGAGCTCATCGAATATGGCCCAATCGGAACAGTTTTGTCACCTTGACGAACATGACCTCCTGTTTTTCGGCCGATAACAACGGTCCCTTCTGGCGAGTGACTTGGCATATGATTTAATAGTTAACCCATGGCAAATAACCAAGGGATCAACCCATGAACGTCACTAAAATCCCATGCAAACACATCCAGATTTTTCTTTAAATAGTTTAATTAACGATTATTTAAAAGTAGAGCTCAAATTGTTACACAACCTAGAGTGCAGGCCCTTTGCTACTATCTCCTCGACTGAGTCTAGAAGGGAAGTGTATGGCTGCTCCATCTCTCTAGGGTCGTCGACTGGTTCGGACGAGGGTAGTGCATGCTTTGGTTGCTTGTCAATTCCTCGCCATTTAATTGTTGTCGGAGATACCGACCACGTTTCTCACTGGTTATTTTATGCATTTCCTGAACGCGCATCGGGTCGTCTCCATCCTATGCAGCCAAGATTGACCGATTATTGCGTGATAAGAACTTGGGGTTTAAAAGATCATGAAAAGTGTTTTAAGCTCTCACTTGCTAGCCCCGTAACCTACTTTAACCATCAGATTTATTTCTCCGACACACTGAGACACTTTGCCTTCATATCCGACCAAGGCTATCTAGGTGGGCTTGTCGGGTGGCACGTTATGCATGCAATCAGAGCTAGCTGTAAAGATGATGTTCGCCAAGCTACTGCAATCTACTAAGACTCGAGTTACCATTACTCCCCCAATGTCTAATTTACCATTAGTGCATCCTCATGCGACGTGCTGGCCCCCCTCAGGTCGTCATCATAAACGTAAGGTCTGCCACGGGGTCTCAGTAGTTGTGATAGAAAAAGGCCTCAACCACATCCACGTCATGATCGACTCTTTCCCTTTTACTGGTTTTCGGACCTTGGGCCACATTGGAATTAGCGCCAGCGATAATAAATAGAGATGAAGAGTTTATCAAGGCGTCGTGGACTGTGTTACTGGCCATCTTGGACTGTAAACTGGTGCACTGGCCTGGCCACTTCCCAATTTTTCGGACACATCAGAAAGTGCCCCCTGCTATGGCGAATAGACACTGTTGTTTTCCCTTATCCAGCTTGTTTATCCCTTACAGGTTTTTCTCTGAGTCTCTAAGTCTCTTTTTCATTCTAACCTAGGGTTAGAGATTATATATTCTCTGTTCTTCTCTTCTTCTCTTTGTGTTTTTCGTCGTCTGTTCAACCTCATATATCAGCGCTACCACTAACATTATCATGTGGCATACTACCGTTACATCTTCAAATTTATCATCATTGCATGCCATACGTCATGGAACCTACATTTATCCAATGGGCTACTCAGTGATACCGTCATTAACATTACGTAGAGTTATTTTACTTCATTGATTTTATGCTATCTTCATATAATACATAAACTAGGGGTGCCCTAATAAGGGGATAATCACCACTAGTAGTAGGGATAATATACGAATGACTAGCGACGACTAAGGGACAAGAAAATTCTAAACCGAATTAGTTACAACAAAATATAAGCAGGCATAAGATACTAACAAAGACGAGGGTAGATCGAGATGATGTCGAACCATAACTGAGGCACATAGGCTTAAAAATAAATATAGTAAGAGACTGACCAAATAAACGTTGTGTTGAGGAAGTCTGGTTAGAAAAATAAATCAGAGCAAGCGAGAAATTATAACGAGCGAATCAGATGACCAAGACCAGATAGACCATATATCTCTCTGAGCAAGATAGAAGAAAGACAAGGACAAAGAGAATTTCCCAGACTTTCACTATACAAAGATAGAGCTAAGAGAAGGTCATAATCGAGTATAGAGACATAAAACGGAGCATCCCTCAGTTTATAGCGCGAATGAAACCGACCAAGACCTACCTTCGAAATGACTATTAAGAAAATGGTTTAGCAACCTTAATTAGTCAGTCAACCCATTAAAGTAATGTCCATTAATTTAGGACCCTTATAATAAATGTAAAGCCACGTGCATTGTTAGTGGAGTGATGTATCTAGTAACCACTTGTATACTGCCAAGGGAGATATAAATATGTAGATAAACGAAACATAATGTATTTTCTCTTCTTTGATTAATATTGTTTTCTACTTGGCATCACCTTTATTATTTTGGGTATGGCTATATATACCCAATTCAGGTTTAAGTATACCCAAAATCAACCTTTGACTTTCGTTTGACTTTTTTTTTGACATTTTTACCCTCGACAAGAAAATTAATATCCAAACTGCCATTAAGTAAAAAAACTACTAAGTGTATGCTGAGTATACCCAATTCACCAAATAACCTATTTCGCTATCTATACCCAAACAAGCATTCTTCTTTACTGAATTTATTATCCAAATAGTATAGTTTTCTTAAAATTTTTGAAGCCAACTTCAAACTTCATAACAAAATTAAGAACATTCAACCTAAAACACAAAATCGATTATGACTGAAGCAGAACTAGGGATCACTGTGGAGGAGTTGATGTCGCCGGAAAAAAGAGATGATGAAATTTTGCCGGAAAAAGAGTTGGAGTCGCCGGAGAAACCGCCACCGTCGCCGGAGAAGCACCCATCGCCAGAGAAGCACCCATCGCCGGAGGAGAAGGTAAAAATTTCGCCGGTGGCCCTTGCACCATCGGTTCCAGGCCATAGAACCGGTGGTGCGTAGGTGACGCACGGCCGGTTCTTGGCCTTTGAACCGACCGTGCGTCACCTACGCACCACCGGTTCCATGGCCTGGAAGCAATGGTGCAAGGGCCACCTGCCGGTTGGTACCGAGGCCTCAGTACCACCGGTGCAAGGGCCTCATTCCGCTCGGTTCTGAGGCCCCAACACCACCGGTTCATGGCCTCAGTACCGGTGGTGCACCTGGTCGTGTCCGGCCGGTTCTGAGGCCTAGAACCAATGGTTCTAGGCCTCTTAACCTTGGGTTCGCGCAGATTTTTCGAAAAAAATCAAGGTTTTTTCCGTTTTTAACTATACCTGAATGCTTATTGTGGTTTGTTGTTGTGTAACAGGGGACGGATGTCGCCAATGGGACTGAGACACCTTCTACTACTGACTACAGTCATTTGTTCTTCACTACCGAGTTCTACACACACGACGCGTTGGTAAAATGGGTTACGAAGATAGGAAAACTCTACGATATGGTTATCAACATAACTCGGCGCGACAAAGTAAACAGTAGAAAAAGTCCGAGGATGTATTTCCATTGTGAGAGGAGGGGGGGGGGGGAATATACTCCAAGAGTAGCAGAAAAAGACTGTAAACTGAAGTCTACATGAACGAAAAATATTGACCGCCCATTTCAGATTCTCGTGTTAATGGTTGAACCAGATCAATGGAAGTTAGAAGTGAATACTTATAGACTGGAGCAACATGGTCCAAAACTTTCTTATTTGCATAGCAAATGAAGAAAATGTATAAGAACTCAGTCTAAAATCCGCAGCCCCTGTTGTTCTAAAGTTTATCAAATCAATATCTTCAAAAGTTTAAAAAGATCTAGAAAAAATGAATAGAAATCAACACAAGACTTACCAACAGGGCACCAGCAGAGATTGCTGATGTAGTGAGACAATTACAGAAAACAAGAAACAAAGATTACTTAAAATATTCCATGTTCAACCCAAGGACTCTCACGCATCCACAAATATAACGCAATCCACCACTGGAAGTGAAGTAGTATCCATGTGCACCTGGTCGTGTCCGGCCGGTTCTGAGGCCTAGAACCAATGGTTCTAGGCCTCTTAACCTTGGGTTCGCGCATATTTTTCGAAAAAAATCAAGGTTTTTTCCGTTTTTAACTATACCTGAATGCTTATTGTGGTTTGTTGTTGTGTAACAGGGGACGGATGTCGCCAATGGGACTGAGGCACCTTCTACTACTGACTACAGTCATTTGTTCTTCACTACCGAGTTCTACACACACGACGCGTTGGTAAAATGGGTTACGAAGATAGGAAAACTCTACGATATGGTTATCAACATAAGTCGGCGCGACAAAGTAAACAGTAGAAAAAGTCCGAGGATGTATTTCCATTGTGAGAGGAGGGGGGGGGGGGAATATACTCCAAGAGTAGCAGAAAAAGACTGTAAACTGAAGTCTACATGAACGAAAAAGATTGACCGCCCATTTCAGATTCTCGTGTTAATGGTTGAACCAGATCAATGGAAGTTAGAAGTGAATACTTATAGACTGGAGCAACATGGTCCAAAAATTTCTTATTTGCATAGCAAATGAAGAAAATGTATAAGAACTCAGTCTAAAATCCGCAGCCCCTGTTGTTCTAAAGTTTATCAAATCAATATCTTCAAAAGTTTAAAAAGATCTAGAAAAAATGAATAGAAATCAACACAAGACTTACCAACAGGGCACCAGCACAGATTGCTGATGTAGTGAGACAATTACAGAAAACAAGAAACAAAGATTACTTAAAATATTCCATGTTCAACCCAAGGACTCTCACGCATTCACAAATATAACGCAATCCACCACTGGAAGTGAAGTAGTATCCATGTGAACTTAACTAAGGGATACACATAAAAAATAACCTAAATGAAATTGTGCATATTCATATTACCAAATCGAGTAAACCACATTCATGAAATTCAAACATTAGCTAGTTTTTCTCGAGACCATATTTTATAGAAACATATTCATATCTTTCACCAAACGTTCATTAATCTAATATCAAAGACGATCTTGGGTTGCATAAGATATAAGGGGTAATAGAGAGAAACCTGTAAAACACCGTAGATTACAAGACTGGCCATGATCCCATATATTGATATAAAACATTTACCTAGTTTGTTCTCCTTTGCACCATCGTTTGTCGACACAGGATACCCAACTTCTCAAGTTACCACTATTCACTCTTTATAGCAGACACAATCTCTCTATGTAGAAAAAAACAGAGATTTTAACCCGAAGATTTGAGCTATATATGCTATAACACAATAATCGGTACATGCCCCTTTTACCGATGGTACATCGCACCATGGGTATGCCTTCTACAGTACCCATGGTGCACACACTTTTGTACCATTGGTACGCAGTAGTGCACCATAGGTACTACTGACTGCGTACCAATGGTGCACAATAACTTTTAATTTTTTTGGAATATTTTTTTTTGGTTTAAAAAGGTAAGCCTTAGGGCATGGATTGGAGTGGGTTTGATGGTGTTTTTTTATGACGGGTGATGAATTTTGTTAAATTATTGTTATGGTTCAAAGGTTTGATGGTAAGAATGGTACGATTTATGTTCATTTGCGGATTCTAAATTGTAATTAGGAATTCAAATTAAGTTTAACAAATCTAAAAGAAACGATAGAAATAACATATTAGATGTCATAATACAAAATATGATAGTTTAACAAATCCTACAAATGGATAAACAACTACCACGTCCATGAAAAAGATAGATCACAACAAAGCCAAAACAAGTCCAATATTGTGGACAAACAACCAAGGAGAGAAGAGGTGCAGGACTTGATCTCTCCACCTAAGCGCACCCGTCTTCCGCTGCTCCTTTGTGTGGATCGCATCGATATGCTCATCATCGATGGTTTCCTGCTCAGGGTCCCCAGTGGCATCCACCATGTCACTAAGAGGTGGTAGATGTGTACTAGTATGCGCAGGGGACGGACCTCTGCGAGCGGGAGAGGGAGGTGGTGGATCACTAGCAGTAGGAGGTGGTGATCTGTGTGATGAAGACGTCTCTCTTCGTGAGGAGCCTCCGCCTCTGGTATCATCGACCGCAATCTCTGTGGCTTTTTCTTTCCTTTTCCCATGGTTGATTCGACGCAACCAGAGATCAATACTTATCCTGTCCTCCTCCTTCTCCATAAGACGAATAGTCTTAGGGTCGTCAACTAAATCTCGTCCGCGCTTGGCATCGCGGACCCGCTCATCCTCGACGGCCAGTACAGTCTTTAGACTCTTCCCCGTGGGTGGCGCTCGTGACCCAGGGGGATACGCCCTAGATCGAGGAAGACGTCGCTCCTCAACCACGTCTGACCTACAAAAATACAAAACAAACCACGAAATTAATAACAGTAACATATGATGTAACCCACAAAATAAAAAAAATCAAGACTCTAATTCGCAACCGAGCTCTCTATATAAATTAGATTCTTATAAATTTCATTTTTAAAAAAACAATGCAAAAGTAAAACCTTTGAAAGTCTAATTCGACAATTTGTTTTAAAAAAACTGCGCACCATAGGTACACAGCAGGTGTACTGAGCGGCACACATGCTCGCACCGATGGTGTTCCTTGGGCAGCACCATCAATGCGTATGCCCAGTACGACCGGTATTGGGCATACGCACCGATGGTGCTGCCCAAGTCGCACCACCGGTGCCCTATGCCGGCCATTTTCCAGCCGGAAACTTGGCTGGAAAATGGCCACTAAACCCTAATAATTTGCCTAATTCGAGCCATAAATCTAACCTAAATCCTAAATTCTACCGTAAATCTAACCTAAATCTTAAATTCATACCTAAAACTAACAAAATTAACAAACAAATTTAGATTAGGGAACTTACGTAGGTGGTGGTGGGGGGTTTTTGTTCTTCACCATGATGAAGGAGGAGGAGGAGGAGTGGTGGTGGCTCGCCGGAAAAATAAGAGAGAAGTGAGAGTGTTTAAGTGAAGATAGTCTGAGAGTTAGAGAGAAGTGAGAGAAGTGAGGGAAGTGAGAGAAAGTGTAGGGAAAAATGTCGTGGATGGAAGTTAGTAAAAAACAATTGGCTTATATGCCTACAAAAGAGTATTTTTGGAAAAAAATGGGTATACTTAGATCACATTTGGGTATACTCAAAATTGGGTATACTTAAACCGGAATTGGGTATATATAGCTTGACCCATTCCATAACACTATTAAATTAATTATATATGATCCTCACTAAAAAATTAGTCGTTCATCAACAAACCTTCGACAATGACTAGAAACAAACATGACATATTTTGGCCACGCCAGAGAACTCCACAAAAAGAACCTTAGCCACCGCTTTTACACATATCCAGACTTCAGAAATGATTGGTCATTGAAGATATGGGAAAATCTGACATCGAAGTCTTGGGCGATGCCTCAAACACTCATTTACATCTGACACATCATAAAATATCTTTATATAAATCTCAACCGATTGTTGACCTGGTAATATCCTCTATGTTCATAACTTAGTTGATATAAAACTCAATACACCATATATCAAAGAAGCATCCAGCGGTTCTAGCAGGTACAGAGCATTAAAAATCACCCCTTCAACAGTTGAATATAATCGAGAGGCTACTGTAAATAAGCATAATCCATCATTAAATGGTTCATAATTAAGGGCTATTATTACATAATTCACAATTCTATGGAGGAATCATATTCGCATGCCAGAATTGTATCTATAGTGGTTAGTTTCCCATGGATAGTAAGCCAAACGACAAATGAGTATCTGGGTATGTTGTGCTTGTTCAAAATAAGGTTGCCCCAAGACACCTAGGATCTCAGGGTTTGATAAATTAATAAGTATTGCGAATTGTAAATTGATTGTTCTCGTTTGGGATCTATATCTTTACATCATCCCGACCCTATGAGGGGGTGCTAACCTTCTAATATTAATGTTGAGTACTAGAAGGTGCAATTAATGTGATCTTCTACTCGAGAAGTTTTGGTTGGGCCAATATCATATGCCATTATAAATTATATCTAAAACTTTAGTGTTGTTGCGCATTCTGGTTGATCGGATAATAATTTGACCATCTACAAATTAGTTGTTGAACTGACATGGGTCAAACTAGAGGAAAATATATGTGTCTTACCAATTCTGACTTTATAAAGCTTTGAAGTGGTGGTTCTTAAGTTGAGAATTTTCCTCTGATCCTAACTAAGATTAGATCCTATGGGTAGATTCCAAAGACATTTATCTTTTACCTTTTTCGTGAGCATACTGAGTTAGAAATACAACTCAAGATGGTCAAGAAATATTTTTGGACACCACCTGACTCCAACTTTTAAGGTCAAGATTCCCAAGGCCGCCCTATTATCAGGGCAAGGTAGTTTTGGATCAAGAAACGTTGGAACCTAAGATTTTTATTTCAAAGTCTAACCATAAGAACCAACGAAAGAGTTGGGATAACTCTTTGAGGACACAAAACAGGAAAATAAATTTCGAGGACCAATAGACATGGCCGACAAAGAGAACAACGTTGCTAACTTTTAGTTTGGGTCCATATGATATGTATTTGGAGGTCCATGAATTGATGCTACCCACGATCTTATGAAATAAAAGTTTGCAATTATTATAAGATAGATGTACCGTGATAAGAGAGACTCCCAGGTGTCGCACATGGACGAATCCTTATTTAAAACCAAGGTAGGTGATTATGGACTACTGGATGAAATATAAAAAACCATAAATATATATATGGCTCTTGGAAGGGTCGAGGTGGATCTGAAGAGAGAGAAGTAAATTATTTTTAGATTTCTATAATGAAGTTGATTGAATTGAGGTTATAAAAAAAGAAGATCATTAAATCATTTGCAAAGTAGATGAATAATTTTGGTTTTTTGGCATTTCGAGTAGAAACGAAGTTACATGTTCGGTTTTTTGGTTTACGGATTACATTGAAATCACCAAGAATAACCCAAGGGTTATGTTTATGATTGGATGAAATGATATTGATGTCATTACACAAGGGAATTCCTTAATATGGTTATTGAACAATAAATAGAAGAGAGCAGCAAACATGAATTATTAGTTTTATAACAAATAGAACAGTCTATTAGTTGTTCTGATATAAGGTTTATCGAAACACTAAATACACAAGCGTTCGAAGCAATGAATATTATTCATCGTGGGTGGATATCATATTTAAATATGTAGTGCCAGTAGGCTAGAGTGTACTGCATGATGTTTCTTTATTGTCTATTTTAACTTTAGTTTTAATGATTTATATTAGTAATATGTGATTCGAGCAAAGATATTCATCCACATCCTTTTGTCGGATCGGATCGTTTAGACATCTAACTATCTATGAAAATATTATCATGTATTGGAAGAGTGAGGATACTAAAAATTCTTACTGGTCAAGGATCATATTATTCTCTAGTTGCTTAGAGCTAATAGAAGCAGTTGCATCAAATCCATGGATTACCGATCGAGGTGATATGATCTCTATGGTGTTTTGGACATTTCAAGTTTTTGATGAATACTTGCAAAAATTGATCCTCCATGCTTTTCTCCAAGTTATGGTCGAGTGATTATCTTCACCTGATTCCTCAATGTTGCGGATCCGGGAGTTGTAGTTGGGAGGGGCCTGATCAGTGTCACTATAATCAATATGTTCAAGATGGCACTACCATCAATCATTAGCACCTTACCAGGATGTCGAGCTAGATAATTAGTATTATTAGAATGTGATGAGCCCGTATGTGGTATGCAGTTGGCTACTAAGTATCCAAATGATGAATATTTTCTACCAATAGGTGGGGGACCTTTATACTTTATGCATATATTCGTACTTTTCCACATGCATTAATCCTAATTATCCTTGAAAATTCGACAGTAGCATGCATCACGATGCAAATTCTAGCTTATTTTAATCTCATACGGTTGGTTGTATATATATCCACATATATGAGGGGTACAAAGGTAGCTTTCTAAGATACTGAGTCCTCTCCCTGAACATAGTTCATGTGGAAGGATGTCGAGTTTTACCGTAAAAGAATTGATTTAAGTGGGTCGTTGATGATATAGGATATTGATTTCCATTGTTTGAGGCTGATTGGGTTGTTACTGAAAAACTCAGGAGAAATTTTGAGTATAGTAGTGACATTGCCAACTATGTAGAACTTGAAGTAGTATTGACCATGCGTTGTAGGGTTTTATTCTTCCATATTATGCATTGCCCAATTTTTATAACGATTGGTTAGACATGGTAACGTGAGAGGTTTTTCCCATAAAGTGACCTGATAAACATTCAGCCAATTCATATTTATCACTTGAGATAGCTTATGGTGGGATGAATAAAATTCCATCTTCCAAGTGAAGGGATTGGATATTATCCATAGTTATGTGGAGTGATTTTCATCAGGGACAACCACAATGCTAGCATGGATTTGTGAGGTTCATATGGTAATGTTTGATGGTATATGCTGAGGGACTAGAGCGAGGTGCATGCTGATGAGTTCAGATTATTCAGTCACAGCTCCCGGTGTTATCCGAACAAGGGCAATTCGGACTTAACTTTTTCAGTAAGTTATGTGCTAATCAGCTTAATAAGTACATGAGTCCTTAAACTTGACCCGGTTCCATAACTTGACCTGAAAGCCCATGGTCCTTAATTAAGGGTATAAATACCCCAACCACTTTCATTAATGAGGGTATTGAACATTTAATAAAACCAGTCACCTCAAATTTCTCACTACTAAACACCCAAAACATTTAATACCCAAAGTACTTTACAAAATTACCCTCAATCCAAAATAAAGCTTACCAAATTGGCGACCACAATGGGAGGAGAAGGTGACTGAATCTAGCATTGAAAACCAGCAGAAAGACCTGTTCGGATGGATCCGAACGAGCAAGCGATTCCACCACCTATGGTGGAGGTGTTTGGGGAAAAAATGAATATACTACCGAGGAACGAGATAAGTTGAGAGCTGAGATTGAGGTTTTAAAGGCCATTAAGAAAGCAGAAATAAGTTTAAAGGAGAAGTCAAAGGCGTCAGCTATCCACCATACTGACAACCCTAGAGAGAATGATCCATCAGCAAAGACTCATTTAAGTACAAAAACGATACATGTCAGTTCTAAGAAGTTTCACCGGTCCAAGACGGTGGAAAGTTCAGATTCTAAGTCCTCCAATAGCTCTTCGAACGAGGCTGAGCTTGAAGAGTCTTTGTCATCGAGTAGTAATAAAGAGAGGTCCATAAATAAACGGAAGCTACTTAAAACGTATTTAAGGAAGAGAGATAGGCATGGGAGACTTAAAAGGCATTTGGGCAAATGATCATCTCATAGCCATGGTCACAGGCATGTAGATCAGCTGTTGATTGATCCTTTTTCTTTTTATGATAAACCAAGTATTATTACAATACCAAATGAAGACACAATCTTTAGTCGTAGCAGGAATTGGAGACAATCACCATTGTCTGCCAAGATCCTGTCTGAAAACCCCCCCAAGAGGTTTGATAGTACTAAAATAAAGAAGTATGATGAGAGTAAAGATCCGGACAATCATCTGGAGCAGTTCAATAACTTCATGATGAATTTTGATGACGATGACAAACTTCTGTGTAGGGCCTTCTCCCGATATTTTATGGGAAGTACTTTGAATTGGTACAACAGTTTGCCTCAGGGTTGTATCAGAAACTTTGGCACATTTTTGGTTGCCTTCCGAAGGCAGTTTGTGAGGATTAAAGAGGTTAAGAACAATTGAGATACTATTATCCATTGTGCCCAAGAACCAAATGAGTCATTAAAAGACTATATTAGTTGGTTCGTAAATACCAAGAACAGGTTAACTGATTGCTTTGAGCAAGTAGCAATAGCTTCTTTGAGACAAGGGTTAAACCCTGGGAATCTAGCTGATTTAGTGACAAGGAAGAAGGCCATGACATGGGGTGGTTTGTTAAACCAGGTGGGATAGAAAATCAACATGGATGAAACTAAAAAAATAGGGTACACAGACAGGTGAGGTCTGCCCCAGCAGCTCCAAACCAAAATCAGTCTGGGTACAAGGCCAAAGAAACTGGACAGGGGTCCAACAGGGCCAAACAGACTCAATCCCACCCAAATCCAGCTCAGAGCCAGCAGTCCAAGAATAAATAATGTCCTTGGGTCCAACCGGAGTGGTTTGCAGAGTTAAAATAAAATACGGCAACCATTTATGACAAGACTAAAGATGAGGTTCATTTCCGGAAGCCAGCAACACTTCAATCTCCCAAGGAAAGTCGTAATACTTATTTTTTTTCCAGTATCATCATGATATTGGCCATAATACCGAAGACCGCATCACTTTAAAGCAAGAGGTAAAAAATCTCATCGAAAGAGGCAAGCTGGGTTCCCATGTTAAAAGAACAAGTGGGAACATGCCTGACAATGCTCCCCTGAGCAGGCCCTACGAACAACGCAAGAACATCGGCTCCGGAGGGGGAAATAGTGATCCATGAAAGGTTTGATGTGAATTCAGAGTATTTGGAACCTGACCCAACTCATAATAAGGTGGGGGGTCATAACTGAACAGGTCAAAACGCTGTCCGGACTCATTAGTTGTTTTGAGTCACTTACCATTTTTGGAGGGGATACCATGGCAACACCCAGTCCTTCATCGAGGAAGAGGCACGTTCATAATATAGCTACTTAGTTGGAAATGGGCATGTCTTCTTACCAGTCCCAAACTTTTTTTTCATTTATAGTCTTTGATGAGGATGATCTATGGGATATTACTAGGCCTCATGAGGATGTTGTGGTGATAGGAGCATCTATTGGGGGTAACGATATCAGACAGATTTTAATTGACACTAGCAGCTCAGCCAACATTCTCTTTTTAAGTTCTTATAAGCACATTAAAAATCCGGCTGTTATTCAATGGTCAAGCAGAACCGTTGTTGGCTTTACAGGGAGCTCTGTTGATGTAATCAGGGAATTTGAGGAGGAGGTACTGTTGGGCAAGGGCCCTTTCAAGAAGATGGTCAGAGTATTGTTTGTTTTTGTAGACTGCCCCACATGTTACAATGAAATCTTTTGGAGGTCTTGGCTCTCTTGAGTTCATGTTGTGCCCTCAACATTCCACCAATGTTTAAATTATGCAGTCCAAGGGCAAGTGGGAGTTGTCCAAAGTAGCCAAAATATAGAAAGGGAATGTTATGCAACTGCGCTTGCTCCTAAAACTTTGGGAGCAGTCCGAGCTAATGAAGATTAACAGTTATTGCGGCATTCTAGGGGTGAGGGTGAAATTGATGACACCAGATAGACCCCTGGTATTTTGATATCAGTTGAAGAAGTTGAAACCCACTTTATGGCAGAAGGTATAAGTGTTAAAATTGGCTCCAAGATGGCGCTAGAGTTAAAGATAAAGTTATTGTTCTTTTTGGCAGATCACCAACATATTTTTGCTTGGTGTAATGCTGATGTGACCGGAGTACCTACAAGTGTTATATCAGAAACGTTGTCCATCCGGAGTGATGTTGCACCTGTTGTGCAAAAAATGAGAGCTTTTTCTAAGGAGAAAGCTGATGTAATAGTCCAAGAAGTCGACCGACTTACCAAGATGGGGCATATAAAGGAGTCTCAGTATCTGTTATGGACTGCCAATCCAGTGTTAGTAAAGAAATAGAATGGGAAATGACGTATGTGTATTGATTTTACTAACCTCAACAGAGCTTACCCAAAAGATCTCTATCCAGTCCCTCAGATAGATCAGTTGGTGGACTCGACATCTGAAAATAAGTTATTATCTTTCATGGATGCCTTCTCTGAGTACAGCCAGATACAGGTGGATCCGAAGGACCAAGATCACAATACATTTGTTACAGATAGGGGTATTCATTGTTACAAGGTGATGCCTTTTGGGTTGAAAAATGCTGGGGCTACTTATTAGAGGTTGGTGAACAAAATATTTGTTGGTCATATTGGTAGAAATATGGAAGTATACATCGATGATATGATGTTTAAAAGATTACAAGAAGAATTGCACCTATCTGATCTTCAAGAAAAATTTTCCAACTTGACAAAGGTTAATTTAAAGTTAATTCCATAAAAATGTGTGTTTGGGGTGCAGTCCTGAAAGTTTTTGGGTTATGTGGTAAGTGAAAAGGGGATACAGCCTGATCCAGACCAGCTCGATGCTCTGTTAAAAATTGGATCCCCTCGAAATATTAAAGAAGTACAGATGCTGACAGGAAGATTGGCTGCTTTAAATCATTTCATTTCAAGGTCTTCAGACAAATGTGCTCCGTTCTTTCAGACCTTGAAAGGTGCTAAAGACTTCAACTGGTCTCCACAATGCAGCCATGCTTTTGATGAAATAAAGAAGCACTTGTCTTCACCAAAAACCCTTTTTAATCCTGTTGAAGGAGAAACACTTTATGTATACTTGGCTGTGTCAGAGTATGCTATAAGTGCAGTGTTGGTAAGAGAGGTGGACAATTATCCTCATCCGTTGTACTACATAAGAAAGAGTCTGATAGATGCTGAGAAGAGGTACCTAAACCTTGAAAAGCTGGCATTAGCCTTAGTGATTGCTACCAGAAAAATGAGGCCGTATTTTTAGTCTCATTCCATCATCGTCCGAACATATTTTCCACTAAAGAATGTTCTTCAAAAAGCAGATATATCAAGCAGGGGTGACCAAGTGGTCAGTGGAATTGGGTGATTATGACATTGATTTCTCCCCACGAACTGCTATCAAAGCTCAATTTTTTGTTGATTTCTTAGTAGAGTTTCATTCGAACAAAAGTTCTAAACAAGCTTTAGAGGAGAAAACTAAAAAAGAGTGGGTTGTTTGGACGGATGGTGGATCAAGCACAATGGGTTGTGGGGCTGGAATTTTCCTAACTTCTCCATATGGTGATAAACTATACCAGGCTATACGCTGGCACATTCCTTAGCAGCCATAGCATAGTTTGAGCCATACCCTTGGATTCATATACATGAATTCCCATCTACACAATCAGATCAGAACAAAGAAGAGGAGTAAAGTTTGAAACAAGTAGTTCAACCTAAAGATTGGAGATTTCCCCTTCTTCAATATATCTTTGATGGGATTTTACCTCCGGAGAAAGTTATGGCAAGAAAAGTGAAACACAAGGCTCGTGGTTTTTTTATAATAAGATAGGTTCTTTATAAAAAGTCTTCCAACATACCTCTTTTGCGATGTTTGGGGGCTGAAGAATCCCAAATTATTTTATCTGAACTTCATGATGGAGAGGGATAAGCACACTATGGTTATAGAGCTCTAATCCGGAGGGTTTTATTGGCCGTATACTATTGGCCATCAATAATGGCAGATACTAAAGAATTAGTGAAAATGTGTAATCCTTGTCAAAGGTATGGAAACAAAATTCATATCCCAGCAGTGCATATGGAGTCCATTTGTGAGCCAATACCTTTTGCTCGTTAGGGATTGGATTTAGTTGGACCTCTACCAATGACGTCCGGACGGTGCAGGACTATTATTGTAACCATTAATTATTTCTCAAAGTGGATAGAAGTAGCTCCCGTAGCAGGAACCACTTCAAAAGCTGTTATAAAATTTATCTTGTCTAAATTCTATTGCAAATTTGGGGTTCCACAAAAGATAACCACAGATAACGGGCCACAATTTGATAACAAGGATATGGAGAGTTTATGTGCCTCCAGATGCATTCAACATTGCTTCTCTTCTCCTTTCCACCCACAATCAAATGGCCAAGTTGAAGTGGCAAACAAGACCATTTTTTCCGGTTTAAAAAATAATTTAGAAAGGGTTGCTGGGAAGTGGCCAAGCTATTTGCAATAAGTGTTGTGGGCATACCGAACTACTCATAGGGCTGCTACTAAGGAATCTCCTTTTGCCTTGGTGTATGGGATGGATGCAATTACTCCTATAGAAGAAACCATACCATCATACATGGTCCACAACTATTCCAAACAAGCCAATGAGATGGCAATTGGGAATCAGTTGGACTTAATAGAAGAAAGAAGGGTTAAAGCTCATCTTAGAACAGCCCACTATCAAGGCTTGATGAGGAGCAGATTTGCTTCCAAAATCAAGAGAAGGGATTTTCGATCTGGAGATATAGTTTTGAAAAAGGTTTTCTTGCATACTAAGGAAAGCAGTTCGACAAGTTGGCTCCGAACTGGGAATGCCCTTATGAGGTCTTTGAAAAACTTAAACCTGGGACATATAGGTTTTAAGACAAAGATGGAATTTTTTTGAAGCACCCATGGAATATTGAACACCTCAGGTTATATCTACAATAAAAGTTATGTAAATATTTACTTGTTTAAAATCAATGTAAATAGTAGGGGGCATACTCTTTCCTACCCTGGTGGCGCGGGGAGGTTTTAATGAGGTTTCCGGTTTTTTCAATAATAAAATATGATGCATTCTTAAAACATTCGATGTGGTTTGACTACAATTATTTTCAAGTCTTCGATTGAATGTTATGGATCTTTGACAGATCAGATTAATCTGGTTGAATGATGACCATTAAATACATGTCATCAGAGATATTAAAAACTCTCACTTTAAATACTTTTGAAATAATTGTGGCTCTTTACATTAGCTGTTAAAACTGAAAGAAACCATGAAACAATGCAAAATTTGATAGATGAGCCCGTCCGAGTGTAAACCAGATAACGCTACCAAAGTACAAAATATGCCTTGGGCTTCCAAGGACTTTAAGTGCTTTGAAAGACTTATCCGGACTCGAACCGGATACTATTACAAAAATCCCTTGGCCATCCAAGGACTTTAGTAGTTCACAAATTAAGAAAACACAAAAGATATTTAAAACCTTAGGCCTTATTCCCTTCGGATGTTCATGCATCACCTCCATTCTTGAGACCTCTGAGTTCGGCATTTGAACTCTCACCAGTTCCTTCCTCTTCATCGGTAGTAGAGTTTATTCCACTACTATAGTTGTGTTTGTCACCAGCAGCCATGGTATGGAACAGGATGTCTTCATACTCCACATATTTCCATAAAGGACCAAGGGTCCTCTTTGGAAACGTTTCATGGAAAAGCAGCACCATGTCAGACTTTACCTCAACATACCTTGCTTCCAAGGAGTCTATCACCTCGTTGGTGTATTTATCAATGTTGGCCTGAATTTTCTGTTCCTCCTGCTTCTCCATGTCTTCTTTCTCCTTGGTTACCTTAGACACAACATCTTCTAAGGAAGTCTTCTCAGCGGACAAGGTCTGGATGACACCATCTTTGGTCTTCAGGTCCTCCCTTAATGTTGAAAGATCTTTCTCCAAACCATAGCACTTATTTTGGAGCTCATTACTAGCATTCTCTGAAGTGGCCAGCTTGGTCGATAGATTTTCCTTCTCCTTCCTCAATTCTTTAAGTTATTTCTTCAATTCCTATATGCTTTGACTAGCATTGAGAAGGTTGGTTGACAGAGACTCTTTGTCAGTATTGAGGGTGTTAATAAGGGTGGAGTGTTTTTTCACTTGCCTCTCCAGATCAAGCACTGGTTGAATGCGACCCAGAAGAGAATAAGCCACCACATCATTCTCTCCGGATACAATGTAGGACTTTCCATTGTAAGTCAACATATTAGAAGAGATTCAAGGATATAGGGGCCAGCAAAGTCATCTCCAGAGTCGTTGAAGTAAAGATCAATGTCTTGGAGAGCACTGATTTCTACTCCATCAATTCCTCCTTCGGTACCTTCTCCGGATTGCAGACCGGTGGGAATCTTCTCTGCCAAGGTGGGGTCAGTTGGGTCTGATGGAGGTAGAAACTCCGAAGGGCGAATAATTATTTCTTCCCCTAAGGTGACCTTTTTCTTCTTGGCAGCCTTTTCATAACTGCTTGCTCCCATTTTCCGGTCCTTTTTGGGAGGCCTTGGTGGATTTTGTAATTCTCGTGCCTCCTTAACAGTCTCATCTTCAACTACTTTGATCAAGGCAGGATCAATCCCCCATTGGTTCCCCGAACCGGTCTCCTGTGTCGCAGCCTGAACTACTTCTGTTGCAGTTTTCTTCTTCTTTCCTTTCATCTTGCTGGGAGCCTTGGCTCTAAAGGGAAAGACTAGTTTACCATATTTCTCTTCTGTCCATTTAAGAATGACACCTGGAGGAGGGGTGTGGTAAATTCTTTCCATGTATGATCTCTCTGACCTGTGGTATTCCACAGATGGGATCTCACCATATTGCCTGATCTAAAGCAGTTGTGCAAGGCTTTCAACCAACGCTCTGCAGCCTATGCATTCAGTTTGGCACATGTAGTCTGCCCCTCCTCCAGATATCGGGTATACTCCTTTGGCAACAACAAAAAAGAAGTAATAAATAATTCAAGAGTGGAATATTTGTGAAGTGAACAGAAGAACATGAAAAACAAAATTAAAGAGCTTAACCGTACTCTTCCATCTACTAGTTAGCATACTAGGGTTGGTATTGGCTTCCTCCCATTTTCCCTTGACCCACTGATGAATAAGAACTGAGTTCTCTAATTCTTCTCGGATTCCAGTAAGTCAACTACCACTTTGAAGTCATTTCCCATGTTGTGATGGTAGAATAAGATGTGGTGATTCTTGCATAGACTTGCCACAACGAAAAATTGTTCCATAGGGAGAGGGATTTTGGACAGCCTTGATGTCATTATGCAAGCAAGGAGAGAGTACGAAGCATTTGGACTTACTTGGCTTGGGCAAAGCTTGACCAGGTGGAAGTACCTGACGATCTCTGGATCAAAGGGGAACCTGAGCCTCAGTTTAGCAGTTCGGTAAAAATGACCACTTCATTAACTTTGCAACCCATCAGAGTCTCCGGAGTGACAGGTATCCTCACCTTCACTAACTCTGGGATCCCTCACTTTGTCCGGATTCGACCCAACTCGGCAGTATGAGTAGAGACATAATTTATGTTATGCATGGCCAACAAATATTTACCGTTGATATTCTTAAAGCAAGGCCCTACCTTGCTCTCGAAGCATTCCAGGAGATCCGGATGAGCCACCCCAACCTTTAATTTTCCTTTGCCTTTCCTGTTAGAGATATCATCCCCAGTTTGTCCTGAGGCTTTAGTTTCGAGGGGGACCTCTTCAATGCTGTCCTCCATCACTGTGGAAGGTCTACCAGTTGTTGTAGATGAGAGGGGGACAGTTTCTGACACCAAAGGCTCTCTAGCTTAATGAGCTCCAGTTGTTTCCAAAGGCCTGATATCCGGTTAAGGCTAAGCTCCGGAGGACTTTGCTTGTGAGGCTGCTTTGGATGCCTCTGATCCGGAGGGCTTATAGACACCTCCGATCCGGAGGGTTTATCTTTGGATGTTGTTTTAGATGCCTCCGATTTGGAGGGTTTGGACAGTAAGACAGTTGCTTGGGCCTTCACCAAACGACTTGTCCAGCGGGAGTTGATTTTTTTGGAGACTTTTCAATATCTGGGCCCATGGCTATGAAAAAGGAGGGTTTTCTAACACTCGATACTATTTTTTCCTGGGCGGTGGAGGGTTGGGACTCCTGAATAGAAGAACCTGATGGAATTGGTGAGAGGCTTGGTTTGAACAGCTGTTTAGGGTTTGGGTTTCTAGTGGAGGATGACCCTTGGTCAGTTTCCTGGGATGGTTGACCAAACATTTTGCTTGGGGAGACCGGGATACCAGCACCGATATGTTTCTCCCTTTCGACTTTCCTTGCTTTCTCTAACTTAGACAGGTTCAACCAAACGCCTTTTACAAGAGCGTTTCTAACCGCGAACATAAAACTATCAAAGAACAAGTTTGAAAGAAAGGGTGGAAAGTTCTCTAGAAGGTTTTTGAGTGATGAAGATAATGAAACAGTGAAAAAATGGTTCATATATTAGTAGAAAAAGGTAACTAAAACGTAGGAGAAGTTAAAGGGGTTTTGCAATGATTAGAGACGGCGCAGACGTGGGGATAATTAAATGCATAAGTTACTTTTTAGGTTTAGTGGGAGCGCAAATCCAGGTAAAAAACAGCTCATAGGTCGAATCAGATTGTGACACACGCTCCACGATCCAAAAGAACACTCTTATAATTATGAGAAAAAGTCAATTCAGACAAACTTCAAGCTAGATACACAAGCGGGTCGGAAAACGTTGTCACTGACTAAGTAAATTTTTTAGTCATGCCAAAGATTTTTGACAAGGCCTAAAAAGGGGCTACTGATGAGTTTGGATTATTCAGTCACAGCTCTCTGTGTTATTTGGACAAGGGAAATTCAGACTTAACTTGCCATTAAACTATCCAGACATGACAAAAGTAAAGAAATAACTAAACACTTTTTGACTAAGCTCTGTGCTAATCAACTTAATAAGTAAATGGGTCCTTAAACTTGACGTGGTTCTATAACTTGACCCGAAAGCCCATGGGTCCTTAATTAAGGGTATAACTACCCCAACCACTTTCATTAATGAGAGTAATGGACATTTAATACAACCACGCAGCTCAAAACTCTCACTACTAAACACCCAAAACATTTAATACCCAAACACTTTACAAAATTACCCTCAATCCAAAATAAACCTTACCACATACAACTAAAAAAGGGTTGCTATATAACATGTTCGGTGTTAGAAGAGTTTCTAAAGCAATGTGTGGGGCAGGGGATCTGTAGCTGGACCTTAAAGGGAAAGCTTGAATTCCTATATAACAATGGTATCTTCTTGAACGATTCAAGGTTCTACCAATAGCTGTTACAATAGGGAAACGATTATGGCAAATTGGTAGCTTGAGCTATACTACGGCTTAATATCAGACTTATGGATGTTCTTAGGTCGACATTAGGGAATGTGGCATTGGTGTGTACAATAGTTGAGCCAAAAGGGGGTATGCTTTAATAGTGGGTTAGTACGGTTTGATTCTTTTTTTGGGTTATGATAAGTATTTGGATCAAAGCTGGGTAAGGTTGCATGGAAGTGGATCCGGGACTAGATAAATTCACTTGCATTAAAATTCTATATAGGGCATTCTCACCCAAGGATGGTTTTCGTGGTGGGATTCAAAATGCGGGATGAGGCAGAGATGTTTGAGATGAGACTTGTATGGTGTTATGTTTGGGTTGGTAGTCACAGAGTTTGCATGCAATGTGGTTGGTTTAGAAAATAGAATTTCAATACCGAGGATATCAGAAAAAGCTTTAAGGGAAGGATATTGCTTTGGGTAGTCGGTTTTTTTTTTCTGAGATCCTGTTCAAGACAAATATAACTGGGTATGAAGGGTTGTTGCTTAAATAAAATCGAGAAACATTTGAGGTGATATGGTTTATTATGCTTATCCTTCCACAGTTATGTGTACCAAAGGTATGATAGTCTGTTTGAAAGAGGCATGGGTCACTTGAGAAGATAATAGACAATAAGTCAGGTTTTGAATTAGGCATACCATAGTCTATCTTTGATAAATTTTCCTCATCCTCGTATGTTTTCATGTTGGTTTGAACAATGGAGATGTTCTTCTTAATGATTTTACAAGTTTTCTCTATCGCAGAACGATATGCCAGGTCTTCTTCGACAGTGGGGTTAACACTTGGAAGCAACCCATCATGCACAACTATAGCAAGGCCATGCGGGTGACACGAGTAGGATAAAAATATTCACATAATAGAAGAATAACTTTCACATTTCATGGTCTTCCGAGAGAAAGAGATGTGCCATATGAGCTTCGTCCAAACAATAGAGAAACCACCGGAAGAAGCTTGTAATTATGCATGTTTATCTGGTTGAATGGATGTGTTATTTTTATCTTTGGTCGAGTATTTCTAAAAGTGTATTATACTCTTGGTTTGGTTTTGAGCTTTCCCTTGTGTTAACTATGGTGAGAGCACATAGAGAGAGTGTGGTTATTTGTTTTAGTGTTTCTAGTGTTTTGTGTGATTTTGAGCCAGTATTTAAGAAGTGTAGTGGTAAAGTGTTTGTGCGAGTCGTGAATACAAGCTAAACTTTCAGTGAGGAACGGCTGGCTTCAATAGGCAATCATTATCAGTGGTAAATATAAATGTGGGTAGAAGTCTTCCAAAATCTTTTGTATCTACGATGAGAGAGAATGCAGTGTAAGAGTTACACTATTTTTGTTGGTGAAAATCTTAATGGCTAGAGATAAACTCTAGTTCTTTTTGAGTTCATCGATCATGATTTGAACTAACGTATCGTGATATATAACGCATGTGACATACTGCATTGGTATGGTTTTTGTTTCATACATCTTGTATTTTACATGAAACTTTCAACTACACATGTAACAAGAAAAGAAATAGAGATTAGTGTAGTTCAACTCTTTCAACAATATAGCAAATAAATAACTTCCTAATAAATAAATTCACTTTAAAATGATTTTTTATTATACCATTCAAAAGTTCGAAAGCGAAGCTATCAAAAGTTATTCCATGGCTAAATTCTATGGAACAAGTATAATCCAAGTTAATTCCTTTGATAACCATTATTAAGTTTAATAACAATTGTTTTTAAAATTTAACCAATGATGAAGTTGAATGGGTTTTGTTAAGTGGTATTCCAGCAAATATTTATAATAGTTTTTCTCTCCATCAACAAGTTGTAAGGTTGTGAATGAGAAGAAAAGATAAATGAATTGTTGATCAAGTATTGTACAACTATGGTGTTTACGGTTTGCAGTACCTTGAAGAAATTATGATATTTAAAAATGTTAATGGAAATAATAGAAGATATTTGACTATATAGTTTATTATAGTCAATAGTCAATTATAAAATATTATATACATTATTATGGCAGACTAGACATTATTATAGTATATTAGTATATTATTAGAATATATGCCAAGCCTATATATATGGCTTTAGTCTGTACAGAATAATATGCAAATAAAAAACAAATTCTATTTTATACTTTTACATGGTATCAGAGCACTTTAGGGTTTTAGGGTTTTTACAACTTTTTTTTCATACCCGTGTTCTTAATTTTATCCGATGGAAGAAAATAAATTAAGATGTGGTTTTCGAAATCCCAGCCATATAAAGTGTTTCTATTGTCATGAATTTGGTCATACATAGTGGAACTATACTAAAAACCCACAACAAACACAACAATCACAAAAAATAAAACAACCACAACAACCACAACCACAACCCCAGTTTACTAAGATATCTTTCAGAGCACCGATTGTGCTTTCTGCGGAAGAATATGCTCCGTTTTTCAAGTTCCGGGAATCATTGAAGTTTTTTATTCTTACAAATAGTACAGCTTTCGGATTATGTAATTCAAAATGTTTTCTTTCTTCATCATCAGATTGGGTCATTGATACCGCTGCCACTAAACACATGACGGATAATCCAAAACTTCTTTCAACTTTTACACACACACATCATTCAGATGTGACATTGGCAGATGGATCATCATCTATTGTTTTAGGCTCTGGAACTGTTCATTTAAACGAAAATATTTCTTTGACTTCAGTTTTAAATCTTCCTCAAATTTTATTTAACCTTATCTCTGTGAGAAAAATCACTAAAGATTTAAATTGTTTTGTCACATTTTATTCTGATTATTGTTTGTTTCAGGATCTTACGACGAAAAGAATCATTGGTAAAGGGTATAAGTCTGTAGGTCTCTACTATCTCAATAAACATATCAATAATTCAATTGCATGTTCTAGTGTCCAATCTTTATTTGAAGCTCATTGTCGTATGGGTCATCTATCTTTAGCCTCTCTTAAACAACTTTATCCCCAATTTAAACATATAATCTCATTGGAATGTGAGTCATGTCAATTTGCTAAACATCATCGTCTTCCATCATATCCTCGTGTCAATAAACGAGTTGAGTCTCATTTTGGATTAGTCCATTCAGATGTTTGGGGTCCTTGTCCAGTCATATCTGAAATGGGTTTTAAGTATTTTATTAGTTTTGTCGATGATCATTCTCGAGTTACATGGATTTATTTCATGAAAAATCGTTCATAATTATTTTCTATATTTTGCAAGTTTTATGCAGAAATTAATACTCAATTTAACTGTTCGGTTCGTATTTTAAGAAGTGATAATGGTAAAGAATATTGTTCAAATGCATTTCAATCTTTTATGGAACAATATGGAATTTTGCATCAAACCTCTTGTGTAGACACACCATCTCAAAATGGTATCGCTGAAAGAAAAAATAAACATCTTCTAGAAGTTGCTCGTGCACTTATTTTTCAAATGAAAGTGCCAAAAACATTTTGGGCAGATGCTATTTCCACTGCTTGCTATTTAATAAATCGAATGTCGTCTTTTATTCTTCATAATAAAATTCCATATTCTGTGCTTTTTCCTTCAAAACCTTTGTTTCATATTGAACCCCACATATTTGGCTGTACTTTTTTCGTTAGGGATGTTAGTCCTAATTGTACAAAATTAGATCCCAAATCGTTAAAATGTATTTTTCTTAGATATTCTAGAGTTCATAAGGGATACAAATGTTTTTCTCCCTCACTTAACTGGTATGTCGTGTCTACAGATGTTACATTTTTTGAGCATGTTTAATTTTTTCCATTTGGGCCTACTGTGAACCTTCAAACAGATAAAGAGGACGATAACCTCCTCATTTATTCCGTAGTTCAGTCCCCTAGCATTACTAAAACTGATTATGTTACGCAATCTGTTGCACTTCCTCCACCATCTTGACCTCCCACTAAACATGTTTATTCCCGATGTCCTAAACCTCCTCCAAGATGCCCATTGCCGATTCTTTCGTCTTTGGATCCTGTTACGAATCATATTGACCTTCTCATTGTTCATCGAAAAGGTAAAAGACAATGTACTTATCCAATTTCATCTTTTGCAAAATATGATCATTTTTCACCTTTTACAAAAGCTTTTATTGCAACTTTTGATTTTATTTCTATTCTGAAAACTGTTCGTGAAGCTTTATGTCATTCTCGTTGGAAAGTTGCAATGTTTGAAGAGATAAAAGCATTAGAAGATACTGGTACTTGGAAGCTGGTTAATTTACCTGCAGGAAAGCAATCTATTGGTTGTAGATGGGTATTTAATGTCAAAGTGAATCTAGATGGGACGATAGCTCAACTTAAAGCAAGACTTGTAGCAAAATGATACGCTCAAATTTATGGTGTTGACTACTTTGAGACATTTTCTCCAGTAGGAAAGTTTACCTCTTTATTTCTTTAGCAGTTCCAAATGATTGGCCATTGCATCAGTTAGACATACAAAATGCATTCTTACATGCAGATCTCCAAGAAAAAGTGTATATGGAGTAACCACCTGGGTTTGTTGCTCAGGTGGAGAGATGAAAGGTATGTCGTTTGTATAAATCCTTATATGGGTTGAAACAAAGTCTACGTGTTTGGTTTCGCAAGTTTAGTGAGGCACTCAATGAATTTGGGTTTAAGAAGAGTAGTTGTGATCATCCCGTATTTTATAAATGTTAACGAAATGGGTTGTGTGTGTTGATGACATCATCATTACTGGTAACGGCAGTGAAGGAATTTCTTTACTCAAACATTTCTACATTCAAAATTTCAAAAAAAAGATTTATGAGCATTGAAGTTCTTTTTTGGAATGGAAATAACAAGAAGCAAGAAAGGTATTCTCCTATCGTAGAGAAAATATGTTTTGGATTTATTGATGGAAACATGCAAGTTATGAGAAAAAACATGTAATACATCGATGGTTCCTAATTTCCAGCTATTAAAAGATGATGGAGAATTATTTGGTGATCCAGAAAAATATCGTCGATTGGTAGGAAAACTTAATTATCTTATAGTAACTCGACCTTACATTGCGTATCGAGTTAGTATTGTGAGTCAATTTATGTCATCACCAACTGTTAATCATTGGGGAGCACTAAAACATGTCTTGTGTTATCTCAAATCAGCTCATGGACTTCGATTGTGGTATGGCAGTAATGGTCATACTAATATAGAGTGTTTTGCAGATGCATATTGGGCTGGATCTAAAGCTGATAGAAGATCAACCACTTGTTACTGTGTGTTTGTAGGGGGTAACTTAGTATCTTGGAAAACTAAGGAGCAAAATGTTGTATAAAGATCGAGTGCTGAAGCTGAATATAGAGCCATGACTCAATCTACTTGTAATATAATTTGGATTTCTCTATTGTTGAATGATATTGGCATAAAAGCTACCATGCCTGCAAAGTTATGGTGTGATAATCAAGCGGCGTTGCACATTGCGTCTAATCCTGTCTTTCATAAAAGAACGAAACATATTGAAATTGATTGTCATTTTATCCGCGAAAAAATTTAACAAAATCTCATTCATACAGAATATGTCAAAACATGAGAACAATTAAGAGATATATTCACAAAAGCCCCCAATGGATCACGTATTAATTATATTTACAACAAGCTAGGCATGCTTAATATATATGCTCCAACTTGAGGGAAGTGTGATTTCGTTTCAGCCCTTCGATCAAGCTTGCACTTCAAGTACTTCTGTACAAGTTCAAAAGACTTCAAACCACGATAGTTTCAAGTACTTTCGCACAAGCTTGAGGGGAAGTGTTAATGAAAATAATAGAAGATATTTGACTATATAGTTTATTATAGTCAATTATAAAATATTATATACATTATTATGATTGACTAGATATTATTATAGTATATTAGTATATTATTAGAATATATTCCAAGCCTATATATATGGCTTTAGTCTGTAAAGAATAATATACAAATAATAAAAAAATCTATTTTATACTTTTACAAAAAAAATATAATTAGAAGGGAAAGCCTCTCTCATTATAATATAATTTTTTACATTGTTTTATATTTTTCGTATTTATATATTTATTATAGTTAGACATGAACTGAATGAGACAAAAATAGCATGAGTTTTAGAATACTCAAATAATGCTCTACAACCATAAAATTGATTCTTCAATCACAAACTAACCTAATTAAACATAAAAATGTATTTAAATATACAAAAAATATATAATTTATAAAATTATCGTTAAATCATAAAATTCCATTTTAACCGAGTGTATTTTTAATAAATATTTACTTTTTCTATCTAAAATTATAAACATTAAATATGAACAAATAATTATAAGTTAAACCATTGTTTTAAAAGAGAGAAATCCCTCTATTTTTCAAAAAAAGTCAAAGTTTTTTGAATTTTTTTTGTTATTGTTTTGCAAAACCTTTACTGATTCAATAATTCTCAATATGTTCCTTCTTCTTCAAGTCTTATGGTATTATGAAGAAGAGAAAGTTTTTATTCACTATACATATTGTTTTTTTATTTTTGTTTAGAAAATTTAAAGAGAAAGTTTTTATTCACTATACATATTGTTTTTTTATTCTCGTTTAGAAAATTTTAGAACATTTGGTTCACTCTCCGATAATTGAAAAATCATATCTCTTTCTCTTTTGTGGGCTTTTAATGTCATTTTTTGCAATCTTAACTGCACTGAAAGAAGTGGCAAGTTTTATATGGTTTTCGCACATCAATTGCAACCAAAAAATTCTTTTTTTAATGCCACGTTTTATCGTTTTTTGGTTGTTTTCCTAGCTTTTTTTTTGCTTCAAAAGAAAATGCCGGATTGCAGTATAAACAAACTTACCTCGAGCATGAGCCTCGTGACACTCAGTGTCTTGTCCGTGAGGCTTCTGACTGTACATCATCTCTAGTGTCTTGAGATTTTCCATTTAGGTTGAATATGATCGGTCTGAAACCGTGGTGTTTTAAGAGTTTTTATTGATTATATATCCCCCCCATATTATGGATTGTTTCCTTCTCTATATACCGTCTAACATTTCATTTACTCTTATTGTTGTCTATGAGATTAATGACGCCTTTGATCGTGCCCCACTTGGTATGATATATCTTTACTTTATAGATTTCACCAATGCACTCATTGGATTACTCTTGGCGACTTCAATAACATCCATAAACCAAAGAATCAAACCAAGAATTTGGACCTTTGGACTTCATATATAAATTGTTTTAATAATTTTTGTTACTTTAACAATTTTTGTTATAATAGTAAGCTTAGTGACGTTCGTGATATGTACTTCCAATTTTATTGGTCTAACAAGCAGCCAAGTAACCCTAATTTCAAAAAGAATAGATAGAGTCCTTGTTAATAATCACTAGGATGATCATTTTCCAAAATATTTCGCCAACTACAACTAGGAAGATTTTGGAAATGATCGTACACCTACCAACGTTTTTCTTAATACTCGTAGTCATTTCACAAAACATCTTTTTGTTATTTTGCTATATGGAAAAACCTGACCTCGATTATTAGTCAATCATCACCGATAATTGGAATATCCTTATCGAGGGTTCCACAATGTCTATAATCCTCGCTAAGATTGATGAGTCCGAATTCAGCATGCTCCCCGGAAGGGTAAATCAGTCTAAGTCTCTCCGAACACCGGACAGGCTACAAGGACATAAATCGAACAGATCACTTCCGGACAGATTACTTTGGACACTATAAACTTAAGACTGTTCGAACTATGACTAAAGTACTAAAAAACCTAAACACTTCCTGACTAAGCTACTTGCTCTCTTGCTTAGAGCTCATGGGTCTTTAATCATGACCCGGGTCCATTAAACATGACCCGAAAGCCCATAAGGGCCCAAACATCAGACTGTAAATACCCAACCACCAGCATTAACTATGGGTAATGAGAATTAACTGCTACCAAACTGCTTAATCATCTCTCTACACCCATACACCACCGTTAAACACCCATACACCACCTTGAAACTCCACTTGAAATTACTAGCCTACCCTCAGGCAATTATTATCCTCACCAAATTGGCGACCACAGTGGGAGGCGACGGTGCCTGAATCAAGCATTCAAAACCAGCTGAAAAATTCTGTCCGAATGAATCCGGACAATCAAGAAGTGCCACCAGCTTTGCTCGAAGTGGTGGGAGAGAATGATGAGTACACCATCGAAGAGCGTGACAGGCCGAGAGCTGAAATAGAAGCTCTGAGGGCTGAAAAGGCCAAGATAGGCGTGAAAGAAAAATCCAAAGCATCAGCTGCTCATCATACCGACAACCCTAGAGAGCCTGAGGCTTCGAAAACTCATGTGAGCACCAAAAAGACATATGCCAGTTCTAAAAAGTCTCACCGGTCCAAGCCTGTGGAGAGCTCTGACTCAAGCTCAAAATCTTCAGGTAGCTCTTCGGATAGTGAGGGAAATGAAAAATCATTGTCCTCTAGCAGCGATGAGGGTCGAACCAGGAAAAAGCAAAAGCAAGTGAAGAAATATTCAAGAAAAAGAGACCACCATGGAAGAATGAAAAGGCACATTGGAAATGGGTCATCTCACCACCGGAGGTATACAGACAAGATGCTGATGGATCCTTTTGATTTCCACGATGAACCAGGTATCTTTGCCACTCCAAACGAGGATACTGTGTTCAGTCGTGGAAGGAATTGGAGGCAGTCTCCACTATCTTCTAAAATTCTGTCCAGAAACCTCCCCAAGAGGTTTGATAGCACGAAAATGGAGAAGTACGATGGCAGTACTGATCCGGACAATCATCTGGAGCAATTCAAGAACTTCATGATGAACTTTGATGACGATGATAAACTACTTTGTAGGGCATTCTCCCAATATTTTACGGGGAGTGCTCTGAAATGGTACAACAGCCTGCCTCAGGGTTGTATTAAAAAATTTGATACGTTTTGGGTGGCCTTTCGAAGGCAGTTGGTAGGGAGTAAGGCGCTAAAGGGCAATGGAGACACAATAATCCATTGTGCCCAGGAGCCAAATGAGTCCTTGAAAGAGTACATAAGTCGTTTTGTGAACACAAAGAATGGGTTGGCTGATTGCTTCGAACAGGTGGCAATAGCATCCCTAAGGCAAGGTTTGAACCCAGGCAATCTGGCTGATTCGGTGACCAGAAAGAAGGCCATGACCTGGGGAGGATTGCTAAATCAAATTGGCAAGAAAATAAACGTTGATGAAACAAAGAAGACCAGGGTGCACAGACAGGTGAGGTCCACCCCAGTGGCGCCAACTCCAAATCAAAACCAGTCCGGGAATAAGGCAAGGGAAACCGGACAGGGGCATGGTAGGGCAAAAGCCCAGTCTCAGCCAGCTGCTCCTACTCAAAGTCAACAATCCAGAAACAAAAGAGGGCCATGGGTCCAACCGGAGTGGTTCGCAGAGCTCAAAGAAAGTGTGGCCACCATTTTCGATAAAACAAAAGATGAGGTGCATTACCGGAGACCGGCAACCTTGCAGTCTCCCAGAGAGCATCGTAACAACTCCTTTTGCCAATATCACAATGATATTGGCCATACCACTAATGATTGCATAGCGTTGAAGTAAGAGGTTCAGAACTTGATTGAAAGGGGAAAGTTGGGAGCATACGTTAAGAGAAGAGGAGGCAACAGGCCTGACAACACTCACCGGGTTGGTCCAAGTAATGCTGCCCCAGAGGGGGCCATGGTCATAGTTGAAAGGTTTGATGTGGATTCTGAGTACTTGGATCCTGATCCAACTCGAAACAGGGTGGGTGCCATAGAGGAATGTTCTAGGTCGGTCTCCGGGCTTATTAAATTCTTTGAGTCACTTACAATTTTCGGAGGGGACTTTATGACAACTCCTACTGCTTCTTCGAGAAAGAGGCATGTTCATAATTTAGCCTCCCAGCTAGAAGGAGGCATGACATCTTATCAATCACCAAACTCATTCCCATTCATTGTCTTTGATGAGGATGATTTAAGAGACATTGCTGGCCCTCATGAGGATGCTGTTGTCATAGGAGCATCTATAGGGGGCAATGAGATAAGGCGAATTCTGGTGGATACTGGAAGCTCTGCCAATATCCTTTTCCTAACCACTTACAAGAAAATGAAAAATCCAGCTGTGATTCAAAAGTCAGACAGATCAATCGTGGGCTTCACGGGCAGCTCAGCCGATGTGATCGGAGAATTTGAAGAAGAAGTGTTATTGGGCAGGGGCCATTTCAAGAAAATGGTTAGAATACTCTTTATCATGGTGGATTGTCCCACTTACTATAATGCTATACTAGGGATATCTTGGCTCTCTAGGATGCATGAGTGGCTTCAACAGTCCATCAGTGCTTAAAGTATGCTGTTCAGAGACAGGTTGGGGTTGTCCGGAGCAGCCAAAAGATTGCAAGAGAATGCTATGCCACTGCCTTGGCTCCTCGAATGCTGGGGGCAGCCCGTATAAATGATCAATAGCAGTTTGAGGGTCTTTCTGGGGGTGAGGTTGAAATCGATGACCCAGAGAGACCCCTGGAGTGTTGATTCCAATTGAAGAGGTTGAAACGCACTGTTTGAAGAAGACATCAAATTTCATTGAAAGCTCTCCGTGCCACCGAAGAGGGGAAGGTATGCTTCAATATCCTTTGGGGACTGCGAATCCTGTCCTGGTAAAAAAGATAAATGGAAAATGGCGCATGTGCATTGACTTCACAGATCTTAATAGAGCTTGCCCAAAAGATTTGTATCCGGTCCCCCGGATAGATCAGTTAGTAGACTCTACTTCTGGGAACAAGCTGCTCTCCTTTATGGATGTCTTCTCCGGGTACAATCAGATTCAAGTAGATCCAAAAGATCAAGAGCATACCACGTTTGTCACTGATAGGGGTCTACATTGCTACAAGGTGATGCATTTTGGTTTGAAAAATGCTGGGGCTACTTATCAAAGGCTAGGTAACAAGGCATTTGCTGATCAAATTGGAAGAAATATGGAGGTTTACATTGACGATATGATGGTGAAGAGTGTGGATGAGCAGCTACACTTATCCGACCTCCGAGAAACTTTTGCCAACTTGGTAAAAGTAAATTTAAAATTAAACCCTGAAAAGTGTGTTTTCGGAGTGCAGTCCGGGAAATTCTTAGGGTATATCATAAGTGAGCATGGAATATAGCCCGACCCGGATCAGTTGAATGCTCTTTTCCAGATGGAACCTCCTCGAAACATCAAAGAAGTACAGCGGTTAACGGGGAGATTAGCTGCCTTAAACAGATTCATCTCGAGGTCTTCGGACAGGTGTGCTCCTTTCTTTCAAACTTTGAAGGGTGCGAAGGGGTTCAAGTGGACCCCGCAGTGTGATGAGGCATTCAGTAAAATCAAGAAACATATTTCCTCTCCCAAAACTTTGTTCAAACCGGTTGATGGGGAGACTCTTATTGTGTATCTGGCCGTTTCAAGTTGTGCCATCAGTGCTGTGTTGGTAAGAGAGGTCGATGGGTGTCCCTACCCAGTGTACTACATCAGCAAAAGCTTGATTGATGCTGAGAGGCGTTACTTGAAACTCGAAAAACTGGCGTTAGCTCTGGTGATAGCTGCAAGAAAGATGAGGCCTTACTTTCAGGCTCATCCTATCATCGTCCGGACATCTTTCCCTTTAAATAATGTCCTTCAAAAAGTAGACATTTCGAGCAGAATAACTAAGTGGTCAGTAGAGTTGGGGGACTTCGACATAGACTTTGCTCCCCGGACAGCAGTAAAAGCCCAAGCAGTGGCTGATTTCCTGGTTGAATTCCACTCTGATAGGGATTCAGAGCAAGCTTCTGATACAAAAAACAAGAAAGTCTGGATCGTCCGAACAGATGGTGGATCTAGCACTATGGGATGTGGTGCAAGAATATGTTTAACTTCCCCTTATGGAGATAGTATGTACCAGGCTATTTCTTTTGCTTTCAGGGCATCTAATAACGAGTCCGAATACGAAGCAGCTATAGCTGGATTAAAGTTGGCCCACATCTGTGGGGCTAAAAGGGTCACGTTACTAAGTGACTCCCAGTTGCTTGTCCACCATGCCTTAGGCCAATCTGAGGCTAGAAAGGAGCACTTGGTCAAGTATTTACTCCTCAAAAATGAAGCGCTAAAGTTTAAAGCTGTTGTCTATGAGCACATTCCCCGGGCAGAAAATGAGCTAGCAGACTCATTGGCAACAATAGCATATACGGAGTCCTACCCATGGATCCATGTGCTTGAAAGCCCTTCTATTCAACTTAGTAAGGGTGAAAAAGAGGAAGTTTTTGAAATACAAGTGAATCGGCTTCAAGACTGGAGATCTCCTCTCATACATTATCTGTCCGATGGTATTGTGCCTTCAGATAAATCACAAGCCAGAACATTGAAACACAAGGCTCGTGGTTTCATTATGTTGAGAGAAGTATTGTACAAAAAATCATATAGTAAACCTCTCCTACGTTGTTTAGGGGATAATGAGTCACAAGTGGTCCTCTCCGAATTGCATGATGGTGAGGGATCAGCCCATTGTGGATTCAGAGCTTTAACAAGAAGAGTGTTACTCTCCGGATACTATTGGCCATCAATCATGAAAGTTGCTAAGGAGCTGGTGAGAAGGTGTGACCCATGTCAGAGGTACAGCAATGAAATTCATGTACCAGCCATTCCTTTGGAATCAATTTCTGAGCCCATCCCTTTTGCTCGATGGGGGTTGGACTTGGTTGCGCCTCTCCCTGTGGCGTCCGGAGGGCGTAAAACTATAATTGTGGCCATTGACTACTTCTCGAAGTGGGTAGAAGCAGCTCCCCTGGCAGGGACAAAATTGAAAGCTATCATAAAATTCATTATGTCCAACATATGTTGCAGATTTGGTGTCCCACAGAAGATAACAACAGACAATGGGCCACAGTTTGACAACAGAGAAATGGAAAGCTTCTGTGCCTCAAGAGGTATATAGCATTGTTTTTCTTAACCTTTCCATCCACAAGCGAATGGGCAAGTTGAAGTGGCTAATAGGACTATACTGTCCGGTTTAAGGAAGAATCTGGAAGGGGCTGCTGGGAAGTGGCCTAGTTATTTACAAGAAGTCTTGTGGGCCTACCGGACAACACCTGGGGCTGCAACACAAGAATCACCCTTTGCCTTGGTCTATGGAATGGATGCAGTAGCCCCCATAGAGAAGACACTTCCTTCCTTTCGTGTTCACAACTTCTCCGGACACACTAATGAGATGGCCATCAGAAATCAACTTGATTTAATAGAAGAAAGACGGGTTAAAGCTCGCCTTAGAGTGGCACACTATGAGGGCTTGATGAGAAGCAGGTTTGCTTCTAAAGTTAAAAGAAGAGATTTCCAACCAGGGGACAAAGTATTAAGGAAGGTCTTCTTACACACTAAAGAAAAGCTCTTCGGAAAGCTGGCCCCTACCTGGGAGGGTCCGTATATTGTGGTTGAAAGAATCAAGCTTGGAACTTATTGGTTGGAAGACAAAGATGGCAGGGTTCTAACTCATCCTTGGAATATTGAGCATCTCCGAATGTACTTGGAATGACACTTGTGTAAATATTCACTTGTTTAAACATCCATGTAAATATTTGGGGGCATACCTTCCCCTCTTCGGTGGCACGGAGAGCTTTCAATGAAATTTGATGCCTTCTTCAAAATTTTCTAAGTATTTTCAAAATTCTATCTCTTGTCATACTACCCGGACTGAAAGATCTAAGGGCTATTTAAACTCTAGCCGGAGAATCTTAACACTCTCACAATGCAATAACTAAAAGCTACTTAAACTCTAGCTATCTAAACTAAAACAAATAATGAAAGAAGATGATGATTGAGCAAAATAGAAACATTCATTCAACAACTTAAAATTGCCTTGGCCTTCCAAGGACGTTTGAACAAGTTAGGGTACAGCACAAAAAATCTGTCCGAATAATACCGGACACCACAACAAAAAGAGTGCCTTGGCCTTCCAAGGACTTTAGTATGAGTAAAAGATAAACAAAGTACACCATAAATTAAGGTTGAGCCCTTGAAGATGGCTCACCCTCATCTGCTTTCTTGCCCTTGATGTCGCTCCCCCCTTCGACTACCTTCTTGCCCTTGAGATCATTCTCCTCTTCGCCTAGGCTCTCTCCGGTCTTCTCTTCATTATCAGATGAGGACTCACCGGAAAATCCTTCGTCGACCATTGTGTAAAATGGAAGGTCATCATCGTCCACATAGAGCCATAAGTCCCCCAGGGTCCTCTTCGGAAATTGTTCGTGAAAAAGGAGAACCATATCAAACTTCACCCTTTGAACCATTAACCCTTCGCTTTTTATCATCTCCCTGGCATAGGCATTAATCTTGGCCTTGATTGTGGCCTCTTGGTCCCTTAGCAAAGCATTTTTCTCCTCAGCAGCCTGGGTTACTGCATTTTCTAGAGCGATCTTGTCAGTAGTCAGGTTGGTGATGAGCTTCTCCTTTGCAGCAGTTTCTCCCCTTGAGGTTGTAAGGTCCTTGTCCATACCAGACAGCTTCTCTTGGAGGTCTTTTATGGTTTGTTCTAGGGTGGCAACTTTTGTGTTGCTCTCATTCTGATTCCTCTTCAGCTCCTCGTTTGCTTCCTTGAGCAAATCGGCATTGGTGGTAGCAGTGCGGAGGTCTCCGAACAGTTTTTCCTTCTCAGACTGGAGGTCTTTGATGGTGTCTGCTTGACTCCGGACTTGCCTCTCCAATGTAAGAACTGGCTGCACATTACTAAGCAAGGAATGGGCTATAGTGTCCTTCTCACTAGAAACCATGAAAGTCTTACCGTTGAAGTTGACCGTATTGGAGCTGCTCGGAGGGATGTAAGGCCCTGCGAACTCGTCTCTAGGGAGGCCAAGAAAATATTCACCAAGTCCCCCCAGACCGGTGATGTCCACTTCATCCAAGTTGAGCTCTCCCCCCTCAACTTCATCAGTGTGGAATTCTCTTGGGATCTCTTCCGCCAGCGTTGGGTCAGAGGGGCCAGTCGGAAAAGAGGGTTCCGGATCCCGGAGAGCAAGCTCATCTCCTTGTGAAGTCTTTTTCTTCTTGACTTCCCGGTCAGCGCTTTCACCAACTTGCTTGCGAGTCCTCTTGGGAGCCCTTGGAGGTTTTGGGAGGTCAACTTCCTGCCTTTCGGTCTCCTGCTCCACCACCTGCAAGAGGGCTGCATCAATTTGAACTTGGGCTGGCCCCTCTGGATCTGTTGGGGCATCCTTCTCAGCATCGCCCGCCACCTTTTTGCCTCTTCTTCTGCCCTTCATTTTGCTTGGGGCTTTAGCCCGGAAGGCAGGTAGAGTGTCCCATCCAGTTTGTGGGACCTTCTCAACACAGTGTCTTCATCGGGCTGGGTGGTGAGCTCCTCCCAAGTCAGGTCTCTCCGACCTGTGGTGTTCCACAGGTGAGACCTTGCTAGATTTCCAGGGGTAAAGGCCTTGTGGAATCGATTCTCCCAATTCTCTGCGGCCCAAGTATTGATTTTGCCGCAGCTAGTCTGTCCGGCCTTCAGGTAGTCCCCGAACTCCTTTGGCAGCTCTGTTAGAACAAAAGAAAAACTGGTTAGTATAAACTTAACTTTAAAAAAAAGAGAAAAAAAGAGAGAAACGGACAGAGACTTAAGAAACTTACGGTCACTCCTCCACCTACTCTTGAGGAGGCTTGGGTTCTCTCCGGCCTTGATTTTCTTGCCGTTTTCCCAAGCTCCACTAACGAACAAGAATTGGCTCCTCCACTTGCTTTCTGATTCCAGGAGATCATCAACAGCCCTGAGGTCGTTCCCCATGTTGAAATGGTAGAAGGGGAACTGATGATGCTTGCAAAGGTTGGCCACTGCTGCGAACTCTTGCATAGGAAGAGGGATCCTAGACAACCTAGACGCCATGATACATGACATCAAAGTGAACCAGCCATTGGGGCTTAGCTGAGTTGGGCAAAGCTTGACCAGATGAAAATATCGTACGATCTCCGGGTCTAGTGGGAACCTGAGTCCCCAATTAAATAGCTCCGTAAAGAAGACTATTTCATTCCGTTTGCAGTCCATTAGGGTCTCCGGATCAATGGGGATCCTTATTTTCACGTTTTCGGGGATCCCCCATTTTGTACGCATTCGACCCAGATCAGAGGTATGGATGCATGCATACTTGGTCTTCTGCAAGGACAAGAGGTACTTAAGCTCGACTTTGTGAAAGCACGGCCCCACTCTCCCCTCAAGGCACTCCGGCAGGTCCGGATGCCTCAAATGCAAATTTTCCTTGCCCTTTTTGGCAACAACAGCAGTGGTATCAGCCTGTCCGGAGGACTTGGACTCAAAGGGGACCTCTTCAGTAGAGTCCTCCATTCTCTCCTCCATAATTGTTGGGGGAACTTCTTTGGAAGTTGTCCGGGGAGGATTGAAGCTTGGCATAGCTTGCCCTCCGGACTATTGACTGCCTGTATTCTTCTGACTTCTCACCTCAGATTGGGGCTCGGAGGCAGAAGTCTTTCTTGGAGGGACCGGGCTGCTGGCCTCCGGACCGGTTGGCCTCTCCCGGGAAGCTCTAATGGGCACTCCAGACCCAGAATCACTGTTTTTTGCCCCCGATTTTGAGGGAGTATTTTTAGAGGTTAGTCCCTTGACTAACCGGCTTGGCCTTTTAATAACTAACTTCTCCGGAGAGTGGTTAGAATCAGACCCCATGGCTATAAAAGGTGAGGGTTTCCTAACACTTGTAGCGGTAACTCCTGGTTCAACATCAGATATTGACTCCTGAACTGAGGAACCAAATTCTATGGGTGAGAGGGTGGATTGAAAGAGTTTTTTGGGCTTGGTACCTTTGGAGGAGGATGAGCCTCGATCCGATTCTGTAACAGAAGCAACTGGTCTCTCAACTGGTGATGATGGTAGCCCTACTGCTATTCGCCTTTCTTTCTCGACCTTCTGCGTTTTCTCCAACTCCGAAAGGTTGAGCCAACCACCTTTGATCAATGTTGTTCTTGCTGTAAACATAAACTGCCAAGGGAATTTTTGTTCTAGAGAGAGAAAGCTCTGAGTAAATTTGCAGAGTAAAATTTGAAAGAGATGGTAAAATAGTGGAAAATGAATGTGAATTTATAGTAGATTTGAAAAAAGGAGTTGATTCCTAGGAGAATCCGAAAAGTTGGGCAATGATTAAAAGACGGCGCTGATGTCACTATTGGTAATTAAAGAGGTTACTTGTTAAAGAAGGTGGTGCGAAATTCAAAGTGAAAAAACGGCTGGAGTGGCCAATCAGAGAGCCACACGTGTCCCACTAATTCTGGCAAAAACCGTTTGGAATTCGTAAAGCTTAACCTGTCCGGGTATACCCATAGTTCTGTCCGAATTGAGAACCACTTCATTCATCGGACTATTTTTCAGTTCTTTGACAAGAACACTTGCTCAAACACCTAAAAAAGGGGCTCCTGATGAGTCCGAATTCAGCATGCTCCCCGTAAGGGTAAATCAATCTAAGTCTCTCCAAACACCGGACAGGCTACAAGGACATAAATCAAACAGATCACTTCCGGACAGATTACTTTGGATACTATAAACTTAAGACTGTTCGAACTATGACTAAAGTACTAAAAAACCTAAACACTTCCTGACTAAGCTACTTGCTCTCCTGCTTAGAGCTCATGGGTCTTTAATCATGACCCGGGTCCATTAAACATGACCTGAAAGCCCATAAGGGCCCAAACATCATACTATAAATACCCAACCACCAACATTAACTATGGGTAATGAGAATTAACTGCTACCAAACTGCTTAATCATCTCTCTACACCCATACACCACCGTTAAACACTCATACACCACCGTTAAACACCCATACACCACCTTGAAACTCCACTTGAAATTACTAGCCTACCCTCAGGCAATTATTATCCTCACCAAAGATAAAGAGGCTCCAAAGTGGCATTTCTTATTGTAAACAAGCGTGAGTGTAGTAATATAAGTGAAAGACCTAAAACAACCCAATGCTCTTCTCCAATCTTGTCATGGTTTGGCTAACAATCCTCTCACTCCATATCTTATCCAAGTTGAAATTAAGTCTTTTAAAAACCACGTATTCTTTAGTCGTGCGGAAGAGTCATTCTTCAAGCAGGAGTCTTGCGATACTTGACTCAACTTGGGGACCGTAATTCCAAATTCTTCTATAATAGTATCAAATCTCGTATCTCTAAAAACAAATTCCTTTCTACTTTCGTCCCTCAGGTGACCTTATTTCCAACCCCAAGGGTGTCGCTGACTTCTTCCTCACCCATTGTACCATAAACCTCTTACTCGGGCCTAGATAGGGTTATAAATCTAATTAATTCTAAACTTAACAACTCTGATAGAGCCCACATGATTCACCTGGTTACTGATAACGATATTAAGAATCTTATATTCAGCAACAAAGCACCATGTGCTAATGGATTGACCTCATGTTACTTTAAAACCCCATGGGCCACCATTAATTTCGAATTTTCAAAGCATTCCACCATTTTTTGTGATAGTTGCATGGATCCAGTTGTAATAAAACCCTCATTGTCCTCATCCATAAGTCGGACAACCCTTTATTCCCTTCTAATTTCAGACCTATTGCTTGTTGAAAAGTAATCTATAAGACCATTTCCAAAATCTTCACCAACACGATTAAAGATTATTTTCCCTCTCTTATTGAACCATCCCACTTGACCTTCATTCCAAGGTGTAAAATCATCGACATCCTCATCTCTTAGGAGTTTCTTTATGATTATCACACCAACACAAAATGTCCTATGGTAGTTCATAATATCAAACTTATGAAAGCATTCGATAATTTTTTATGTCTTCTTCTCTTCGATGTTCTCTACGTTATGAATTTTCTCGCTCATATAATTGGTTGTATTATCTAATATATCTCTTCTTCTTCGTACTTGATTAACATTAACAACATCACTTTTGATCTTTCCACACTAAAAGGGGCCTCTAACAAGGTGACCCTCTCTCTATATTCTTCTTCGTTGTCATCATGAAAGTAGTTTATAGTATTCTTAAAGAAAAAAGTCAACAACCCTCATTCTACTTCCACCAGAAATGCTACAATCTCAAAATCATTAATCTCTAGTTTACAAATGATCTAATAAAGAATTTAAGGAATTCACCATCCTCTTGGACCTCCATCTTAACCCTATAAAGAGTCAAATTTTCCTCTTGAGAGTCTATAATTTGATCCCCCACTCCATAATATCCTCATTGATATTCGATGAAGGCTCTTTCTATGTCCTTTTTTTGGTGTTCCCCTTATCACTTCTCATATTTCCTACAATAGTGGTAGATTTTAAAAAACTCACTTGTCGAATTAACTCGTGGATTTCCAAATATCTACCATATGATGTAATCCATTGCATAGTTTCTCACTTAAGGTGTTTTGGTTGCCGGGTTCTCCCACTTTTATGGTTGCTACAAGGAATTTTGCTTCTACTTGCTCTCCTCTCATTGGCTTCTGTTGAATCTTTCATCTTAGGCTTGTCCCTTACAACTAGCTCCTATCTTCCACTTCCTCTCCTTATGTAGGTCTCTCCTATACCCCCTTCATTCGGTGAAAATGCAATAGTCGTTTGGTTTTGGTGCTTTAGATTTTAAGTGTTCAAGATTGTTGTGCCTCTCTTGCTTTTCTTATGTCTTCGATCTTTCTTGACGTTAATACATATATCGACTTTATTTATTTTTTACTCACCTTTTATATAGGTTTATATTTTTTTAAATATCATGATTTTTTTTCTTTTCTTTTTCCGGAGGGAACCCGCAGCCGCTACTCAGAGTGCAATGAGTGCGCACAGGGTAAACCCTCAGTCTGACGCGATAGCCTGCAAACCAACGCCAGAAGGTAAACCACACAAGGTGACAGGCTCAACCGAGAAAGCGTATGCAGAGGGACTCGAACTCATGACCTTTTGGTTATAAAAATGTCATGCTCAATCAACTCGGCTACCCCTTAGGAGCTAAATATCATGATCTATTTTGTTTACTATGTGGTATTTTAAAAATATCATATATGTGATTTCCGTTTAACTTTTTTCTCTCTTTCTTGTAATATTAAACTTTAATAATATGTACTGATTACTCATCCTTTTTTATTTAATATTTTATTTATTCGGAAAACAGCCAATTTTAAAGAGACTATGAATACCAACCCACCAAGCTTGAATATTAGCTTTACATTACATCTACCTATATCGAAACCAGGGGCTGGATTTTAAACTAATATGGAAAGATATGATTAACCTAATAATGGAAGGTTATTCGGTCTATTTAAAAGCATAACTAATTCCAACGAATACTCTCCTTCTTGATGGATATAAATTATAATTATATTCAGTACGTTATAACTAAAGCAACTAGCTTTAGTTTAATATAACGTAAATAAAACGAAAGGACAAAAAGGAGAAAAAGGAAAACAAAAGGGGCTTTAGTTTAATATAACGTAAATAAAACCAAAAAACCAAAAGAGAGAAAAAGGAAAAGCGACGATGAAAGTGGTCTTGAATTACTCAATAGCCTAACAAATTCTACTAGTGCGATAAGGACTTACTAATGTAGTACGTCAGTTAATGGGTTTGGATTAGACTCGTGCTATCAAGATATATAAGAAAAAAAAGCAGGAAATAAAGTTAAGTAACGTCTTCTCAAAAAGTTTCTTTTATCATACACGTCCGTCCAACTCTCACTTATTTTTATTGAATTTGGTATTCATGTCCTTAACAGGATCATCTTTTCCATGCAATTTACTCATATTCACCTTCAAAGCAATAATTTTGTAAAAATTACTTATAATATTGTTCTAAAAATGGGATCGGTTTTATCTCTAGAATTTTGAAATGTATAATTTAATTCATCTCGAAAATTTATTCTACAATTAATTTTTAAATTTTTATATAAAAAAATAATACTATTAAATTATTTTGTTGATAAAATATTGAGTTAAATACCATTTAAGATCCAAAAACAATACCATTATTCATTTAAAAATCAAATTTTTATATATTTCTAAAAAATTAATTTCAGTAAAATATTTATCATTTAAGCCATAATAATATCCTAAATACTTTTAGATAAAAAAACATGTGTAATTTTTTTTAAAAATTCAAAACATACCATATTAAATTATGTTCGTCTTAAAAAAACCGAAACCAATGGTATTTTCGGATTTTATTTCAAGTTACGGTTTAAAAGATACATACTTTTTTTTTTTAAATCTATAGTGTAAACGAAGAAGATGTGAACCTTTTTTTGTTTTGCTAGATGCGAAACCTTCTTTGTTTTGCTAGATGCGAAACCTGTTTGAATTTTGTACTGCTAAATGCGAATTCAAGCCCACTATAATAGATGCTAGATGTGAAACCAGCCCACTGTGATAGATGCAAAACCATATAATGCGAAACCTATTTCAATTTCATATTGCTAGATGCGAAATCAACCCACCATGATAGATGGGAAATTTTTGTAAAATATATATATTTAAAACAAATTCAAAACATATCATGAGTGGTACTAGTTTTGTTCGTCTTAAAAAAACAAAACCTATTGTATTTTTTATTTTATTTTTCGAGTTACAATTTAAAAGATGCGGGTTTTTTAATTTTTTAAATTTATAGTGTAAACAGAGAAGATGCGAAACCTTCTTTGGTTTGCTAAATGCGAAACCTGTTTAAATTTTGTACTCTTAGATGCCAATGCATGCATATTATGATAGATGATAGATGCGGAACAAGCCCACTATGATAGATGCGAAACCATGTAATGCGAAACCTGTTTAAATTTTGTACGGCTAGATGCGAAACTAGATTGATGAGAACATTTTTAAAAAATATTATTTAATTTATTTTGAAACATATCATGAGCGGTACTAGTTTTGTTCGTTTAAGAAAACAAAACCAATGGTATTTTTGAATTTGTTTTTCGAGTTACGGTTTAAAAGATATGAATCTTTACAATTTTAAATTATAAAAAATAAAAGAAAGAAAATTGGTGCAGTTGTTTTTGGGATTTTATATAGAAAAGTATTTTAGGTATAAGATCTCTTAAAATGTTTTGGAATTTATCTGTAATAGAATTTTTATATGAGTCTTAAATGGTAAGTCTCCCTAAAAGATTAGAATTATGATTAAATAAAATATTTGCGTTTAAAATAATTAGTATTAAAAGCTAATAAAAAATGTATTTGTCGCATATAATGTCGATTGAGAAAAAAATGACACCAATCACCGTAAATATTATCAAAATTTAAGATGGATGTGGTTTTGTTTCCTTAACTTTGACATTTTATTTCACGATTTATAATAGAGTACAAAGGTATCACATTTGTAAATCAGATTGGTACTATGGTTTCTACTTACAATTAATTGACCACTTAGACTAGAAACAAAATAACAAATCCCCAATATACACACCTCAAACGTCAACTCCAAATCAAACTTCTTAGAGTTTTTGAATGAAGAACCACTTGACAATGATGGAAAATCTACTGGAAGAAGGCAGTCTTCAACTTTCAACAAAGAAAATCAGGTAAAAGAGCTATTAGATTTTAGGTTTTCACGCTTATGTTTTTTCAAGATTGAGTCTTACAGATTGGGATATATCCTCAGATACCCAACTTCGAACCCTTCGAGAAAGGTAATGGCTCTGAGTTGTCTTGGAGCTTGAATCTGATTGAAGTCCATACTTTGATTAGAAATGAGAACCGGTTTTGCAATCCAATTAGTTGCTTCATCAAGTTCTCTAAAAATGTGAATTAATTTCATATTTGAAGAGAAAAAATTTCGACAGTAGCTAATAATTGATCTGAGAAACCAAGGGACCCTTCCATGTAGGAACATTTCAGTGAGTATAAGTGAATTCATTTCAATATCCAGCTGAGTGATTCCCTTTGAGTAGCAAATATATAAACCATTCAATAATGCTCTGTATTCAACCACAATAGGAATTTCTTTACCATATAGACGATCATAGCCAAAAATTATAGTACCCTCACTATACCTGACCACTCCACCACCACTCGACTCACCTGAATGGTTGCAGGCACCATCATAATTTAATTTAAATATTTTAAGTTTAAAGTTCAACCATGCTAAAGATAAATGTATCTTGAGTTTGTTGAGATAATTAATGCATCCAATAGTAGGACCGATTTTGATATCAATGCCCCAATATTTTATTTTTAGTAGGTTAGCCCTGTCCATTATAGTAAGTATGTGAGTAATGTAGCTAATAATACCCTGAGTGTTGAAATTTTTGTTATCATGTTTTCTTTTGTTCCTTACATACCAAATAACCCAAGTAATAACAGGAGGTATAATAAATCGTAGATGAACATTTTTATTAGATGACCAATACCATGACCTTACTTGATGAGTAAATGTCATGTTTCTTGTGATATAAATATTGAAAAAGATATCAAAATAAGACCATACCTCCCAAGCTATTTCATAGTTAATAAAAAACATGTTTTATTTTTTCTGCATTGTGACAATGTTGGCATCTGGAAGGTTAATTTAATTTTTTTTGTTTTGTAGTACATAATCCACAGGAAGCCAGTTGTACAGCATCCTCCATTGAAGAAATGAGCCTTTGCAAGGTGTGGCTGAATTGCAGTTTTTTTATAAAAAAGTTAGAGTTATTTCTTTTTCTTCTTACATGATTCCAGGTAGCCTTTGTATAGTAGAGATCATCAAGACTGGGGGTCTGATTGATGATGTCTTTAAAATTATTTGAGTGAGACTTTGAGAATGTTTTGAATTTTAGAAGAATTCACAGCATTCTCAAGCTTAGTTAAATTTCAAGTGTCATTTTCTCAAAATTCCTTAACTTTAAAGCCTTCAAAACCAGAACTATCTTTTACTTCTGTTAAAGTGAAAAATGATTGTGAAATACACAAGTTGTCAAGAAATTTGGTATAAAGGATCTCAATTCTTTGAACAAGAGGCTTATGGATAGTTGAGCTTTGGATAGTAAATATGGGATATGCTGAGAGAACTGATTGTATTAGAGTGAGTCTCCTCCCAAAAAAGAGGGAAGTTTGATCCCATTCAGCTATCTTATTCCTGATTTTAACCACTAGATCTTCATAATTGCTAAACTTGTTTTTGTTGCTAATTGTTGTCCCCAGGTACCTGAAAGATAAAGTGTTGTGTTTGAAGCCTAGAGTGTGTTCCAGATCATGAGTTCTTTGAGGTAAGAGCCTATTTGAAGCAATTATCTTTGATTTACTTTTGTTTATTAGCTGACTAGACTTATCTTCATAAGGTTACAACAAATTAAGGATTTTGGATACACAGGGAGAAGATCCAATGTAGAAGATGAAAAGATCATTTGTAAATCCCAAACAAGGTATGCTCAAGTTACCTATGCATTTGTATCTAGTAAATATATGGTCAAAAGAGAGCTTTTTCAAACCCTTTAATAGATTTTCTTCAGCCAATATAAACAGACTGAATAGCAGGGGGTCACCCTATTTAAAACCTTTGTTAGACTTGAAAAATCCTTTTACTTCTCTATAAGCTTTATAAACCCAGAACAAATACTAAGAGTTACAAGAACACTTAGTAGAAAGGCATGGTCAAGCATGTCAAAGGATTTGTCCATATCAACCTTTAATAGAATATTATTTCCCATAGTATTGATGTTAATATCATAAGAAAGTTCTTGGGCAATCATGATATTTTTATGAATGCATCTGCTTTTGACAAATTCCCCTTACTGAGGTGAGATTAGGTTAGGTAATAAAACAATAATCCTGCTATTAATAACCTTTGAAACAATTCTGTTGAATAAGGTAGTAAGACCTATATGCCTGAAGTCCTTCCAAGTTTTAGGGGAAGGACTCTTAGTAATGAGACATAGAACAGTAGCATATACACCTTTCGAAATATGAGTATCTCTGAAAATATCATACATATCATCACATAGATTCCCCTTAATAATAGGCCAACAAACTTTGTAGAATTTCTCATTAAAACCACAGGGGCCAGCAACAAAATTAGGGTTTAAACCATTAACAATAGAATATATTTCAGATTTTGTAGGTAAAGCCATAAATATTTCATTTTCATCCTCTTTGACAAGACTAGGGATAAATTCAGGAAGAGTATTGAATTCCATGGATTAAGGAGGTCACCGAGTAAAGTTTTAAAAAATTCCACTACAAAATCTCAAATAGAGTTAGAATCTTTAAGCCATTCAGTATCATTCCATGTTCAGATGATTTTGTTTCTTTTATTCCTTTTCCTCACAAAGTTGTGAAAAAATGCAATATTTTTTTCACTATCCTTAATCAATTTAGAATTTATTTTTTGTTCCCAGTATTCCTTCTCTCTGGCCAGTAGGTTTAGGTGAGTTTCTTTTGTTGCATCAAGATGGATTTTATTTTCAGTAGATTTAGAATTTTGATAGTTAGATTTTTTACAACTGATCTCTTCTGCAGTCTCCTTGATGGAGTTAAAAATATTCCTAAAGAGCCTTTTATTCCACCCTTTTAGATGTGTTTTTAACTTCTTAGCTTGAACCACTTCTTGTGAATAGGAGATCCCTGGATTTTAACAACCCAAATTGATTCAACAAACTTGTAGAATTCGTTGTGTAATACCCACATATTCAAGAACTTGAATGATGGATTGATTTTTGTAATGTTGGAAGATATAGAAACAATGATAGGAGACTGGTCAGAACAAGTCTTGGCAAGATGAGTGATTTTTGTAGTCTCAAAGTAATTCAACCACATATTATTGTTGATTACCATGTCAAGCCTTCTCTATTTCCTACCATTTGTCCACGTAAATTTATTACCTGAAAATCCCGCATCAGTTAAATTAAGTTAAGAATAAAGTTGTTAAAGTCATCCATACTGGCTAGGCAGTTTGTAGTGCAATGTAGTTGTTCATCAGGACTAGCAATTACGTTAAAATCCCCCAATATAGTCCATTCCAAGTAACCATCCTCCATAGACCCTGGTTTTTCCGACAGTAGGCTTCTCATAATCCTAGTGCATTTAGCATAGATCACAGTCAACCTGAAAAATTTGTTTAGCCTTTTATGTTTTATGTTTAAGTGAATAAATTGTTCCTCATTAGAGATAATTTCAAAAGTATATTCATCCTTCTACATATCCCATACCTTGTTGCTGATGTTATTAGTGTATTCTTAAAAACCCAGTTTCTTAGAGATAGACTCCAACTTAGAACTACTTATTATAGGCTCTTAAAGGGCCATAAAATCTAGTTTTTCATATCTTTTTATAGATTTAAGCCTTGCTAAAGTCTCTTTGTTACCAAGACCATGAACATTCCAATTTTATATTGAAATGGTCATGTAGATGATTTAGTAGATTTGGAAACACATTTATGTTGCACTAGCTTTGAAGTAATCATGCCATTTGTATTTATAATTTTCAACTTCTTAGATTTTTTGTGCTCTTTCTTCTTGAGTTCTTTGTTATCAACAATTGTTCAGTTTCCAGGTGAGGATGGCAAACTACCAGGTGTTTCTTTAGTTGGAGATGAAGCTTCAATATTTGAATTCACAAGGCTGGTACTAATGTGATTTAGAGAACCCATATCAATCATGTGAAGGGCTTCAATGATTTCAGAGTTTTCAACAACCAGAGGTAATTAAATCTGATCAATAGCCCTTTTGACCATAGGATATCCATATTTTCTTGGGCATAGGCTTGGAAACATCTATCTCGACCCATATTCTGCAGAAATTGAACCTATAACGATTCTTAGGGGGGAACCAAATAATTAGTGAAGAAGTAAGGATCTTTGTAAGTTCTAGGATTATCTTTTCATTGAACATAAATTCTGGGAGATTGGGTAGGTTAATGTACACCGGGGTGATTGGATTTTCATAGTTTGGGTTAAATAAGGATCACATTTGAGAATCTGTATGGTTTTGTTTCCAATTAGCCATACATTTCTGCGCCAAAGCTTCTTTAGATCTTCTATCAAAGAAAATTGTTCATAAAAAGGAAAATTTCTGGAGTTATTAGAAATTTTTGGCTTGATCAATGAAGAAATAAGACTTGTTTTGAAAAATCATTAGATGGCTTATCGTGATATTCAAAAAGAGCTTGTGCATGCTTGTGCAGTTAAAACAGTTAACAAAATTGTCAAAGAAATTGGAGGCACTATTTTTTGTATTTATTAATGACTCTGGATATTGATCTGGTAAAGAACAAATGGTTGTTGTTTTGTATTTGAGATGGTTTGTTATGGAAAGATTTATCGGGAGTTGTTCAGGAAATCCTGAGTTGCAAACAACTCTCAGGATATCCTTAGAATTGTTCAGGAAATCCTGAGTTGCAAACAACTCTTAGGATATCCTGAGAATTGTTCAGGAAATCCTAAGAGTTGCAAACAATTCTTAGGAAATCCTGAGAGTTGTTCAGGAAACCCTGAGTTGCAAACAACTCTCAGGATATCTTGAGAATTGTTTAAGAAATCTTGAGTTGCAAACAACTCTGAGGATATCATGAGAATTGTTCAGGATATCCTTAGAGCTGCAAACAACTCTCATGATATCTTGAGAGTTGTTCAGGAAATCCTGAGTTGCAAACAACTCTCATGATATCCTGAGAATTGCAAACACTTCGAAGTACCAACGAATATATATGTTTGGGGGTATTTTTGTCCAAATTTCAATTCGAGGTACCAAGTTACACTATCAAAAAAGGGAATAACACTAGATAATTAAATAGTTAAGAATGTATTTACTAACACTTTTCTCTAAAATAAAAGTATTTTATTTAGAAATAAAACTATTTCAGCATTTTATTGAAAACATAAAATAAACGATTGACTTGTGCATAATAATTATAGAATAACCACTCCAATGCATTAAAAAGTGATTCATTAACACTAACATTGTTTTCGTCCAATTCCAAAATATTTACGAGAATGTTATTTTAAAACTCAAAATCGAGCACTTAACTTAAAAAAATAACATGGTTTATCCTTTTTACTTACACGCAAAAATCATATTGAATTGACAAAAGAAAAAAAAATAAAAATACATAAATTATCACAAATCAAAATTGATTTAAAAAAAACCGACAGAAAAAGAGAATTTATTCCGGAAAGAAAAACCGCACCAAAACAATAAATATGTGAAGTTCAACAAAATATTAAAAACATAAAACAAATACAAATATGTTAATAGTTTGAAAGATAAATAAAGCAATCAAACTCCTATTTAGAAGCTAATAGATCATGAAGAAACTTTGGTAATATCGAAACTAGACCACCAGACCACCGAAAGTAATTTATAATTGAATTGAAAATAAAAAGATTCGACCTTTAAAATTAAATAGTAAAAAATATAAAGCTATAAATATAATTTTAAATAAACAGCTTTATGTTTAACTTTTTTATGGTATAAATTATAGTTTTGGGAATTAATGTAAAAATGTGACTAACTTATAATCTACCATGGATAATCTAAATTATAAATTTATTTAATTAGCAATCAAAAACAAAAACATATTTTTTTATTAAAATCCACAAAACATTAATTAAAAAAATAAACGAGAGAGTTGTATATACAAAATATTCTAGGATTATCTTTCTTTATTTTTTTAGTTTATAGTTGAGACTACAACTTTTAACAAATATATAATATATGGTTTTGTTGAATCGATAAATAATTTTATTGAATCGATAGATGGAATAAATTTGATCTGATACATTATGAACTAAGTTAACGTATATTATCTGTGTAAAATAATGTCGATAATTATATTTGAATTTTTTTTATCTCGATGTTAATGTAAAATCGATGGTTAGAATCGATACATGACCCGACAGAACATTTAGAGAAAAAGCGAAAACTTTGACTATAAGAAGAAGAATTTGACATAACGATGTATAGAATAGGTTCCTATCCTCATGAAGTTTTAATCGGTTTGAGAAATGAAAACTCGGTATGTATCCAACATACGTAATATTTATAGTAAAGAACATAAAAACAATACGTTGGAGATTTACCGCAAGTCGCAAATGCAGTTTTATTTGGGTAAATTGAAGGAATAAAAATATGTCGCATGAGATCAGATATAAGAGCTAAAATATTAATTTATCACATATAAAAGCTTCGTTCAAGTAATGTAAGTAAAACTATTCCTTTCATTAAGAAATTTTCATATTTGAAGAGGTTAGAAAATGGGCCAGGGAGACATTTTTTAAAATCATGCTCGAACGATACGTATAAGCCAAACAAGGTGTTTCGAAAGTAGATTCTAGATGTGTTGTTAGATATACTCATGTGTCGCCTTTTGTCTGTTAGATTGTTATGGTTGTAAATGAGGGTCATATTATGAATTTATCTATGATTGATAAAAGATGGCAAACTATAAACTTTGTTATGAAAAACATCTGCGATGAAGATGAATTTTTGGAAAATGAACTCTCCAAAATTGAAATTTTAGGATGTGAATATGATTCAGAATGTAGGCTTTACAAATTATTAAATTTGTTCAAATTAATTTATCCTAAACAAACCAATTTTGCATTTTCCCCCTCCACCACCCCAAAAGAATTGGTGAGACGACAGTACATGGAAAAAAACTTGCTAACGATTGTTCTATGAAACATTCTTAAGTCACAATTTGAGAATGTGATCCAAACTACCGACATACAATTCTTCAAAAAAACATCGTGCTGCTTCAACAATAAGTCCATCCAAAAATAGAAAGACAAAAAGAAAACAATTGTTACTAAATACTCCACTCCTGTTGATACTCTCATTTCCAGTCTTCCTAACTAGTCAACCAACTCCAATGTCCATACCTATTGATCCAAGTAATTTCTTATTTATAAAACTTATACATTTTATTCAATTAATTAATATTACTAAAAAATAACTATCATTGAATTGATTGCAGATGATTCAATATTGATAGATCTCAATCGTTTATGAGTACTTTAATTGCTCAATGTCTTCGTAACCACTCATCAAGTCTTTCAAATATTGATCTTATGTGTTGGTAAATGGAACTTCATATGGAATGAAAATACTATATATTATCTTTAATAATAATTTTAGTTATCTTTTTTAATAATGCTAATCTTTATAATTTAATTTTTTAAAATATTGTTATAGAGCTCGTTCAATTTCATACTCTTTGGTGGCAGACGATTTATTTCTGCTGAAATTAGATTCTTTAACACTAAGACGATTGATTATATTCAATTTTCAACAAGTAGAGAAAATAATTAATGAATTGAAAATCTTGAGAATGAATTGTCAAAGGAAAAATTACATATTGATAATGACTTGAAATTAAAAAATTATCAAATTTCAACTCTAGAACCATCATAAATATCTTTGAAGCAATTAATTAAGAATTCGGAGCTTGCAGTTGAAGAATCTAATAAAACCAAAGATATAATTATTGAATATGTCAAGAAAATTGTAACTGGCTAAGTTATCAACCAAGCTAAAAAATTGGTAGAATAACGTCGCAAAACGTTATTGAGAAGAATACTTAAAAATAATTTTTACAACACATTTTTCATGATACGATACTTTAAATAACTTTCCTAAGAGTATCAAACTATATGCGGAGAGAAATGTGATAGCTTCATTGTTACTCAGAATAAATTAAATGCTCATTTCAATGCCGATATGCACAATGCCAAAGACGATGATGTTAGTAAATATGACGTTACTAAAGACAATACAGATGACTATACTTCAAAAAATAAATTCTTCATTCAAACTTCAATTAAGATCCTTATTCCTTATTTTGAATGAACATATTCGAAGACATTAACTTCTTGGAACTATCATCGGCTATCATCTTGTTGTTATCTTTATTATATATTTTTATATATGTTCTAAACTCTTTAACGACTGGCATCCGGTTATTATCTTTATATTTCATGTTTTTTTTATGATCCTATTATTATTATTATTATTATTATTATTATTTATCTTATGTCTATTTATACTTTCTCAATTATATCAACTCTCATTAAAAAATTATGACTATAAACTATATTTTCATTAACTTTACGTGTTATTATTTTCTCCACCGTTCTTTTGTAACTTAGCATTGCCTCTTATACTTTCAGTTCTACTTTACGTGTTATATTCGGTTTGGTTTTAGAATATGACCCTTTATGCTTTAATTATATGGGTTTGGCTTATAATAATAATTGCATCTTAAGGCCTTTACATCTTAGCTTTTACAACTCTAACATTATCTCTTACACTTTTGAACTAGACTTGGCTTATAGTCTTATTCGCTTTAATTGATCGCGTGACCTCTTACAATTTTTAGCCATGTTTAGCTTATAATTATGTTCGTTTGTTATTTTTTATAATACATCTAGTTTTTTCTTTACAATAATTGTTGAAAACATACTTCTTTAAAACTATTCGTCAAAATATTTTACAATTCCGTCTAGTAAATTGAAATTACTAACCTATACTTCATTTTTATACAACTTTAAATGAGGAATATTCTAAGAATAGTTTAGTTGATTTCCTTCCAAATCCATCAATTTATAATATCCCTTGTGTCCTTTAGAAATTACTCTAACAATTCCATCTCAGTTTGGAGCCAACTTCCAGACGTTTTTATCTCTTGTTTCTTTGAAATACATTTTGCAATCCCAAATATCCTTCTTGAAATTTTCTAACATTCAATTCTACATTATAACGAATTTGCATCAAAGTTATATAATTTTATGCTCTAAATTGAGACTGATCTCGTCGTTCCTTTATTAAATCAACATCAATCTTATTTTCCTTATCATTTTCATCTGAAGAATAAAATTATACCCTATGAATAGTAATCATAATTTCCCCAGGAACGACTGCTTCCATTCCATATACCATAAAAATGACATTTCACTTTTAGCAACTTTAGAGCTTGTCATATATGCATATAGGCCAGTTTCTCTTAGCCAATTCAAACTTTCGATATTGCATGTAGAATAGTTCTATTTGTAACCTCTATTTGTCCATTTTCTTCTGAATGATTCTAACTAGAAATATGTTGTTGCATCCCATATTTTATACAAAAAAATTCATTGTATCATTTTTAAATTTAAGGTCCGTTATTCGTTAGTACCACCCTCAAAACTACATAACGACTCAAAATATAAAATTTCCTTTTTCACGTCGCCATTGGTAATGATCCTAGTAAATCAATCCTTCATCTATTAAATGGACATGGTGAGGGAATTGAACCCATTGGATCACTATGAATATGACTTTTATTAGAAAAGTATTGACAATGATCACAACGTTCTACCAACAACTTAGTGACAATTGAAAGTGTTGGTGAATAAAATCCTTCCGATAAAAATCGTATTATCAACCCACGATATCCATAGTGTGGATACATTTTTCTCTCGTGTAGGTATTTCAAAATAAATGAATCTTCTTTCTTTGTAAAACATTATAATAAATGATACGTAGCATTTTTTCAATATAAAAATATCGCCAATGAGAATACTTTACAATACAGAATCGTAATGCACGAGCTTAAGATTTATCTAACGGTATAATTTTATTTTTCAAAAATATTAAATATTAATTTCACCAATAATTACCATCATTCTCTGCTAATACCTCTTATTTTTTAATGTTTCCACATAATTACAGTATCTCTTAATTATTACCAACAGATTGTCTTCTATACTACCAAATGTTGCCAAAACATATGCCGTTTTATTCTTTATTCTTCGAATTTGTTCATATATAAGCTTTTCAAAATTCATTTTCATTTTTTATACGTCTTCTACATACTTCCTCATATTTTCTTCTTTTGTTTAAAATTTCCTTGAGAATGCCAACTACTAACTGAGAATCAGACAAAAGACGGAGAGTTTTAGCTTGACATAAACGAGTTAATCTCATTCCAGCCAACACAGTTTCATACCCAGCTTCATTATTAGTAGCAGCAAGCATGAATTTAATAGCATGCTTAATTTCATATCTCCTAGAATAGTTCATATATAACCATCTCCACTGCCATTTATACTGGAACATCCATTAGATCGAATGATCCATTTTTTATCTTTCAAATTATTTTCCATCGGCTCACATTCTTCCATTTCATCTATTTCTTCTTCTTAAATTCGACCATCGTTTAAGCTTTTATTTATATTCTTGATTCAGATTAAATTTTATATTCGCCTAACGGGTAAGAATTTCTAACAATAATGACATAAGCTTGAAAATACGATCCTATTAACCCAATGGAAAAGAAGTTCTAACAATAATGACAGAAGTTCTAAATTTAAGTATCTAGTTTCTGCATCAATCAATGTCTTACAGACAAAGTAAATTGGCTTTTGAATTTCATCATCTTCAATTACTAACACTACACTAACAATAAATTTAAATTACCAAATATAAGAACAAAGGCTCTTCTTCTTTTGGTATCATCAAAATTTCAAGTAAATTCAAATGTTGTTTCAGGTCATTAAATGCGTTTGTACGATCCTCATTCCAAGATAATGTTTTTAACTCCTCTAAAGATATCAAAAAATAAATATATTTTATCTTATGCCCTTGAATTAAATCTTGATAAGGCAGCTAATATTCATGTCAACGTTTACACTACTTTGATTGACTTTGGACGGGACATTGTCATTAAATATTTTAGGTGACTATGATAAACTTTAATTCATTTTTTGTTTACCATAAACTCAAGAAACGCGTTTGCGACTTTATACCATGAAAAATGATTCAATTTTAAATTTTACTTCCTTCAGTTCTCAAAAGTTTTATAAAATGGTGATATATGTGCATTTGGATCATTAATATTTATTATTATATCATCTATGTAAGCTTCCAAATTTATACCAAACCGCTTAACAAAAATTCAGTTGAAAATCCTTTCATATGTTTCCCCAACATTTTAAAAACCACATGACATTACATTGTAACTGCATAAATCTTTTTGTGTCGTACTGTTTTTCATCATATGGATGCTTCATAATTCGATTATAACATAAATAAGAATTAATAAAAGATAAGTACTCATGAACAACTGTTGCATCTACTAATTGATCAATTTTAAGCAAAGGAAAAGTATCATTCAGAGAAGCCCTGGTTAAGGTTAGTAAAATCAACACACATCATCCATCGTCCATCACCCATTTTTCTTTTTTAACTAGCACTAGATTTTCTCACCATGTCAGATAATTTGATTCCATGATGTTTCCTAATTTTAATAATCGATCAACTTCATTAAGGATAACTTCTAACTTCAACCGAAACAAAATCTAATTTTTGTCCAATAGGTTGTTGCTTATTATATATTTCTAATTCATGAAAAATTATCGACTGACTTACTCATGTTACATAAAATAATATTCCATAGACAACATCAACATTTTTACTCAAACAATCTATCTCTTATTAAATTCTTCTTCAGTATCTCCTCACATTTTTACTATTTCCCGTCGGTTACTTCATAATCTTATACTTTATCTAACATTCTGATTTTATTTAACACTTATCGTGGATCATCAATTTCACTTTATTTGATCAATACCACGGTTCACACGATTCTTTTATAACTATGTCTCTAGAAAATTCATGGTGTTATAATATTAGTACATTTTCTGGTGCTAAAGAAAGATAAAAACACTTTTTTGATGTTTGTTGGTTCCCTCGAACTATTCCTACATATCTATTAACTATATATTTCACACATTTATGAAATTTTGACGCTACTACTCTCATTTTATTAAACGAGATCTTTTATAAACATGCACCAACAATTTTCTCAATTTTCTCTTTAGAGACTCTAATATTTCAATTTAACAAAAAAACTATATAAATTCCTTGATGTTCCAAAAAAACTTAACAAATTCCTTTCAATTTTCTCAATTTTATCTTTAGAGACTCTATATAAACACAATTACTTGATGTTCCAAAAAAACTTAACAAATTCCTTTCAATTTTCTTAAATGTGAAAACATCAATATTTTGATCATATCTTGATTTATAAAGCACATTAATAGATTTTGTAATATTAACTAATACTTTCTTTAGAATTATCTTAGTTATAAGGAGATTTATGAATAATGCATCATCGTGTGGAATAAATTATCCTTTTTAATCTTTACTAGTAGATGAAAAAACTAAAGATGGATCATCCACCGACCGTGAGAATGATTCATCAACTGAAATGACATATATGTTTTTAGTCGGTAAACTTCCTTCTTCAAAAATAGTCCATGAATCTTTTTCTCATCAAAGTATGAATAAAAAACTTTGACAAAGTCATTATTGGAAAAATGTTAGAAACAATCAACCCTTGATCTAGTCATGTATGTTTGGTACATAATAATTTTTTTAGAGAAAATGTTCACACAGATGGCACAAAAGAATGATGAGGGAATTTCCTTCCTTATAAGAATGTTAAATAGATATGCTTGAAAATGATCAAGAGTGACTTTGTTTATCAATCAATCAACCCTTGTTACAACGATTGGACTTCCTATTTGTAGACATTTATCCTTAAATTATAGGGATGAATGACATGTATATCTTAATTAAATGTATCAATTATCCATTAAAAAAAGATCAATTAAATTCATATTCAACCCTTTAATTGTCAATAGCATTGTAGTAATCTATTACATCTTCCCTAAATGTATTCTGGTATCTATAAGTTATTTGAATCTTCAATCAGTCTTCACGTGGTGACTGCACATGCTTCACTTGGCGTCGATATTAATCAGTTGAAAATTTTACCGAGGTCACTAACGAAGTCTTTTGATCGATGTTTTATTCAATATTTTTAACCGATAAACTCCCGATGTTCTACTTTTGACAATAATAACTTTATCTACTTTTAATAGGGTTAGATGTTGTTACAGCAACATATTTCCTTATCAATCATTACACAGAGTATCGTGTGTCATCCATTAGCAGTTAGTTGAGCAGTACATATGCGAACATATCCGAAAAATTCTTGCATGGACTAAGTAAAAGGTAATCAAATACCCTAGTGAAATATGAAATTAAAAAAACATGTTTCATTTTTCTGTCCTGATAATATACTTCATGAGGTTTATGAATTCAAGTAGAAATATCATCAAGAAAACTATATTCACGTCTAAAGAGTTGGTGTTCGTATTCAGTCACATGCTTAAAGGTTTTAGATAATTGAAAAACAATTGACATAGAAATTCATTTTCATTTGCATCATCTACATGAGAAAGTTTGTTATAGGCTAGTTTTGATGGTCTTTTCCTTTTGGAAGCTATTTCTGGATAAAGAGAAGAAAATTTATACGAAGGATATTTAAACCAATTAAGTTTATGTGTTTCATTTTTTCAACCAATAACAAGAAGATCAAATTTAGGGTTAACGATGGGTTCCTGAGAAGAGAAAGTACAACTAATACTACAATTGGGATGATGAAGTATGAAGATAAAATTTATGTTACAAGATTAGAATTTTTCTTTAAAGAGTCATTAGGACTTGTTACATAACCACATTGATTAGCAATCAAAATATACATGCAAAAAGTTAAAGATAAAAATAGATATACAAAATTCATGTTGAAAGAAGTTGAAGACGAAACAAATTCAAATATATTGGAGCTTTAATGGAGGTAATATATAATTATTTTTAGAGAGATCGGCTAGAGAAAAACAAAATATGAAGGAGATGGGGTTTTCAGTATAAAAATAGTTGATTTGTTCGTATAAAATATGAGTCATTGGTTTCAAAGGAGATAAATGGTAAAAAATGATTGACATATTTAATAAATAAATAAGATATAATGTCTTTAATATTGGAACGTTTTTTATACGTGTCAGAATTATAATAAGTAATGATAAAATTATTTATACGTACCGAAAAAAGTTAGAAATATGAAAATTTTTGTGCACACCAAATTTTTAAAAATTAGAATAATGCAATTTTAAATTTTTAAGGTTACCTCGTTTAAGTATTTTTAGTAGTCATTTCAATAATTGTTTGGAAACATTAATTTAAGAACAAAGGGGATTCATGATAAGGTTATATCCTATAGATAGTTATATTGCTTATTATGTCGAGGTAAATATATATATATATGAAAGGCTAACAAAAGAATATTTTGCATATAATAAGGGACAAATGAAATATTTGATATAACATAGAAGATAAGGATCATGAAGAGGTGTAAGACGAGGGCTCTAAACGAGATACTAGACGAGGGTCACAAAGAAGTACAAGGTGAGAGTCATAAAGAAAATACTATAATTGTGTTACGAAGAAGTGCGTGACGAGGATCATAAACAATATGTTAAACGAGAGTCACGAAGAATCATGAGACAGAGATCATCAATAAGATACGAGACGAGCATAAAGAGAAGTTATTCAAGTGGTTATGATAGAATAACACTTGTCATCATATTATAGGTTATCAAGAAACGTGGTTAGATGGTTATTAGAAATATGGATACACAATTATAAGATAACATGTGTAAGCTTGTAATTGGTAGATAATATCTAGGAAGTTGTATAAATAAGGACCAAATTCTCCATTTAAAAACCGATCACACTTTGATAGTAAAAATGCACTATATTCAGAGCAATATTGTTTCTCGGTTATTTATCGTCATCTTGGCTTTATATTTGAGAAGAAAATCCCTATCAATTTCTTGAAGTACAAAAATGGCGATTTTAGTAGTGTTAATGTTATTAAAATCACTATGCAATTATCACAAAAAGGCTCAAGCAGAGAACATATACGAAGGAAAGACTTAAATGAACACATAATTTAACGTGGTTCGACAATTGTCTACGTCCACGAACGCCGACAGAGAAAGAAGTTTCACTATGATAGAAAAGGTTACAGATTTCATATTGTTTTTATGTAGTCCTAGTAATCTATTTATATGGAATAAATAGACTTACTAAATAATGGTCCTAATGTGCTCGTATACATGAGACCAAAAATGAAGTTACCCATTTTAGCTTCACTGTCAATGACACAAAATTGTACCGCCGAACACGGTACACAGTCAAGGCACAATGACACTATGAGAGACACGAAACTGTACCGCCGAACACAGTACACTGTCAAAGAACTATTCAACTCATTCACAACAAATCTTCCCCTTGAGGCGAATATCCTTTCTTCACTATCAACAAAGAAACTTCTCTTCTTCTGACTCACCAAAATAACTCGAAGGCATTCACTTTATATTGCAAACACCGATCCAGTTTAGGCACTGTATAAACTTTCGAACTGGTACTGCCTTGGTCATTATACTGCTGGATTATCGTGTGTAGACACTTTCTTCACATCAATAATTCCCTTTGATATTATATCACGAATAAAATGTTACCTAGCATCTATGCGCTTTGTGCGCTCATGGTACATCTGGTTCCCTGTAAAGTGTATGACGCTTTAACTGTCACAAAACACTTTTGTATTAGTCCTATCGAAGCCCAAATCTTCCACCAAACCTTGCAACCATATTGCCTCTTTAACTGCTTCTATTATCGCCATGTACTCTTCCTCTGTTGTAGACAAAGTTATAGTAGCTTGCAATTGTGCTTTCCAACTGATTGCACTCCCAGCTAGAGTAAATACATTTCCTACCAGAGATCTTCTTTTATCGATATCACCTGCAAAATAAGAATCAACAAAACCAACCAATGATCCTGCAAGATCATTCAGCGATTCACCAATATCAGTCTTGTTAAAAGTTAAGCCAACGTTCACAATATTCAAGATACCGAAGTATCCATTTCACTTCTTGCCAGTGTTCTTTCCCAGAACATCCCATGTACCTGCTAACTATACTAACCGTATGTGAAATATCAAGACGTGTGCATACCATAACATACATGATACTACCAACTGCACTTGCATATGGAACCTTCGACATTTATTCCAACTCAGCATCATCCTTGGCCGCTCCTACTGCAGACAACTTGAAATGAGTAGCAAACGGAATGCTAACTGCTTTAGCATCAAACATGTTGAATCTTGTAACACTTCCTCAATATAGCTTCGTTGAGACAAGTGTAATGATCCTACACTTCTGTTCTTAATAATCTTCATACCAAGAACTTTATTTGCTCTTCCCATATCACTCATCTCAAACTCGGCACTAAACTGCTTCTTTAACTGCACAATGTGTGACATACTACAGGCATCAATAAGCATATCATCAACATATAACAACAAGTAAACATAAGAATCATCTGACATCTTTTGATGATACACACAACTATCATATGGACTCCTCGTGAACCCTTTTGGCACCATAAATGTATCAAAACATTTGTATCATTGCCTAGGTGACTGTTTTAAACCATACAGTTACTTTTTCAGCAGATAAACTTTGTCCTCCATATTAGGCTCGATAAATACTTCTGGTTGTCTCATGTAGATTTTCTCCTCCAATTCACCATGTAGAAACGCATTCTTCGCATCCAACTGCTCAAGCTCTAAATCTTGCAAAACTACTATGGCTAACAAAACTCGAATCGAACTATGCTTCACCACTGGAGAAAACACTTCATAGAAGTCGATTCCTTCCCTTTGAGTAAACCCTTAGCGACCAGTCTTGCCTTGAATCGAGATGCCTTAACCCCTTAATTACCTTCTTTTTTCTTGAACACCCATCAATTTCCTACTATCTATTATCCTTTAGGCAAGTCAACAAGCTTGCATGTTTGATTCTTATGAAGAGATTCCATCTCTTCCCCTATAGCACCAATCCATCGACCTGCCTCTGAAATCGCTATAGCTTCTCTGTAGCTACTAGGTTCCTGCATCTCAACTTCTTCTGTAACTGACAGAGCATATGCAAGTAGACTCGCATACCTTTTTGGAAGTCTAATATCTCTTCTCTTTCTGCCCAATGCTATGCTATAAAGTTGTTGTTCTGGTTCAGGCGCATCATCGTCACTATCATCCGATGCTGACGCTTCACTTCTTGATTCTGGATCCACCTTAGAACCACTTGAATTATTATACCTGTTAGGAATTGATTCCACTTCAAGTTCCATATGTTTACTCACAACTAATCCTAATTCGACCATTTCTCCGACTTCATTCTGACTGTCGATCGAAGCAAACTCATTAGAAGTAACGTCCCTACTGATGAGAAAACCTGGAGACTTTGGAGAGGTAGACCATAACCTATATCTTTTCGCTCTAGTAGCATATCCTATAAATATGCACCTCTTTGCCCTCGATTCAAGCTTACCATCTCTCACATGAGCACACGCATAACAACTGAACACCCTCAAATGTTCATAATCAGCCGCCGATCCAGACTCTAAGGGAAATATGCTAATTTCCTGTCAAATCAGATCAAAATAAAAAGAAAGAAAAGGAAAGCACAAAAACAAAAGTGAAATCAAAGACACAATTGTTAACGGAGTTCAGCAAATTATGCCTACGTCTCCGGACCTGCTGCAGATCGATTTTATTAGAAAGAACACAGTGACTGCCGTTTCTAGTGAATACACAAAAACCCTAACCCTAGGTTTTGTAAAGACTGTAACACTTAAAAAAGGGAAAAATATTACAGTCCTTAATTTGTAATTTATAACCCCCTAAAATTACACTGTCTTTTCAATTCACTCCAGTTCTCTTTAATGTGCTTAGCACTTGCCTCATCTCCACTGTCTTCCACTGTCTTTTCATCTAGCATCTCTTCTATCCAATAATAACATGTTGAATAATGCTGGGTTATTATGTCAAAATAACACATTCTACTTGAAGGTTATGATACATTTTACTCAAGTGATGGCAAGCACTGGCTTCATTGAAAATGCAGATAAGTTCAGAAAAACTTAACAATCTCCCACTTGAAGACTGGTTTCAACCTGTCTTCACACCTTGATCTATGCAGCAGATCTTTCTGGTCTTATTACTCTTGTAGACCAACTGAAGCTGAACACAACTTCAGTTTTTCAATGGCTACTGTCTTTGTCAACATATCAGCTGGATTCTTGCTTCCTTGGATCTTTTCCAGTATTAGCACCTCATCTTCCAATAAAGATCTAATGAAGTGATAACGAAGACTGATGTGCTTGGTTCTTGAATGAAATGTTGAATTCTTTGCCAATTGAATTGCACTTTGACTATCACTATGCAGAACGTTGTTCTTCTGTTTGAATCCCAACTCGGTTAACAAACCTTGAAGCCATATCATCTCTTTACTGGCTTCGGTCACTGCTACATACTCAGCCTCTGTAGTTGATAAAGTGACAATTTTCTGTAATTTTGACATCCAACTAACAGCTGTAGTTCCAACAGTAAATATATAACCGGTAGTGCTTTTCCGGTGATCAACTTCACCTCCAAAATCTGCATCTACGTAGCCTTGTACCTTTAACTCACCCTTACCAAAGTACAAACACTTTTCTATGGTACCTAGTAGGTACCTCAAAATCCATTTGACAGCTTCCCAATGAATTTTCCCTGGGTTTGACATAAACCTACTCACAACTCCCACTGCATAACTAATGCCTGGTCTCGTACAGACCATTGCATACATCAAACTTCCAATAGCTGAGGCGTAAGGAACCTTAGCCATGAAGTCTTTTTCTTCATCCGTCTTAGGGGATTGATCCTTGGATAAACGAAAGTGACCTGCCAATGGTGTACTAACTGGCTTTGCATCACACATGTTAAATCCCTTCAAAACGCGATTGATGTACTCTGACTGAGATAACTGCAAAACTTTTCTATGCTTATCTCTTATGATTTGCATTCCAAAAAATCTTCTTCGCCGGACCCAAGTCCTTCATGTCAAATTCTTTTGACAATTGTAGCTTCAATCTTCTAATATCATCCATATCTGAACCTGCTACTAACATATCATCAACATAGAGTAGCAAAATAATATAACTGGACTTACATCTTTTAAAATAGCAACAGTGGTCCGCATTACACTTCTGAAAACTCTCTTTGTGCATAAAACCGTCAAATTTCTTGTACCACTGTCTTGGAGCTTGTTTTAAACCATACAAACTTTTCTTAAGTCTGCATACCATGTTTTCTTTCCCTTCTTTTAAGAAACCTTCTGGTTGATACATGTATATCTCCTCATCCAAATCCCCGTGAAGAAATGCAGTCTTCACATCTAACTGTTCAAGATAAAGGTCTTCAATGGCAACAATACTCAACACTGATCTAATAGTATTGAGCTTCACAACTGGAGCATAAATATCGGTGTAATCAATTCCTTCCTTTTGCTGGAATCCTTTGACAACTAGTCGTGCTTTGTATCTCTTAGAGCCATCATGCTCATCTTTCACCCGATACACCCATTTGTTATGAAGTGCCTTCTTACCCATTGGTAACTTATTAAGATCCCATGTATCATTTGAGATTAAAGACTTCATCTCATTTTTCATAGCAAACTCCCACTTACTAGCATCACTGGTCTGGCAAGCTTCATCATAGCATTCAGGTTCTCCTCCATCGGTAAGTAACATATAGTTCAAGTATCTCCTGTTGGGTACATGGGGTCGGGAAGATCTTCGCAAAACAGGAACTGCCTCGGTCGGCTGTAGGGTATCGGATTGCTGTCGATCGGTCTGTCCAACAGACTCTCCTTCTTGAGGGGTTAATCTGATCGACTCTATTTCTTGACTATCTGGGACTCCCTCGATATCTGCAAATACTGATTCATATGGCTTTGAGTCATTTGCTTCAGTTTTATGTATGTCCTTGTACATCACTGTTTCATTGAAGATCACATCTCTGCTTCGTATCATCTTCTTGTTCTCCTCATCCCAAACACGATAACCGAACTCATCTTCGCCATAGCCGATCAGGAAACATTTTTTCGATTTCGGATCAAGCTTATTCCTGCCTTGGTCACTTATATGAACATATGCAGTACAACCAAAAACTCTTAGATGTGATAATTTTATATCCTTACCACTCCATACCTCCTCGGGTATTCGATGTTCTAAGGGAACCGACGGGCCTCGGTTAACTAGGTAAGCCGATGTGTTGATTGCTTCTGCCCAGAACTGCTTCGGTAAACCATACTGTATTCGAATGCTTCTGGCTCTTTCTGTCAACGTTCTGTTCATACGTTCGGCAATACCATTGTGTTGAGGCGTACCTGGAACGGTTCTCTCCATCCTGATACCGTGCTCATAGCAAAAGTTCTTGAATTTGGTGTCCTCATATTCACCACCATTATCAGTTCTCAGCTTTTTAATCTTCAGACCTGTCTCATTCTCAACCATAGATTTCCATCTCCTAAAAACATCAAACACTTCAGATTTATGCTTCAGAAAATAAACCCATACCTTTCGAGAATGATCATCGATAAAGGTCACGAAATAGTGTTTCCCTCCTATAGATGAAACAGTTGTTGGCCCCCAAACGTCAGAGTGAACAAGCTCCAGCCTTTCTTTCTTTGGGGTTCTACCACTCGTCTGAAAACTGACCCTTTTCTGTTTTCCAAGTATGCAATCTTCACATATGTCTATATCGACTGACTTTAGACCTGGAAGCTTCCCATTCGAGTACATAATTTTCATACCCTTCACACTCATATGGCCAAACCTCTGGTGCCAAACATTTGGATTTTCGTTTACTACTGCTATTGCAATTGAACAGCTCGTCTCTGCTGTCTTGTAAAGAGTACCACTCTTCTTTCCACGAGCAATCGTCATTGCTCCCTTTGAAATTTTCCAATTGTCACCATAAAAGATCGTACTATAGCCTTCGCTAGCCAACTGCCCTACTGAGATTAAGTTCTTTCTCAGACTGGGTATATGTCTGACATCTTTCAGTTCCCATACAGACCCATTCAACTTAATCTTCACAGTACCTTTACCAATAATATCACAAGGTTGATCATCACCAAGATATACTTTTCCAAGGTTACCAAGGACATACCTCTCGAAGAATTCTTTCTTCAAAGTCGCGTGAAACGATGCTCCGGAGTCTAATATCCAAGACTCTTCCCTGCTTTCTAAGGAGCATATTAACGCATCATCTCCTTCTGAAGTGATATTTGCCTCTGTCTTCTTCTCTTGTTCCTTTGGTTCTGTCTTGCACTGATATTTTAAGTGCCCGGTCTTCCCACAATTCCAACACTCCATGTTTCTCAACCCCTAGGAATTTTTAGGATTCCTAGACTTGGACCTCCAGTCTCTTGATTTGCCTCGGTAGTTCGACTTACCACGTCCATATACTGTGGTTGAATTTCTTCCTCTCGATTCTGTATGTAAGACTGAGGAGATTGATGACTCACTTGATTCTCTCCTTCGAATCTCTTCACTGAGAACTAGGTCACGAACATCATCAAATTTCAACTTATTGCTTCCTGATGAGCTACTCACCGCAGTGACAGTAGCATTCCAACTATCTGGTAGTGAAGACAACAGTATCAATGCTTGTATTTCTTCATCAAAATCAATTTCAACTGAACTCAACTTTCTTGTGATTGTATTAAGTTCATTGAGGTGTTGAGCTACCGAAGCACCTTCCATCATTCGCAAATTGAATAAACGCCTCATCAAGTGAACTTTGTTAGACGATGATGGCTTCTCATACATACTGGAGAGAGCCTTCATAATACCCGCCGTGGTTGTTTCCTTTATGATGTTAAAAGCAACGTTGCGGGATAACGTCAATCGGATGACTCCAAGAGCTTGTCTATCAAGAAGTGTCCATTCTTCATCTTTCACACCTTCTGATTTCTTTTCTGAGAGGGGTTGATAAAGTTTTTTCTGGTACAGATAATCTTCAATCTGCATCTTCCAGAACCCAAAATCTACACCATCGAATTTTTCGAGTCTCACCTTTCCTTCGTTTGTAGCCATTGCTCCCACTCAAATCTGATTTCCTTTGGATCGCTACCAACTTGGCTCTGATACCAGTTCTAAGGGAAATATGCTAATTTCCTGTCAAATCAGATCAAAAGAAAAAAAAAGAAAAGGAAAGCACAAAAACAAAAGTGAAATCAAAGACACAATTGTTAACGGAGTTCAGCAAATTATGCCTACGTCTCCGGACCTGCTGCAGATCGATTTTATTAGGAAGAACACAGTGACTGCCGTTTCTAGTGAATACACAAAAACCCTAACCCTAGGTTTTGTAAAGACTGTAACACTTAAAAAATGGAAAAATATTACAGTCCTTAATTTGTAATTTATAACCCCCTAAAATTACACTGTGTTTTCAATTCACTCCAGTTCTCTTTAATGTGCTTAGCACTTGCCTCATCTCCACTGTCTTCCACTGTCTTTTCATCTAGCATCTCTTCTATCCAATAATAACATGTTGAATAATGCTGGGTTATTATGTCAAAATAACACATTCTACTTGAAGGTTATGATACATTTTACTCAAGTGATGGCAAGCACTGGCTTCATTGGAAATGCAGATAAGTTCAGAAAAACTTAACACATACCAAATCTCAAAAGGATTTTTACAATCAATAGCCCTTGATGGAGACCGATTCACCAAGTAACACGCTGTATTGATAGCTTCAGCCCAAAAATCATTTCCCATACCGGAATGCAAGATCATACTTCGTGCTTTGTCACAAAGCATTCTGTTCATTCTTTCCGCGTCTCCATTCTGTTGTGGTATTCTAGAAAAAGTGTGATGACGCCCTATTCCCTCAGCTTCGCAGAACTCGATGAACTCACGTTTGCAATATTCTAACCCATTCTCTGTCCTAAGATGTTTGATTTTTCTTCATGTTTGCTTCTCAATCATCGTCTTCCATTTGAAAAAGGTTGAATATGCCTCATATTTCGTTTTCAGAAAGTAAACCCACACCATCCTTGAATAATCATCAATCAAACTCATGAAGTATCTGGCTCCGCTCTTGGATGGAATTCTGTTTGGACCCCCAAAGATCTGAGTGAATGTAGACCACTTTCCCTTTAGTCTTTCTTACAACTGATTTGCTGAATTTGACTCTAGTTTGTTTACCAAACACACAGTGATCACAAAATCCCAATGATTCTACTTTATACCCTTTCAACAAATCTCTCTTTCCCAACAACTAATCATCTGTTAATCATGTGACCAAGACACCAATGCTACAACTTATTTTGATCCTGCCTAATTTGGCTATTGCTCCTGGATGATACTACTGCAACATCGCCCATAACAACACTCCCCTGGAGAATGTAAAGACCCTTCTGCAAACTTCCTTTCATGCATACCCTTGAACCTTTTGTCACTTTGATTACACCGTCTTCTGTACGGTACTTGTAACCCAAGAGTCTAGAGTCCCAAGAGAAATCAGGTTTATCTTTAACCCAGAAACATGCCAGTACATCAAGATTCTAATAACCCAGTCAAACATTCTGATTTTGACATTATTAATACCACAAACAGTCAACGAATGATTGTTCCCTAAATAGATAGTTCCCTGAATTGGCTTATAAGTATCGAACCACTGCTTGAACTGACACTTGTGATATGTAGCGCTAGTATCGAGTACCCAATAGTTTTGCCCAAAGTCTGAACTCACGGACAATACATCTCCTATACCACTGTTTTCACTATCTTCGGAATCGTTTACACTTTCAATAATGTTTGTTGCATTTTCCTTTTGATTTCCCTTATTACCATTCACTTTCGGAAAATCTCTCCTATAATGACCTTGCTCACCGCATTCATAACAGTTTGAGTGCTTTACCTTTGACTTGGACCTCCAGTTCTTCCTTCTTAAAGAAATCGCTTTGCTTCTAGATCTTCCCCTAGTCATAAGACCTTCCCCTTCAGCTTGATTGTCTGGCTGCAACTGTCTCATCTTCTTTGATTTCAGTGCCCCTTTAACATCTGTTGGCAATAACTTATCCTTACCATACATAATGGTATTTACGAAGTTTTCATAGGGAGCTGGTAACAATCTCAATACAAACAAAGCTTGATCCTCATCCTCAATATTGATATCTATGTTCTCCAAGTCCATTATAATTGATTTAAAATTATCTAAGTGCTATGTTATGGACATACCTTCTTTTAATATGAAATCATACATACGCTTCTTCAAGTATAATCAGTTTACTACTGATTTCTCTGAGTAAAGATCTCCTAGCTTCTTCCATGCGCGGGCATCAGTCTTCTCACCACTAATCTCGTGAAACACATTGTCTTTCACGCTCATTAAAATCCAACACAAAGCCCTTTCTTGAAGATCTTGCTTCTCCTCTTCTTTCATCTCTTCTGGTAACTTATTCTTCACAGCCTTTGCAGTACCAATGAAGATTTCAGTTTAATCTTCCACAACGCAAAGCTGGATCCGCCATAAAAATTTCCAATCATGTATTTTGTTGCTGTAGACGCCATTATGAAACCCTAATTGCAAAAGCCATAATTTCACCACGTGGCTCTGATACCAATTTTTTTTTATTAAAATCACTATGTAATTATCACAAAATAGATCAAACACAGAACATGTACGAAGGAAAGACTTAAATGAACACAAGATTTAAAGTGGTTCGACAATTGTCTACGTTCACGGACGCCGCCAGAGAAAAGAGTTTCACTATGATAGAAAAAGTTACAAATTTTAGATTATTTTTGTGTAATCCTAGTAATCTATTTATATGAAATAAATAAACTTACTAAATAATGGTCCTAATGGACTCGTATACATGAGACAAAAAATGACATTACCCATTTTAGCTTCACTGTCAATGACAAAAAATTGTACCCCGAACACGGTACACAGTCAAGACACAATGACACTATGAGAGACACACAATGTACCGCCGAACACGGTACACTATCAAGGCACTATTCAACTCATTCACAACAATTAATATGGGATATCAATGCTCAACTACATTTTTGGGTTGGAAGATATTCGTATGAAGACATGTGTTGAGTACATACTTAGAATAAATGATGTACATCATATTCTTGATATACATCTCAATTTTTTATCTAAAAATTTCCTTGAGCAAAATTATTTTCGTCACACTTTATATGATGGTAAGTGGAAATAGTCTAAAGGTTCGATGATAGTTTCTTGAGGTTATTTGTGTTCCTTTTTGCAAAAACATATTTGTGTATATGTTCATGCAAGTTGAATGTAGTTGACGAAACGAACTGTCCTAACTTATGGCATAAAAAACTAGGATTCATGACTGAAAAGAAGTTGAAAACCTTGGTAGTTAAGTCACTCATTCTTGTTGATAAGTTTATTATTATTGATCCTTGTAACCATTGTTTAGCATTCGAGCAACATAGAGCTTTGTTTTTTAACAAGTCCATTAGAATGCAAGGAAAGTTAAAGTTAGTACTGGTATGGATAATAATTGCCTGAGGGTAGGCTGGTAATTTCAAGTGGAGTTTTCAGGTGGTGTGTGGGTGTTTAACAGTGGTGTGTGGGTGTTTAAACAGTTAGAGTAGAGAGTAGAGAGACGATTAAGCAACTTGGTAGCAGTTAATTCTCATTACCCATAGTTAATGCGGGTGGTTGGGTATTTATAGTGTAATGTTTGGGCCATTATGGGCTTTCGGGTCATGTTTAATGGACCCGGGTCATGTTCAAAGACCCATGAGCTCTAAGTAGGAGAGCAAGTAGTTTAGGTTTTTACAAGAAGTGTTTAGGTTTTTTAGTACTTTTGTCATAGTTCGAACAGCCTTAAGTTCACAGTGTTCACAGAAATCTAGCCGGTCCAAGTGACCTGTTCGATCCCTGTCTATGTAACCTGTCCGGTATTCGGAGAGACTAGACCGATTTGCCCTTGTTCGGGGAGCATGCTGAGTTCGGACTCATCAGGAGCCCCTTTTTTAGGTGTTTGAGCAAGTATTCTTGTCAAAGAACTGAAAAACAGTCCGACGTCAGAAGTGGTTTTCAACCCGGACAGATCTATGGGTATACCCGGACAGATTAAGCTTTCACGAATTCAAAACGGTTTTTTTCAGAGTTAGTGGGACACGTGTTGCTCTCTGATTGGTTATTCCAGCCATTTTTTCACCTTGAATTTCGCACCACCTTCTTCAACAAGTAACCTCTTTAATTACAAGTAGTGACATCAGCGCCGTCTTTTAATCATTTCCAAACTTTTCGAATTCTCCTAGGAATCAACTCCTTTTTTTTCAGATTTACTATAAATTCAAACTCATTTTCCACTGTTTTACCATCTCTTTCACATTCACTCTGCAAATTTACTCAAACCTTTCTCTCTCTAAAGCAAAGGTTTTCTGGGTAGTTTATGTTTACAGCAAGAACAACACTGATCAAAGGTGGGTGGCTCAATCTTTCAGAGTTGGAAAGAGAACAAAAAGTTGAGAAGGAGAGACGAATAGCAGCAGGGCTACCTTCATCACCCGTTGATAAACCAGTCGCCTCTGTTACTGAGTCAGATCAAGGCTCATCTTCCTCCAAAGGTACTAAGCCCAAAAAAATCTTTCAATCCACCCTTTCGCCCATAGTCTCTGGTTCCTCAGTTCAGGAGTCAGTACCTGCTATTGAGCCAGGAGTCACAATTACAAGCGTTAGGAAAACTTCGCCTTTTATTGCAATGGGGTCCGACACAGAGCACTCTCCGGAGAAACTGGTGGTTAAAAGGTCAAGCCGGCTAGTCAAAGGGCTAGCTTCCAAGAATACTCCCTCCAAATCAGGGGAAAAAAACAGTGGCTCTGGGTCTGGAGTGCCCATAAGTGCTCCCCGGGAAAGGCCATCTGGTCCGGATGCCAGCAGTCCAGTACCTCCAAGAGAAACTTCTGCCTCTGAGCCCCAGCCTGAGATAAGAAGTCAAAGAAACACAGAAGGCCAGCAGTCCGGTAGCCAGGCTGAGCCAAGCTTTAACCCTCCCCGGACCACTACCACAGACATTCCCCCAACAATTATGGAGGAAAGAATGGAGGACTCTACTGAAGAGGTTCCTTTTGAGTCTGAGTCCTCCGGCCAGACTGAAAATGCTGCTGCTGCCAAAAAAGGCAAGGAAAAACTGTACTTGAGGCATCCGGACCTGCCAGAGTGCCTTGAAGAGAAGGTGGGGCCGTGTTTCCACAGAGTTGAGCTCAAATATCTCTTGGCCTTACAGAAGACCAAGTATGCATTCATCCATAATTCTGACCTGGGTCGAATGCGCACAAAATGGGGGATCCTAGAAAATGTAAAGATAAGGATCCCCATAGATCCGGAGACCCCTATGGATTGCAAGAGGAACGAAATAGTCTTTTTTACAGAGCTATTTAATTGGGGACTCAGGTTCCCACTGGACCCGGAGATCGTTCGATACTTCCACCTGGTGAAGCTATGCCCGAGCCAGCTGAGCCCCAATGGCTGGTATACTCTGATGTCATGTATCATGGCATCTAGGCTGTCCGGGATCCCTCTCCCTATGGAAGAGTTCGCAGCGGTGGCCAACCTTTGCAAGCATCACCAATTTCCCTTCTACCATTTCAATATGGGGAACGATCTCAAGGCTGTTGATGATCTCTTCGAGTCAGAGAGCAAATGGAGGAGCCAATTCTTGTTTGTCAGTGGCGCTTGGGAAAACGGCAAGAAGATCAAGGCCGGAGAGAACCCAAGCCTCCTCAGGAGTAGGTGGAGGAGTGACCGTAAGTTCCTTACTTTAAATCTCTGTCCATTTTTTTTAAGTTAGCTTAAATTAACTAGTCTCTCTTTTGTTCTAACAGAGCTGCCAAAGGAGTTCGGGGATTATTTGAAGGTCGGACAGGTTACCTGTGGCAGAATCAATGCTTGGGCCGCAGAGAACTGGGAGAATTGATTCCACAAAGCCTTCACCCTTGGAAATCTGGCAAGGTCTCACCTATGGAACACCACAGGTCGGAGAGACCTAACCTGGGAAGAGCTCGCCACCCAGCCTCCTGAAGACATTGTGCTTAGAAGGTCCCACGAACTAGATGGGACACTCTTCCTACCTGCCCGGGCCAAAGCCCCAAGCAAAATGAAGGGCAAGAAGAGAGGCAAAAATGGGGCAAGTGATGCTGAGAAGGATGCTCCAACAGACCCGGAGGGGCCGGCCCAGAGTCTAATTGATGCAGCTCTCTTGCAAGTGGTGGAGCAAGAGACCGAAAGACAGGAAGCAGACCTTCCAAAACCTCCAAGGGCTCCTAAGAGGACTCGCAAGCAAGCAGGTGAAGACGCTGACCGGGAAGCCAAGAAGAAAAAGACTTCCCAAGGAGATGAGCTCGCTCTTCGGGAGCCGGAGCCTTCTTTCCCCACTGACCCCTCTGACCCAACGCTGGCCGAAGAGATCCCAAGGGACTTTCATACCGACGAGGTAGAGGGGGGAGATCTCAACCTCGATGGAGTGGACATCACTGGTCTAGCTGGGCTTGGTGAGTATTTCCTTGGCCTCCCCAGAGATGAATTCGTAGGGCCCTACGTTCCTCCAAGCAGCTCCAATACGGTCAATTTCAATGGTAAGACTTTCATTGTCTCTAGTGAAAAGGACACCATAGCCCATTCCTTGCTTAGTAATGTGCAGCCAGTTCTTACATTGGAGAGACAAGTCCGGAGTCAAGCATACACCATCAAAGACCTCAAGTCTGAGAAGGAAAAGCTGTCCGAAGACCTCCGCACTGCTACTACTAATGCTGATTTGCTTAAGGAAGCAAATGAGGAGCTGAAGAGGAATCAAGATGAAAGCAACACAAAAGTTGCCATCCTAGAAGAAACCATAAAAGATCTTTGGGAGAAGCTGTCCGGTATGGAGAAGGACCTTACTGTCTCAAGGGGAGAAACTACTGCAAAGGAGAAGATTATCACCAACTTGACTACTGACAAGATTGCTCTAGAAAATGCAGTGACCCAGGCTGCTGAGGAGAAAACTGCTTTGTTAAGGGACCAAGAGGCCACAATCAATGCCAAGATCAATGCCTACGCTAGGGAGATGATTAAAAGCGAAGAGTTATTGATTCAAAAGGTGAAGTCTGATATGGTTCTCCTTTTTCATGAAAAATTTCCGAAGAGGACCCTGGGGGACTTATGGCTCTATGTGGATGATGATGACCTTCCATATTATACAATGGTCGAAGATGATGGAATTTCCAGTGGGTCTTCATCTGATGATGAAGAGAGGACCGGAGAGAGCCCATGTGAAGAGGAGAATGATCCCAAAGGCAAGAAGGTAGTCGAAGGGGGGAGCAACTCTAAGGGTAAGAAAGCAGATGAAGGGGAGCCATCTTCAAAGGCTCAATCTTAATTTATGGTTTACTTGGTTTATCTTTTATTCAAACTAAAGTCCTTGGAAGGCCAAGGCACTCTTTTTGTAGTGGTGTCCGGTATTTGTTCGGACAGATTTTTTGTTCTGTATCCTGACTTATTCGAAAGTCCTTGGAAGGCCAAGGCAATTTTAAGTTGTTCAATGAATACTTCTGTTTTGCACAACCATTATCTTCTTTCATTGTTTGTTTTAGTTTAGATAGCTAGAGTTTAAGTAGCTTTTAGTTATTGCATTGTGAGAGTGTTTAAATTCTCTGGCTAGAGTTTAAATAGCCCTTAGATCTTTCAGTCCGGGTAGTATGACAAGAGATAGAACTTTGAAAATACTTAGAAAATTTTGAAGAAGGCATCGAATTTTATTCAACCATCCGGACACCTCACTAAAACCTCCCCGTGCCACCAGGGAGGAAAGAGTATGCCCCCAAATATTTACATGGAAGTTCAAACAAGTAAATATTTACACAAGTGTTATTCCAAGTACATCCGAAGATGCTCAATATTCCAAGGGTGAGTTAGAACCCTGACATCTTTGTCTTCCAACCAATAAGTTCCGGGCTTGATTCTTTCAACCACAACATACGGACCCTCCCAGGTCGGGGCCAGCTTTCCGAAGAGCTTTTCTTTGGTGTGTGAGAAGACCTTTCTTAATACTTTGTCCCCTGGTTGGAAATCTCTTCTTTTAACTTTAGAAGCAAACTTGCTCCTCATCAAGCCCTGATAGTGTGCAACTCTAAGGCGAGCTTTAACCCGTCTTTCTTCTATCAAAGCAAGTTGATTTCTGATTGCCATTTCATTAGCGTGTCCGGAGAAGTTGTGAACACGAAAGGAAGGGAGTGTCTTCTCTATGGGAGGTACTGCATCCATTCCATAGACCAAGGCGAAGGGTGATTCTTGTGTTGCAGCCCCAGGTGTTGTCTGGTAGGCCCACAAGACTTCTTGTAGATAACTAGGCCACTTCCCAGCAGCCCCTTCCAGATTTTTTTTAAACCGGATAGTATATTTCTATTAGCCACTTCAACTTTCCCGTTGGCTTGTGGGTGCAAAAGGTGAAGAAAAACAATGCTGTATACCCCTTGAGGCACAGAAGCTTTCCATTTCTCTATTGTCAAACTGTGGCCCATTGTCTGTTGTTATTTTCTGTGGGACACCAAATCTGCAACATATGTTGGATATAATGAATTTTATGACATCTTTTGATGTTGTCCCTGCCAGGGGAGCTGCTTCTATCCACTTTGAGAAGTAGTCAATAGCCACAATTATAGTTTTACGCCCTCCGGACGCCACAGGGAGAGGCCCTACTAAGTCCAACCCCCATCGAGCAAAAGGGATGGGCTCAGAAATTGACTCCAAAGGAATGGCTGGTACATGAATTTCATTGCTGTACCTCTTGCATGGGTCACACCTCCTCACCAATTCCTTAGCATCTTTCATAATTGATGGCCAATAATATCCGGAGAGTAATACTCTTCTTGTTAAAGCTCTAAATCCACAATGGGCTGATCCCTCACCATCATGCAATCCGGAGAGGACCACTTGTGACTCATCATCCCCCAAACAACGCAGGAGAGGTTTACTATAGGATTTTTTGTACAACACTTCTCTCAATATAATGAAACCACGAGCCTTGTGTTTCAATGTTCTGGCTTGTGACTTATCTGAAGGCACAATACCATCGGACAGATATTCTATGAGAGGAGATCTCCAGTCTTGAGGCCGTTTCACTTGTATTTCAAAAACTTCCTCTTCTTCACCCTTACTAAGTTGAATAGAAGGGCTTTCAAGCACATGGATCCATGGGTATGACTCTGTATATCATATAGTTTCCAATGAGTCTGCTAGCTCATTTTCTGCCCGGGGAATGTGTTCATAGACAACAGCTTTAAATTTTAGTGCTTCATTCTTTAGGAGGAATAAATACTTCACAAGTTGCTCCTTTCTAGCCTCAGATTGGCCTAAGGCATGGTGGATAAGCAATTGGGAGTCACTTAGCAGCTTGACCCTCTTAGCCCCACAAATGTAGGCTAACTTTAACCCAGCTATAGCTGCTTCATATTCGGACTCGTTATTAGATGCCCTGAAAGCAAAACAAATAGCCTGGCAAAACAATAGTTAAACATATTCCTGCACCACATCCCATAGTGCTAGATCCACCATCTGTTTGGACGATCCATATTTTCTTATCTCTTGTATCAGTAGCTTGCTCCGAATCCCTATCGGAGTGGAATTCAACCAGAAAATCAGCCACAGCTTGGGCTTTTACTGCTGTTCGGGGAGCAAAGTCTATGTCGAATTCCCCCAATTCTACTGACCACTTAGTCATTCTGCTCGAAATGTCTGCTTTTTGAAGGACATTCTTTAAGGGAAAAGAGGTCCGGACGATGATAGGATGAGCCTGGAAATAAGGCCTCATCTTCCTTGCAGCTATTACCAGAGCTAATGCCAACTTTTCAAGTTTCAAGTAACGTCTCTCAGCATCTATCAAGCTCTTGCTGATGTAGTACACTGGGTGGGGATACCTATCGACCTCTCTTACCAGCACAGCACTGATGGCACAACTTGAAACTGCCAAATATACGAAGAGAGTCTCCCCATCAACTGGTTTGAACAAAGTTTTGGGGGAGGACAGGTGTTTCTTGATTTCATTAAAAGCCTCATCACACTGTGGGGTCCACTCGAAACCCTTTGCACCCTTCAAAGTTTGAAAGAAAGGAGCACACCTGTCCAAAGACCTGGAAATAAATCTGTTTAAGGCTGCTAATCTCCCCGTTAACCGCTGTACTTCTTTGACGTTTCGAGGAGGTTCATTCTGGAAAAGAGCATTCAGCTGGTCCGGATCGGGCTGTATTCCATGCTCACTTATGATATAGCCTAGAAACTTCCCGGACCGCACTCCGAAGACACATTTTTCAGGGTTTAACTTTAAATTTACTTTTACCAAGTTGGAAAAAGTTTCTTGGAGATCGGACAAGTGTAGCTGCTCATCCACACTTTTCACCATCATATCGTCAATGTAAACCTCCATATTTCTTCCAATTTGATCAGCAAATGCCTTGTTGACTAGCCTCTGATAAGTAGCCCCAGCATTTTTCAAACCAAATGGCATCACCTTGTAGCAATGCAGACCCCTATTAGTGACAAATGTGGTATGCTCTTGATCTTTTGGATCTACTTGAATCTGATTGTACCCAGAGAAGGCATCCATAAAGGAAAGCAGTTTGTTCCCAGAAGTAGAGTCTACTAACTGATCTATCCGGGGGACCGGATACAAATCTTTTGGGCAAGCTCTATTGAGATCTGTGAAGTCAATGCACATGCGCCACTTGCCATTTTTCTTTTTTACCAGGACAGAATTGGCAGTCCACAAAGGGTATTGAGATTCTTTAATGTGCCCCATCTTTGTGAGTTTGTCAACCTCTTGTACAATGACACCAGCCTTTTCTTTTGAGAAAGCTCTTCTCTTTTGAACCACTGGTGCTACATCTCTCCGGACAGATAGGTGATGGGATATCACTTCTGATGGAACTCCGGTAACATCAGCATTGCACCAAGCAAAAACGTGCTGATGGTCTTTCAAAAATTTCAACATTTCTTTTTTCAATATTAGTGGCATCTTGGACCCTATCTTGACACTCTTGCCTTCTTCCAAACAGTGCGTTTCAACCTCTTCAACTGGAATCAACACTCCAGGGGTCTCTCTGGGGTCATCAATTTCACCCTCACCCCAGAAAGGCCCTCAAACTGCTATTGATCATTTATACGGACTGCCCCCAGCGTTCGAGGAGCCAGGGCGGTGGCATAGCATTCTCTTGCAATCTTTTGGCTGCTCCGGACAACTCCAACCTGCCAATGAACAGCATACTTCAAACACTGATGGACTGTTGAAGCCACTGCATGCATCCTAGAGAGCCAAGACCTCCCTAGAATAACATTATAACAAGTGGGACAATCCACCACAATAAAGATTATTCTGACGATTTTCTTGAAAGGGCCCCTGCCCAATAACACCTCTTCTTCAAATTCTCCGATCACATCAGCTGAGCTGCACGTGAAGCCCACGATTGACATGTCCGACTTTTGAATCACAGCTGGATTTTTCATTTTCTTATAAGTGGTTAGGAAAAGGATATTGGCTGAGCTTCCAGTATCCACCAGGATTCGCCTTATTTCATTGCCCCCTATAGACGCTCCTATGACAACAGCATCCTCATGAGGGCCAGCAATGTCTCTCAAATCATCCTCATCAAAGACAATGAATGGGAATGAGTTCGGTGACTGATAAGATGTCATGCCTCCTTCTAGCTGGGAGGCTAAATTATGAACATGCCTCTTTCTCGAAGAAGCAGTAGGAGCCGTCATAGTGTCCCCTCCGAAAATTGTAAGCGACTCAAAAAACTTAATGAGCCCGGAGACCGATCTAGAACACTCCTCAATAGCACCCACTCTGTTTCGAGTTGGATCAGGATCCAAGTATTCAGATTCCACATAAAACCTTTCAACTATAACCATGGCCCCCTCCGGGGCAGCACTACTTGGACCAACCCGGTGAGTGTTGTCAGGCCTGTTGCCTCCTCTTCGTTTAACGTATGCTCCCAACTTCCCCCTTTCAATCAGGTTTTGAACCTCTTGTTTCAATGCTATGCAATCATCAGTAGTATGGCCAATATCATTGTGATATTGGCAAAACGAGTTGTTACGATGCTCTCTAGGAGACTGCAAAGTTGCTGGTCTCCGGTAATGTACCTCATCTTTTGTTTTATCAAAGATAGTGTCCACACTTTCTTTAAACTCTGCGAACCACTCCGGTTGAACCCATGGCCCTCTCTTGTTTCTGGATTGTTGACTTTGAGCAGGAGCAGCTGGCTGAGACTGAGCTTTTGCCCTACCATGCCCCTGTCCGGTTTCTCTTGCTTTGTTCCCGGACTGGTTTTGATTTGGAGTTGGTGCCACTGGGGTGGACCTCACCTGCCGGTGCACCCTGGTTTTCTTTGTTACATCGACGTTTATTTGTTTTCCAACCTGATTCAGCAACCCTCCCCATCTCATAGCCTTCTTTCTGGTCACCGAATCAGCTAGATTGTCTAGGTTCAAACCCTGTCTCAGGGATGCTATTGCTACATGTTCAAAGCAATCAGCCAACCCATTCTTTGTGTTCACAAAGCGGCTTATGTATTCTTTCAAGGATTCATTTGGCTCCTGGGCACAATGGATTATGGTGTCTCCATTGCCCTTCAGCTCCTTACTCCCTACGAACTGTCTTCGAAAGGCCACCCAAAACGTATCGAAATATTTAATACAACCCTGAGGCAGGATGTTGTACCATTTCAGAGCACTCCCCGTGAATGACTGGGAGAATGCCCTACAAAGTAGTTTATCATCGTCATCAAAGTTCATCATGAAGTTCTTGAATTGCTCCAGATGATTGTCTGGATCAGTACTGCCATCGTACTTCTCCATTTTAGTGCTGTCAAACCTCTTGGGGAGGTTTCCGGACAGGATTTTAGAAGACAGTGGAGACTGCCTCCAATTCCTTCCACGACTAAACACAGTATCCTCATTGGGAGTTGCAAAGATACATGGCTCATCGTGGAAAGCAAAGGGATCCATCAACATCTTGTCCGTATACCTCCGGTGGTGAGATGACCCCTTTCCAATATGCCTTTTCATTCTTCCATGGTGGTCTCTTTTTCTTGAATATTTATTAACCTGCTTTTGCTTTTTCCTGGTTCGACCCTCATCGCTGCTAGAGGACAAGGATTTTTCATTTCCCTCGCTGTCCGAAGAGCTACCTGAAGATTCTGAGCTTGAGTCAGAACTCTCCACAGGCTTGGACCGGTGAGACTTTTTGGAACTAGCATGAGTCTTTTTGGTGCTCACATGAGTTTTAGAAGCCTCATGCTCTCTGGGATTATCGGTATGATGAGCAACCGATGCTTTGGATTTTTCTTTCACGCCCATCTTGGCCTTCTCAGCCCTCAGAGCTTCTATTTCACACTTTAGCCTGTCACGCTCTTCGACAGTGTACTCATTGTTCTCTTCCACCACTTCGAGCAAAGTCATTGGAAGCTCTGGATTGTCCGGATTCATACGGACATAATTTATTGGCAGGTTTTGAATGCTTGATTCAGGCACCTTTTTTCTCCCACTGTGGTCGCCAATTTGGTATGGATAATAATTGCCTGAGGGTAGGCTGGTAATTTCAAGTGGAGTTTTAAGGTGGTGTGTGGGTGTTTAACAGTGGTGTGTGGGTGTTTTAACAGTTAGAGTAGAGAGTAGAGAGATGATTAAGCAGCTTGGTAGCAGTTAATTCTCATTACCCATAGTTAATGCGGGTGGTTGGGTATTTATAGTGTAATGTTTGGGCCCTTATGGGCTTTCGGGTCATGTTTAATGGACCCGGGTCATGTTCAAAGACCCATGAGCTCTAAGTAGGAGAGCAAGTAGCTTAGTCAAGAAGTGTTTAGGTTTTTTAGTACTTTTGTCATAGTTCGAACAGCCTTAAGTTCACAGTGTTCACAGAAATCTGTCCGGTCCAAGTGACCTGTTCGATCCCTGTCCATGTAACCTGTCCGGTATTCGAAGAGACTAGACCGATTTGCCCTTGTTTGGGGAGCATGCTGAATTCAGACTCATCAAGTATAATCTAATATTTGTGTTCATATGGAATTTAAGTCTATTGGAAACTATTTTATTATATTTTTTTATGATGCTACTCGAAAAATAATGGTATACATGTTACAGATAAAAAACAAAGTGTTCAAGATTTTTCAAAACATTTGTGTTATGATATAAAGGGAGACAAGTAGAAAATTGAATTTCTATGATCTAAAAATGATGGTAAGTATATTTCGAATTAGTGAAAAACTTATAACTCATATTATAGCATTAGAAATGAGAGGATAGCGCTAGATACATTATAACATAATGGTGTTTCAGAGAGAATAAACCCAACCATTATAAAGAAGGTTAGAAGTATCAATAAAATGTCTAAGCTTCCTAATTTATTTTGGATTAAAACAGTTTATTGTATTGTGTACTTGGTCAATAGAGCTTCATCAATAACTTTTGATTTTTATATTCACGAGAGAGTATAGAAAGGAAAAGATCATAAATATTCACGGATTATAATTTTTATGTGCAATGCATGCATGCATGTTCCAAATGACCAAAGATCCAAACTTGATTTGAAGACTAATCCTTGTGCCTTTGTTAGATACGGTGATGAAGAGTATGAATTTAGATTCTATGAACCTAAGAAGAAAAAACCAATGAGAAGTAAAGTCGTAGTATTCTTCAAGCATGAAGATCTTTTAAGTACAATGTTCACTTCTACCTTTGATATACCTTTTAATACTACTAATGATATTTATTCTTCTACTATTCTGTATGTAAATCATCCAATAAATGAGAATGTTGAGGTGGTTCTTGATGATATTTAGGATTTGCAGTCAAGTGGTATTTTACAAGATTACACTGATCATAACGACTCTAATGACACCTTATTTAAGGAAGAACTTCATGTTGAAGAAGTTAATGAGAATGGGGATCAACATACCCTTTAGGTGGAGGATGCACATGTTTGAAGGTTAAGTATAGATAAAAAAACCTTCATCAATGTATCGAAGCATCAATTTTATTCTAGTCAATGAATACAAGGAACCGAAGAATTATTAAGAATTGTCATCTCATAAGAAGAATAAACTTTGGATTGATATTATAAGGGAATAAATTAAGTGGATTTTTATATACTTGTGAGGCACTTCTTTTTTGAGTTTCTGTGGAAAACCTATACTTGAAGAATATACAGAATCTGACATAGTTGGTGATCTTGATAACCGGAAGTCTACCTCGAGTTACATGTTTACATTTTCAGGGGTCCATATCTTAGCAATCCAAGCTAAAACAATGTATAGCGCCAATAATTGAGGCATAGTATATTGCAGAACTACAAGTAAGAAAAGAGATGTTTTCGCTTAAGAGGTTGCTTCAAGATTTTTGGTTGAAGCACGATAAGTATGTAGTATTTTGTGATAATTATAGTGTTATAGATTTAAGAAAGAATCCAATATATCATGCATACACCAAACATATAGATGTGAGATATTAATAGTTATGGGATGTGATAGAAACAAAGTAAATAAATTTGATGGAAGTTCACATCGATAAGAATTCTGGAGACATGTTGACTAAGATTGTTTCTAAAAGCAAGGTTGAGCTTTGTATTAAGCTCATCGAGATATGGTTCAACTGATCACCTAATGATTGTATATTCCTCATCGAGAATCCAAACACGATCAAATTGAACTGGTCTTTTCAGGTACAATAAAAAGGTCTGATCGAGAAGCAAATGGGTTCTGTTTGTTTCAAAATTTTAAACATAATGTTTAGAACATCTAAGGAAAATATATGACCATTTTGGTTATAAATTTATGTTACGGTTGGGGAGAGTAGCTGCTGGAACAATGCATTATTTTGTGATATTCTTAACTTTTGTTTAGTTTATTGTTAGTTTATTATCTTAAAGTTGGTGATAGGTTGTAGATATTTATTAGTTAGATCTTGGTATACTTGTAACTCAACTTATCATAATAGTATAAGTGTTTAAGGTGGACTCTTCATACGTTTCGTGGTATTTTACTCTTCACATCGAATAGGGTTTTGCACATAAATAAATCTTGTGTGTTGATTTATTTTATCATTGATTATTTTTCTGTGATTAGTTTTGTGGTTTATTTGGTAAACTAATTTGTGATGCTTTGGTGATAAATTTCGTTTTTTATTTACTTGGTTGATTGTCTTAAAGTTGATCTTGTGGGTGGTTGATATACTACTGTTTAGATCCTACAATGTCATGATGGTCTTATTTTCAAGAACGTTGTTTAGTTTAGTGGTGTTTTCAGTGATTTATTGGGTTGGCCACGTTAAGACACATAAATCTACTTCAAGTTACATAATATCTAGGATTCCAGTTTTATTTTTAGGTAGCTAAGATCCTTCATAAATTTATTTAGAGGCTTGAAAATTCATGTGCTTAAGTCTAACCCTATTCAAGTATCAGCAAAACGACACTAGTAACTTTTAACGTATATTTAACAATTCTCCACCTCATTTTTGTTGTGATTCTACTAGCCATTTTCATGTTGTTCCAAATACTCTTTAGAGATATCAAGTCCACCCGTTTCCCAGAATTGTACAAGTCTCACGTACTGCGTGAACTTTAAAGTTGGTATTAACATGGTTAGAGCATGAGAAGGATTTTCAACAATTTCCCACCACATCACAAATAAAGTGAAAATTGATATTTACGTTCTTAGTTCGCTCATGAAACTTTGTATTCTTCATCAAGTGAAGAATACAAGTATTATCAAAGAATAAAGTCACTTCTTTTTCTATAAAGTGATCCAACTCAATAAATCTCAATTGTAAGACTATGTGATCTTTCAACAGTTCGTGTTTTGTTTGCTTGATAACATATTTTTTCGCTCACATGACCTAAACTCAGATGCCTCAACTTAGTTATATCTCTCTCTCTACAGTTAATACACTTCCGATCACTACAGATCCTATAAAAACTAATGCTCATATACCACTGTCAAGAAAATCAAGAGGATTATTGCTTGATCCTCATCGTCTAACTCGACTCCACCTACTTTTAAATCAAGAATGATTATATTAAAATCAGTTAAGTGTATTTGGATCTCATTGCTACTATCCATTGTCATCGTCTATAATTTTTTCTTGAGATATCGTTTGTTGGGATGAGTTTTCTTCCTGTAAATGGATTCCAACCGATTCCGTGTCCTTAATGTTGTAGGCTTCTCAGATACCTTCTAAAGTACCACATTCCTCAAACTTAAGATTATAGGAGTACAAATCCTGGACAATACTTCTGCATGATCATATTCTGATACTCTTTCATTCATGGCACCATACAACCCTTGTGTACTATAAAATCTCGGATCTTAGCTGTCCAAAGGTTAAAATCATTCTCTTTGTTGAAATTATTAAGATCAAGCTAAATAGAACTCATCTTTATGTTTCTACTTGATTTCATAGTGAGATATAAATATCTACACTCAAGATCTGAAAATAACTTCGTCCATATAACTTGTGTTTATCAACTAAAAACAATAGTTTAACAAAATTTATATGCTCAACGCACCACTTGTTAATGCAATATCGTAAGAAAACAACAAAAATATTTGAAATTTAGAGTTAGTTTTATCAAATTATTAAGTCGTACAGTTTGAACGAGACTTTAGGCGTAAGTTGGTGTGTCTTTGATAGAAGATCAAAACTTAAACCCTAGGTGATTCACTTCCTACAAACGTGGTAAGAAGTAATTAGAGCTTCGTCTTTGTGGACATCATTAATATGGTAAGATTATGTTGGAAGGCCCAAACAGTAAAATGGATTGGATTTTGTTTAGAGGGGCAGTTCGGACCTAATAGTTAAATCCGATGAATAAGTAGTATGCTTAGTGACTCAGCTGAGTGCCTAGTACATTTGTTTATGGGCTCGGGGCTCATAAGATTGACCCAAACATATGACCCGACCCGAAAAGCCCATGAATCCAAAAAGAGTATAAATAACTTATATAACAACATTAAATGGGTTGAACTTTTTCTCTGAATAATAAATACAATCATCTAGAAATTCTTTTTACTTTCTATTAAGAATTTAAGGCCATATAAACTAAAGATCTTCTAGAATCACCCTTCGCTCACATTTTATTACCACCAATTATAACTCAAAATTACAAAAAAAAAAAATATAAACCAACAACACAAGACAATATTTAACAGGTTCGGATTATGATGGAATCTTACATCCACATACAATAAACACTGGTTTTATATAGAAAATCATTACACTCGTAGGTAACAAACTTTGATTTACGCTTGTCTCTCTATCTAGAACTCATAATTTTTTTTTATCTCTTGCTCTTTCTTTAGCACGAGTTACTCGTGCGCACAAGTTTCATACATATCTTTCTTTATTTATAGAACCAAAGATAACGGAATTGATACATTAAGCTAACAATAGCTACTTATATCTTGTTGCCATAGATAACTGGTAATGAAGTAACACTTTCGGTTCCATCAGTTATTTATTATCAACAAGTCTCGTCAACAAGTCTCGGTAGACTTATCCCTTTAGATTTCGACATAAGTCTCTTTTCACGTGGCTCAACTTTTGCCTAATATCCTTTACGGTTCCAGCAGTTTAAAATCCTTATATTTTGGCCTACTCTTACCTTGACCTTTTAAATATCCACAGAACGGCGCCAGTAACTTTTAGACTATAAGGACGTTAATGAAAGAGATGAGTTTTTCTTGATCTTACAAAGGTGTTCAATGTATACAAAACGGATTTGCACCATTAGAATAATTATTGAAAACAGGAGTAATAACACACAGAGAAATATCATACTTTTGACCTCTTGCAAACATTTGATTAAGTCTTGTTTCATAAGACTTTCTTCATCAAATCCACGAAAGACTGATAATGAGGCTTCTCAACAGACCATGTCATGAGACGAACACCTTTTGCAGGCAAAGGCATAGATCCCACAATGGCAACAGGAAGGGTATTCGGTCCATGAACCGGCATCACTTGATAAGGCGGACCCCATCCAAGATCTGCATCATTAAACCCAACCCTACTCCAGTCGGACACGAACAATGTGGTGTAGGCAAGTGGTGTCGCAAAAGGATCCTCACCGTTAGCTTTCATCGACTCGTGATTCTTGACGTAATTCTCAAAGTCCGTAGGAAGCCGTGCCTTGGCTTCCTGTACAAGTTCCACCACATCAAACAGATTTGCTTCCTTGACAAGGAAGCTACTCGAAGCCGTCACGTTTAGTGGGTAGATACAATTTCCGTAAAATCCTTTAGGTAATGGAGGGTTTACGAGGTGACGAGTACTTGCTAAGAACACTAACAACACTTGGACGTCATCCTCGAAGTTAACTGCCTGTGTTCTGTTTTGCCAGAGAAGCGAAACTACAACATCAAAGACGGAACAAGTCTTGCCTGTTTTCGCATGGAATTCACGTTTGAGTTTATTGATCTTGTCGATTGGTATGTCCAAATCGACATTAATCAGTTTGAAATCTGGAAATACGGGTGGTGGCAGGTTGGGTAGTGGACCAGCATTTTGGTTTTGGACTATAAAGTCGCGGCTCCAGGATGGTGTTACACTAAGAGTAGAGAGACCCCTCGCGTATTCGCCCATGGCATTTAAGAAGAGTCCAGCTCCTAGACCATCTTGTAAAGGGTGGAAGCATGAATGACCAATGACCAAACCTCCGCATGTAAAATGTGTCACCTGAAAAATTAAATAAAATGCTAAACTTTAGAATATTATTTCACTTAGACTTTGAATGAGTTCAAAACTTTGTGCTTAAAACCAATTCACATCTAATGTTAAATATTCTTTTACCGATGTTATAGATCGTGTTAGTGAAATTTTTTATTAGACAGGAAAGACCGACCCAATAATTATTAAAAAAAAGTTATTCAAATCTTATTTCGGGTGACTATTAACTTCATCTCGGATTGTAAACACATTTGTGATCCCGGATAAATTGTAAAGTAAACCGTTTTTTCCACTTATAAATAATTAAAATAATTAGGTGATCGTGAGATGATTGTGAGATGATACTCCTTGGATTATATTAGTTTAAATACTTATTTTAATAATTTTTCACGATGAAAATTAGACCATCACGATTCAAGTGCCAATAAAAAAAAGTCGACAACGATTGCATCATGGTCAATGGACCAGACGTGCTAAAGGTAGCTCAAATTTGATAAATTCTATATCAAAATTAATGAACTTCCGATATCAAAATTAATAAAGCCTGACAAACTCTTGTCATATCATGTTATTTCGAAGCTGGATGCAGGGTTTTTCAATCTAAGTTGTAATCTATTAATCACGGAGAATAGTATTTTATTTTTTGGATAATTTTGAAGTCATGTAAACCGTTTTAAATTGAAAATATATTGATCGTTCTTCCAACCCGATAATGTTATAGTTTTTCAACCGAAAAAAATTGTTTTGGTCTAGTAGTTGGGGTTTCAAATCTGTATTCAAAATTGTTTATTTTCGAAAATATAAATTTTAGCTTTAATGGTCTTTCGATCATGTTAAGCAATATATTTTCACAGGATATTGGATTCCATATTTTGTGATTTATTTGATAAATATTACGAGCTAGTTAATCTAATAAATTTTAGTGACACAAATTGTTTTGTATTCTTTACAATAAATACTAAAATACGCATTTTATTGAAGAATAGAAAACGGGAAAAAGTTAATTTTTCTCATAAATAAAAAACTATATGAATAAAAATTTTCATTCATTCACTTCAAACAATTATTTTTGGACATTTTTGAATTATAATGTGATATAGGTAGAATACTATATTTTGTTTGTAACGTGTGCTTGAAGGCAGGTCTTGTGATGCAACCTACTACATGTATTTTTCTCATCTTCATATAATCAAATCAAGGCACAAAAAATATTCAAAAGGATAGCAGCATACATGATTTCTCATCAGTGTCACGGTAATCACTTATAAGTTTAATATAAAAACGTATGTTGTAAAAAAAATCACTTTGTTTTGAAATATGACTATCAATTCTAAAATAACTATCTAAAATATTACAATAAATCTGAGTATCTATTAGAGATGTTCTAATACGTACCTGAAACTGTACAAGGCATGTCGATCCTTCGGTTTCAGGGTCTTGATTCGGAACAAGGTCCTGGTTTGGGATATCCTTAGCCTGGTGGAAATAGCCGACACTCTCGAGACTACAGTCTGCATATGCTTCAACAAACCAGATCCCTTTATCTCCCGTACAATCGATTTGGAGTTCCCCTTGACTCGACTTAATGGCCCTGCCCGCTAACGGGTAATAAGGAACCAAAGCCTTGGACAAAGCTTCTTTTATCACTGCTGCTGCTCCAGCACCAGGTCCGTCTTTAAAGAAGTATAACGATTGAATTACAAATCCTAAAAATGGCATCCTATCGATATGTGAGAGGTCAAGGATGACGGACGGAGTTTCTTCGCTTGGCAAAACCAGGCCTCTGCTTGTTCTGGTGATAGAGATTGTCATGATGATTGTCTTTCAAGTTTTAATTCTATGCATATGATATGGTTTGTGTCTTCTTATAAGAGAAAAAATAATTGTACTCTAGACATATCCCTTAGAAAATGATTGTATACCAACTGTGGTAAAAAAATATAGCAACAAAGATTTATTAAGATATAAAGCAATAATTTTAAAGACGCAACCAAATTTGGTGGTAAAATTTTAGCTATATTTTGACAGCTTTTCGTTTGATATCGGGTTCGTTGTAAAAGTAATTGCATATTGTTGAAGCGGTTGACTCTTTTTAAGTATTAGGTATTAAAACTATTGTATGAATTGTTCAAGAGCGAATCATAATAAAGGTATAAATTGTGCACCGTTATTGTTCTTTCATTTTTTTTTTTTTCAAGTTGCTATATGCCGATTATTTTTTTTGAATTCAATAAAATAGACTTCTACTGTATTTGAATTTCTCAAATTATTATTTTGTAAGGTTTTATATTCTTCGTCATTTTTTTAAAAAAAATTTGGTATAACACCTCGGCATGAGATTTGATTATAAACCATTAAAATATTGTTGCTGAAAAAATTACAAATGAATATAATTTTTTTTGTGTAATTTGTTATTTTCAAATTCTGTGGACATAACATTACCATTACTAATACAAATTTATAAAGAATTTTTATGTAGTCCAAAAATCTTAAAAAATAATTTATGATAATAAAAACTAATCTATTTAAAGACGAAAAAAATATATAGTTCAAGTCGTTTACTGTTGGGAATATTGTTTAGAGATTTCATGATAAATTCTGAGGTTTTGTTTTAACAATTTCAGATTGAGATTATCTTGGTGGTTCTCCATAATTTTCAACCGGATAAAATCAGAGTTTTTTTTAACAACGAGATTGAATAATTTTTTTGTAAATCCATCTTTTCACATAACCATATTTATCTATATTCAACCAAAATACTACAACTATAAAACAGTTTGATGTCCAAAAACCGTTAAAATTTCAAATGATAAAACCGACCAAAAATTCAATTTCGAATTTCTATGAATTTTCATAATAGCCTTATCATTCAAACAAATTTAACCACAGACACGCTCCGCCCCTTGATCCACTAATCATAATATATTTTAACAAGTGTGTACTCCACACTCTCCGACTTGTTCGATAATATATTACGACTACATTGGTCGACTAGTCAATCCAATTACACTAAATTATCGAACAATCTTCCTCCATTTTAGTGTAATTCATGATTAACTAAAACAAAATCACAAGAAATAACAAATTTATGCATAAATTAAATATCGTGACCATTGAATTTCATATTAGTATATTACACATTTCAAATATTCGAATATCAAGGTATCACTAAGGATTGAACCTTTACTATCCATAATGAATACTCGAAGATAATATACACATAAATTTACATTCTCAAATGTTCCCACTTGACACTATATTTTACTAGCCTTGTGTCCTTATCATTCTTAAGCATATTAAAGCCAAGTCCTAGCTTCTTGAAGCGACTAAACTTCATGCTTAAATAAGTAGATCTTTTACTCTTGCACATGTATATGCAATTTTTCAAAAGACTTATTAAGAAGATAAACTTCAATCTCCGCAACTTGCATGTTAGAACACATACTTTGTGATAATACTACTAATGTGTTCCAATCTCTAGATGTTAAGCTTTCCACATTGAATTCAGCACCTAATGTCATATTAGATGGGAATTAGGTATCTCAACACGAGAGATTTTAAATGGACTTTAATCTCATCCCAAAAGCTGATTTATGCACAAAATGTCTACTTAACCCTTTGGTTAAATGATCGGCTAATTATATTGAGTTCTCACAAACTCTACTGAAATAACATTATGCGTGATGCGATCACGAATCATACTGTATCTAACACCTAAGTGTCTAGACCTGTCTTTGTAAACTTGTGTATAGACATTAGCCAATGAAGTTTCACTATCACATTCGATAGATATATGTGATATCGGTTTGGGCCAGAAACTAAATTCCATACATCAAATTTCTTAGTCACTCAGTTTCTTTACTAATTGTTGCTAATGCCACAAAATTTGATTTCATTGTTGAATCAGTAATTAAACTTTGTTTGTTAGATGCCAAATAGATAGCAAGTCCTCCAAGTAGAAATACACATCCACTTGTGAAAGAGTGAACTTCCATATTCGAAATATAACTCGCATCCGAATATCTTACTAAGCTTTCCAACAACAAATCTAATATTCGACTTAGTGTTAGTCATGACATACATATACCAAGAAGCCTCTCAGCGTCCTCCAAATCTTTCATCTCAAAATTTGATGATAAATATATCTTACTTTCATGCAAAATACTTTTACTGTTGTTGAATTATGGCATAAAATAAATTTTGCATGGTTATCGGACAAGTTTGGATGCAATATGGCAATATGCCAAATATATATATATATATATATATATATATATAAATTTATTGGTACTTAATCGGTATAAACCACTAATATGATAAAACCTTCTGAATAACATACATCGTAGCTTTTGGATTAAATAATATATCTCAAACACAAAGCATAATTGTAAAATCCATTGTCCTTCTTTCTATGGCTTTTCAATTAAGTAATATATCACGTGCACGAAGCATAACCGTAAAATCCTTTACTGTTTCAGTGCCTAACTGTAAAATCCTTTACAATTGTTTCCATAGCTTTTCATACCATTCCCTAAACGCACATGTACAAATGTCTCTGCATGTTCATACTACAGTTGCATGCTTATTATTATTATTTTAGATACGCAGACAAATGGCTCCAACGCTTGAATTGCATGTAAAATCCATGCGATTAAAATTCGTTATCCAACCCTAAAGTTCTTGCATAATTTGAATAATTAAAATCTACGACTTCAGTTTCATACATTTTCAACAATGGATTTACACTTTAACAATCAAAACAACAATTAATCCAATATGTGTATTATTTAAAGAATTTAATAGAATCCAGATACTATCACCATTTTCATAATCTCAAAAACTAGACATCTGTGATTAAAAGTCATCCAATAAAAAAGGAGAAGAACTTATAGACGATGATACCATAGTTTCATTGATGCTTTAATACTTGATTATGGATTCTTTTAAAGATGACAACATATCACTTTATTTCAATCTTCATACAAATCATAAAACAATAGCATCTTCGTATAAATCTCTTCACAAAACAACAACAAATAATTTCAATCTTTTGTTGGAAATATTGTTTAGAGATTTCCGGATTAACTCTGAAGTCTTGTTTTAACAATTTCAAATTAAAATTATTTTGGTGGTTCTCCAAAATTTCCAACCGGATAAAATCAGAGCTTCTCTTTTGAACAACGAGATTGAATAATTGTGTTGTAAATCCATGTTTTCACAAAACCATGCTTATTTATATTCAACCAAAATACTCAAACTATAAAATAGTTTGATGTCCAAAAACGATTAAAATTTGAAATGATAAAACCGACCAAAAATTCAAATTCAAATTCGAATTAATTTTCCGAATTCAAACTTCTATGAATTTTCATAATAGCCTTATCATTCAAATAAATTTAACCACAGCCAGGCTTTTCCCATTGGACCCACTAATCATGATATATTCGAACAAGTGTGTACTCCACGCTCTCCGAATTGTTCGATAATATATTACGAGTACATTGGTCGACTAGTCAATCCAATTACACTAAAATATTCGATATTTACTAATCAATTTTGGAGACAATCTCGAAGAAACGTTTTCCAAAAGATATTTTGGATTTGTTGAAGCAAAAGTATTGTGGGATAAAACAGGTCCAACGTGCACAACTGCAATATGTTTCTAAAACGTTTGAGATACTTCATATGAAAGATGGAGATTTGAGGAGTGAGTACTCTCGAAACAATGCCACAAAGTCCACCCGAATGAGGATACATGGAGAAAAAATAAATTTCCTAGTATTTATTCAAAAAATATTTTCATCCATGAATCCAAAGTATGATTATGTTCTTGCTCTATTCAGGAGTCTGAATATTTAGATTCTTTATTCATCGATACACTTTAGGGTAGCCTCCAAGTTCATGGAAAATAAACAAATTGACATATTACGGAAGAGCTATCATCTTAATTCAATAATGGAAGAGGAGGACGTCGCAAGTCTTACTACGAAAGGTGTTGGATCCCTATGAAGAAAAATAGTATATGGAAAACTTTGCAGACACAAAGGAAATACATGTTTTTCATAGTATACGTGAGTGTCGAAAATCTGATAGAGATCATATTTGGTCTCTCGATTTGGTTTGTCACGACCATATGTGTTGCAAAAGAGAAATATTTTCTTATTTTGGCTGCAATTGTTGGAGAATCAGTGAAACTGAAAATGATTCAAATGCTAGAATAGTGTTGTGTCAATACAAACAAAATGCTAGATCTTTGATTTTAAGAAAATCCTAATAATTGAGATCTAAATGTCATACAATTGAATGCTCCTCATATTCATACAATATTAATCAAATAAGCAAAACTTTTTTTCATCAACATCTCACACGTGCAATTATCAAAACGAACATATCAGTTGGACTTAACTCAAAGATTTAAAAAACATGGTTAAGGGAATGCCCCAATTCAAAGCTCGAGTAAATGTATGTGAATTGTTTTTAGTATGAAGATATGTTCGAAACATATTTCCAAAATAAAACATGTGAAAGGATTTTATGATTCTTAAGTTGGTGCACATGAGAATATATGCACTAATAAATCTCATTTCATTCGGCAAGAAATTACATTTTATCACATTTATCGATGATTGAAGTAAAGAACATGGAAATGTTATTATTCAAAAGTTAAAAGCGTTCGTTTAAAAAAACTATAAACCTAAAAATATTTGTAAACCCAAAACTTACAAGTGTTGCGTTAACAATATTTTGTTAAGAAAAAGAAATTGAAACTTTTATGGTATGTTTCATTAAACTAAATTATGATTGTTATAAATAAAACAACTTCCAAGTGTAACGAAGAAAAATTTAATGTAAAAGGTTTGAGGGAATATAAACCATTTGTAAATAATTTCATAATTTTTAGATGCATATCTTATGTGCATATACATGTCAACAAGAGAATCAAATTTGATGAAAATATTTTTTTGGGTAAGTGAATGTCTAAAACTCATAAGATATTTTGATGTATGGTTATGGTGAGATAAGATATGGTTTTGTCAAGAATCAAAGACATTATTAAGATGAAAGTCAAGAAATTACAAACTTGGATGATCTTGAATGGAGTAAAATATTGATCTCTTTTTTTTCTATGAAGAGGTTGTAAAGAGTAAAATATTGAAGCAACCAATAGATGTACAAATTCAATAAATTTAGAAGAAATATATATATATATATGGACACTAACCGAATTACCATATATATATAACATAATTTGTGTAAAATGAGATTTTAGAATAAAACAAAATAAAAGTGACAAATGGGATAAGTATAAGACTTGGTTAGTCGTAACATAAAATAGAATTTAAATTTCAAATCGTGGACTAATGTAACAAGAATGAAAATCGATGTAAAAAAATTGGTTTAAAAATTTATTTGTTATCTAAAAAAAATATACTACATTATGTTTGAACCATATGTAAATCAAAGGTAACATAATGAAATATATAAAATATCTTACACCAACTAGGTTTTATTAAATATGAAAATATAGACATTTTAAGAGAAACTTTTCTTTAGTCAAGAAAACTACTATTTTAAAATAATGACAATACAACTTAAACAATTCTTCATTAAGCTTTATCAATTGTGTATTAAGATCTTGTTTTTATGAATGTTAACATTTAGAAAAACGATATAGTAAACCCTATGAGTGTATTAATTTAGTATGGTAGGTTACAAATATTGATTGGCCAAAATGAATATTAATTGGTTTGTAATAATCTTATATATATTTTAGCTAGAGTCAATGATTTGTAGCATAAAAATATTCATTTATAATATTTCATTTAAAGTATCTCAGTAATTTTATCATGATCTACCAGAGTTGTAACATCTTTTAGTTTTGAAATTAACTTAATATAAAATTATGCATTACACAAGTTGTGTAGTAGTGGATTTTGATAAAGCGGTTGAATGTCAATAACATATTCATTCCCATAGTGGTAGAGAGGTATAAAGTTGGGATCGCACGATTTAAACAGAGAGAGAAAGTCACAATTTGTCCAATTTAAGAGAGAGATGGAAAATTGAAGATAAAAACCAAGAGAAATACTAAGATTCATATTGTCCTATATAAGCCAAATGAGTTTTGTAACAAAATAATAATGACCGTGTTAGTTGTGTTTTAGATGGTATTCTTGTAACATTCCTTTATATAAAATATGTGTTTATCGTGAGTGGATGGAAGACTTTTTCACAATCTGAACCATGTTAAAAGAACCATTTCTCTAATTTATTCTTGTCATATTTGCAATGAGTGAATAATTTATATGCCTAAAGCTACGGCCTACTACCGACTTGTATAGATTAAAACTTTTGGTCTTGGCTAACGTCATATTATGATTAAAACTGGATTTTTCTTATATAACCAAATGCTTACTTGAGTTATTTCTCTCAAACAAATGATTAATACGTAATAATATTTTTTTGTAACTGATATACAAAAACGAAAGACGAATATTGTTTTGAATCTTGAGTTTATAAATTTGGGTATCACCAAGAAACCATCAAAGTTCACCAGGACGAGTTCCATCAAGTTAGACCTTGAAAAAATAAAGATGAGAATACCTTTAACGAAATTAAGGATCGAGATTTCTTATTACATAAAGGGTTGTGTGTTGACATTGATGACAATATCACAGGTTGATGTTGAGGGGTTGTCCAAGGCCCATATTTCTCTGATATTGAGCATGTACGATGAGATACTTCAATAGATATTTGAAGAGCCAACAGTGTTCTATATATGGAATTGTTTGGAAGCAATTTACATGAGGAAGTCCCTAGCAAAAATATTGTATCTCAAGAAACAAGTTTACACGCTGAGAATTGATAGTATCAAGGAGATATGAAGATACTTGGATAATTTAAATAGAATCATACTTGATTTCTATGTAGTTAGATTCAAGGTAGAAAATGAGGAGTAACAAATAATCCTCTTGAGTTATGTACAGAAGGTATATAACTATTTTTTTGACACTATGCTTTATAACAAATATTCTCTTACAATGTACAAATTCAAGAGTGTTTGGAGCTCAAATATTTCCAATAAAATATGGTTACGAAAAGTGACTCTGAAGGTCTCAGAATGAGTGTGAGAGGAGAGACTCAAAAAAATAAATGTAATTAAAAATAAAAGAAAGTTTTAGTCTAAATCAAGGATATTTTTGAATGGTTCAAATTATCTGGTAGAAGAAAGAGTAACAGCTTCCTGAAGCAAGATTTTAAATATGCTACAATAGTCTCATATGACTATGAGTTTACAATTTTTTTTAATGATTTCTATTTGCAGGTACAATGATAAGTGCGTATTATATTCAAAATGTTCATTCATCGTGACTTCCAATAGTAATAGGTTTGAAAACCTGACATTTTTTATGGTAGCAAAGTCATACTCAAAATAATTAACCCTAAGGTTCAGCTCAAGTACTCTACAAGACTTGAGAGAATGATAACAAATATGAGAAATGTGTATGATATAAATAGAAACCTTCTTTCTATAGGCATGTTAGATGAAGTAGGCTTTACATATAAAGGTGGAGACGACATACCTAGGGTTCTGCAAGAGTCACTAGTTGTTATGAAATTATTTGGGACTAATAATATGTTAGTTCTTGAAGGGTTCGTAATGGTGTTGAGTATGTCTAGTGTAGAGAAAACAATTAACCAAATTCTAACATATGAGGTGAAGGTATATGAGTGAAAAAATTTGTTGTTGAGCTTAGAAAACAAGGGTTGTTGGATGGTAACAAAGATCATTGCACTTTTATGAAAGTTTTGTTCTATGTAAAAGAAAAAGGGTTACGTTCTCACTTGGAAACCATAGAACCAGTGATGTGCTTAAATATGTTCATTTGGACCTTTGGGTCCAGTAAGGTAACCACCTAGAATGGTGCAAGGTAATTTATTTCTTTGATTGATGACTCATCCAGAAAAGTATGAGCTATACTGCAGAATACCTAGGATGATGCATTTTATTTCTTTAGTAGCTGGAAGAGGCTCGAGGAGAATAAAACTTAAAAAATGTTGAACAAGTTAAGAAATGACAATGGTGTGGAATATGTGAATGAGGAATTTACTAGCTATTATTTAAAACTTGGCATTTCTAGCCACCAAACTGTGAGAGAAAATCCCCAGCATGATAGGCTTACTAAGAGGATGTATCAAACCTTGCTGAAAATGATAAGGTGTATGCTTTTGAAAGCTAAAATTGGTCGGAATTTTAGGAAGAATTTGTAATAAACTTTTCATATATCATCAACAATAGTACATCTATATAAATTAAGTTCAAATATCCACATGTGTATGGACTTGAAAGAAACATGTGTTGAAACATATGAAATTATTCGAAGATGCTACATACGCACATGCGAAAGTATTCGAATATGTTTCATACGCACATGTGAATAAATAAGTTTCAACCGATAACGTTAAAATGTTTTTTTCTCAGCTATCTCGAAGGTATGAAAAGGTATAGGTTGTGATGCTAGAACCTAAAAGTTAAAATATTTGATTAGCCGAGATGTTATATTCAATGAAGAGGAGATGTCATTGGTTAAGGTGGTGGAGACCAAAACCAGTGTTGTCGAGAAGAAATGTGAAGACGATGATAGGTCTAAGAGAAAGCTTGAAGTTGAGATCACTTCTATCGAATATGATTTTAGACTTGGTAGTGATACAACTCATGTAGAGTAAGTTCACCTATTTCACAAGATTAAAGAAGACTCAGAGTTTTATGTTCAAGATCCTTCAGATGTTCAGACTGATGAGAAATATCATGATCATGATAGTTATGAATTATTTAGAGGTAAAGTAATGAGACCTAATAACCTTCCATAGATGTACGTCTTTGTTAATATTATAGGTTATGATTTTTTTATTCAAATTTATGGAGATTTTCTAAAACTTGAGAGCTACCATGATGTTATGAAAAGTAGTCATAACCCAAAATGGTTGAAGGCTTTAAGGGATGAACTAAGATTTCTCAAGAAGTTGGGTACCTGGATTCTTTTGAAACAACCGAAATGCCATAAGCTTTTTGAGAGTAAATTACTATTTAAAAAAAGCAAGGAATTCACAGAGTTGAGTTATCCATATATAAATCTAGGCTAGTGGCTCAGGGATTCACGCTAAATGAGGGTTTTCATTGTAATAAAGCCAACCTATATAAGGGTTCTACTATCATTTGTTACTGGATTTCATCTTGAGTTAGATCAAATAAACGTTACTTCTCCAGATATTGCCCCTTGGCATTGCTCTGTCATGATTTTTCTATTTGCAAAAAATTCCCCATTGTTTCCACCCACATGAATTTAGGTCGTGTCTCGGTCCAAGTATGGCCGATTATCCCCTTAAACCAGTTGTTAATCATTTCCTTCGTAAGATATTGCCTCACCAACTAGCTAATCGAATGTGAACTCCTCTGCAAGAGGATTTTTTCTTTTCCTCCTTAGTCTCTGAGGTATTAACACCCGTTTCTAACCGTTGTTCCACTCACAGTGGTATATTCTTATGCGTTACTCACCTATCCACCACTAGAAACAACATTTCATGTTCGTCAACATTCTCGAACTCTCCATTAGATTCACAACTGCCTTACTTATAGCTTCTTTGTTCACTATCATGCATGAAGTAGTAGAGGAGACCATTTACATGTATCATCCTCAAATTTTTAAAGTAGGGAATGAATGGGATGTATGTTCGTTAAAAAGACCCATATCTCGACCATAGTAAGGGTTTTAAATTTTATGATCCTTCTAAGAAGTATATATTTGAGATGAGAACAACAAAATTCTTTGAGGATATAGAGTTTTGGAGGGAGAATTTGGTAACAAACATTCATTTTGAGGAATATCAGTAGATATTCATGAAGGTTGTAACAATGATACACAAATATCAAACTACGATATTGTATTTATGAACAAAATGAATTTTCTCAAAAATATCAAACTCCATCTCTCTAAGAAGTACAAGTGTGAAATCAAGAAATGATGGTTTTATGGGGGGGGGGGGGGGGTCTACCAGAGAAATAAAGAGCATCATATCTTCATATTACATAGTACATCTTCAAGAACATGAGGAATTTTATGCTACAACGAAAAATTACTCCTTAAGTGTTCCTGAATACATGAAAATTTGTGATTCTCACAAGTGGATTAATGAAATGATAAAATTTTAAATCAATTCAAAATGAAGTAGTATGTGACGTCGTTCCATTACGTGAAGGAAATAAGTTGATGTGTTATAAACATATTTTTAAAAACCAAACATGTTTCCAAAGGTAATGTGAAAATGCATAAAGTGCTACTTGTAGTTAATGGTTTTACTCAATAGGAAATTATTAACTTTGAATAATCCTTCTCTTCGGTTATATCTAAGGATTCTTTTTTTACAATCATGGAATTAATTACACATTTTGAGCTTTATCTTCGTCAAAATGATAGAGACCACTTTTCTTAATGGAGACATTGAGGAAATAATATATATTGTGCAATCTGAAAACTTTATCTTAAATTCTCCAAAGACGATGGCACTTAAGCAAGTGTGTCGATATTGGCACCACAAGTTCTTGAAATTTGGCTCTTTCTAATTGTTCTGTTGACCGTTATGATTACTCTACTATTTGTTATACTAAACTGTGCAACAATAGAAAGGTTTCCGACATCATCTTCAACAACGCTTAGAACTTGCCCAATCAGCTCTAGTATGGCAGACCATCTCATCAATCCTACATGTTAGAAATTGGTAACATTATGAGTCTCATTCCTCCCCTTTTGAATAGGAAGGATGTCAAGTTCTGATGCCTAACCAGAACAATAAAGTGCACATATCACTTCATTCAGATTTTTTGGGCCTCAAGTACTTTAGGTCCATCTAGTTTGGAAGAAACAAAACATTCTCATACACTTTTTCATTGTCTGGTTAACCGTCCTTGTTAAGCTCACTACTCGAGACAAACTATTCGATTGAGGTTACAATACATCCCCACTCGTGTTTTGTGTAATAACTTCCTTGAATTCATCAATCATATATTGATGAACTGTCCATTTTCTCAACTAGTTTTGTAAGCATGTTCCAGAAATCTCTTACTTCCTTACGCATCCTCTAATTAGTCTACCTGGCTACAACACTGTTGGTGCCTGGACCCTTTCTCCCACCGGCCTTGGTCATTTGTGACATGCTGTTTTTTGCGCGGTGGTCTACCATGTTGGGTAGAGCGGAACTTTAAGATCTTTGGAAACACCATATTACTGGGCTCTTCATTATCCCACCGCATCTTTTCGAACCTCCGCTACTAATTCCACGACACCAAAATCTTTTGTTCGTACTAAAACAGTACTAACTCTGTCGTTTTTGTTGTTATTTCTTTCAGGTACTCGTCTTGGTTGGCTTTGTCACATGTTTTAGTGTGCAGTATGGTTCAAGCATGCGATTTGACTTATGCAGATGTTGTTTGCTAAATTGTATTAGTTGTAGTCCTATTTTATCCTTATTTTTTGTTCCTTATATTTTTATTATTGCTACCGTTTATTAACGGGAGAAATGCCCTATGTTTGTATTTCCAAATATGTCGTGATGTATTTATAAAATACTTATCTTTTTAATATTTTTTTTAAAAAAAATAAAAAAATATTTATTAATAATTTATCAAAAATAATTTAGTTTTTAAAATTGAATTACTTTTGCTTAACTTTAATATAAAAAGAAATTGATTTTAAATTTTATGTATTAATTTTTTTTGTTTTTTAAGATCTCGAAAGTAGACCGGACCGTTCCACCCGTCCCAGACCACCAGTCGAGCTGCATGTAACACAGTTAAGATGTAATTGAAATTTTCAACAAGGACCATTTTTTTTAATTGCATCCATGAAATGAAATGAACTTAAAATAATTTAAAAATAATAGTAATAAACAAACTACAAGACTCTAGAGATTTATAATTTTGCTTATACTTCCAAAGTCTTTGTTTGGTTAGGTGTGTTATAAAATAACACAGGATTTATAATTTATAAATCTGACGTGCTTCGATGTTCATTTATAAACAACGAAACGCAGTGGAGCTAACGTTTGGTGGTTGGTAGTCGTATTCTTAATCTCAACTCGATTTTAATATTTACGATCCCAAAGACTAAAGCCGGGTGTTTCTTTATAATAATATACCAATGTTGAAGGCGACTAAGACCTAACGCTAAATTTAAAATATATACATTTATACATCACAGTTCTTAATATAAAATATAGTTAATTATTGTAATAATTAAATTAAATCAACAAAAGATTGTATATAGGAAACTTTTAGTTTCTGTTTTTTGAAATGTTTTAATTTTTATTAAACAAATTTAATTTAGTTTAAATATTTAATATAAAATGCTTCTAAAACTAATAATTAAAGATCTTTCTAATAGGTGCTAATGACACTTGGTTAGCATAATACTTTTATTGAAAGTCTTTCTTTCGTTATTATCTTATTGAAGGACAGGATAGGTTAATCTTACTATATAATTGAGTTTTATATATATATATATATATATAATATAATATAATTAGATTATAAAGAAAAATTTGTAACGTGTTCTGACTTAATTCGTAAGAGTTTTATATTAGAAATGTTTCATTGACTTAGTTTTCACCAACCAACGGATACTTTTTAAAATAAAAATCTCTAACATAATATGTAAATAATCACGTATTTGCGACCAACCTTCTATTAAAAAAGATAGTTTTACAAAAGTCTTTAAACAAATTTCGATTAGATACTGTATTACCAGCCGCTTGATTATAACTAATTAGTTGTACTCTTTTTACAACTAATTCATAAAAGGTCCTCCCAAGATAAATACCTTCTTACTATTTATAGTGACTAATGGTCTGTGACCGTACAAACAATATATACATTCCAATAGTTTGGGTAATTTTATATAAAAATCGATTTTCTTCTAAATTAGATTAAAAGAAAAATTATATATAACCATCCCAAAAAAAGTAAAAATTATCTATAAAAATTTGAATTTTAAAATTATCGAAAACTACCTGCATCATATGATTTCAAACATACTCATACTTTTGAAGGGAAAGATAAAGATAGTATTCAATAATAATTGTTATTGTTATTTTTGTAATTTTTTAAATCCTAATTAAAAAAAAAATTATTTTTTAAACACCAACAAAACAAAATCCATAAATAATGTGTAAATAATTTGTGTTTTTATATTTTCGCAACCAAGTTATATTTAATTACGTAATTCGAACAAAACTATTTTTAGCCATCAAATTATACGTAATTCCACAACTATATTGCAATTATTTTTTCCATGTTTATTTCGTAACCAAAGTCTTATGCACGAAACTCATTTTTTCTTATTTACGCAACACATTTGCATGTAATTATATAACCATAACACATTTTATCTTCCATAACCAAATTTCACGTATTTACACAATAATAACACAGTCGATTGTTTTTACGATTTTTTTTCTTTGAACAGAAAAATACATATATTTTTGCAACTACAAAAAATTAATTGTTTCACACTCGTTGTCGCAACAGATAAAATGGTCGCATCGATTGTGCCAATATATTTTTATAGTAGTAACAATACTTAGTTTTCGTGACAAGTGGCTTGTAATTTCATAGTCCAGATTACGAGTCATGTTTGCGGCTCCAATAATTACAAGTTATGAGTATGTCAAGGAGAACATGTGTCAAGTTGTGCATTGTGACATATGAAATATTACACGACTGGTCTTGATATGTATTTATTTGTATGAAATGTCCCTCAAAATTCTATTGTGCCTCTCATAGTAGCATTTCTCTAATTTTTTGGGTTTTCCAATCCTAATTCTTCTTTAATTTTGTATTTTATTATTATTTTATTTAATCAAAATTATAACAATCTTCCACTTAATTAAATAATTCATCTCGTATCCCTTTTGAAGCAATATTTGATCAACATTATTTTTGTGTAAATGTAGCATAGCTTCGTAAAACCAAAAACCTGACATATAAATTTTTGTCATCGCTTTTTTATGATGTATTTGGTTTAGCCATATTATGGATGTATACTTATTTATTTAAAAATATTTTTGCGAGAAAATTATTCTGAAAAGAGACGATATTATATTTAAATTCGTATAATTACAATTTTATCAATATATTTTAATTGTTTCTGGGAACATATATCATACATTTATTTAATTTTTACTCAACTTTTTCAGATTTATTCTTTCTTTATTTAACGAACAGCATATGCCATACCTCATATGAAACTCAATTTTATTTATATGTTGAGTATTTGCCTTAATGTATTGTTGTTATCCACTAAAAAAAATAATTGTAGCAGGTTTACTATAATTGGATTAGTTTTCATTATTTGAATAATATAATTTTATGAGTTCTAATATCTTAAATCAATTTTCTAACATACTCATATTAAAGATTTATATGTCTAAATTTCATATTATAGATGGTAAGATTAAAATTACCTAAACAAAGATCAACAATAAAAAGATAGAAAGAACTTTATAGATATATGTGAATAGCAATTGTATTATTTTTCTGATATGGATTACAAAAGGCTATCTATTTTTGTTGCCATTATTCTTTCTAACTTTCATCCACCATAAAGTACAACATTAACTTCCTATATAGTGGTTCGTATTTGGAGGGATCTTAGGTTGTTACCTCTTTATTGGTGCAGCATTTTCTAGCCTCTCACGATTTTTTATAGACAAAAGTACGTTCTTGGGGGCTACTTTATCGTTAAATTCCAAGTTTTTGTACGTTGTCAAACATGGTTTCTGTACACTTTGGTGATACTTAGAAGAGGAGAGAATGACAGAGGCGAAATGCTAGTTGGGTAATGATCGTAAGGTTATTGAATGCATGCTCGTTGCAAGCTTATCCCCTAGACTCACAAACCATTCATTTGGGACCATTCAGAGAGGCTATATGAGGTTTGGTCAAGTCGGTTATGCCTCATGAAGACGGTTCCTCGAGGTTGAGCGACCTAGCTGGTCGCATAAGCCATGTGGCCAAGTTGCCTATGCAGCCTTAAGCAACCACCTGGTTGTTTAAATCCTAACGACTACCTATTTTGATTTAGCATTAAGTGATCGACTAGTTTCCTAAGGCCACGTGTCCAAGTTGGCTACTATAGCCTTAAAAGAACAACTGGTCGCTCTGGACTTAAGTGATCATATTTGTGCCTCGTATCAAGGTTGAGCTTATTGGGTTTTGGCTAGGCTAATTTTGCCTCAGACTTATTTGTGTCATATTAGTAAATTCTCCCACTTTGTTGTTTGATGTCAAGCTAATAAAGTTCTCCTAGTCGTAACCCTGTCTTTTCTCCGATAGTTTACTTGGATATGGCTTCTTGGCTCCCCATTTTCCTTCTTCTCTATATTATTATTTTATTTTTTTGCCACATGTCCAAGGGACAAAATCCTCTCATTTTTTACTTCATCTTTATTTCCACCTAGAGCACCACTCGTTAGGAATATATTTTATTTCTCTAGAAATTATACTTGCCTTATAAGGTGTGAGGTTTTCTTTTCTACAGAGTCAATATTTTATTCCTCATGAAGAATCTTACGGCCAAATTCATATGCAAACGTTTAGGCTCCTCCCAACGTGTCGACTCGAAGCAAGCTACCGATCATATTTTCTACAACCACATCGTATCATTATCTTCTCAGTACCTCAAGTCTAAGCGAACTTGCTATACGAACGTGTCTGATGTGTTTAAGTGTCATAAATATATTGTTTTTTTGGGGCTCTTGCCGATTGGCCAGACTTTTTCCCACACCATCGTCGAACTTTTGGTGGACATCATTTTCTAACTTAGAAACAGAGACAAGCTATATAGAAGAAAGAGGGTGGAGAAAGTGATGGTCATACTGAAAAGTAAGAATGCCCCAGATAGTTTGAGGTGGGAAAATGAGGGGGTGCCGTTTGTCGTGGCCATCGTAAAGGAATACTTCAAAACCTACAAGGACGTTGTGAAATTCGGAGAATGATTATTCCACGACAATGTTTATTGATTTGTTGGTCCTTATTGTTTATAACTTAAGAAGACCATGATTTCCATAAAAAAGTCTCATAAATCATATTTTGTGAGGGTCAGGAAACTTAAAGTTGAGTTAATCAATTAAAATGTTGCTCACATGATCAGCATCGAGATGGTGAATCAACTCACGGGGTTTGATGGAGAATCACGCTGTTGAGGCGAAAAAACAAAATGTTCAAGATATTTGACTTACCAAGAAGAAGCAAGAAAAAGTGGTACTTCTTTATATGGACCTTTCTCCCACCGTGGTAAGGCCAATGCCATCCAAGCTATGTATAATTTTTTCCCGATCTAAATATTGAGTCCCATTTTTAAAACCTCTTGGATTATTATTTATTATCTGCTCCTGAGGTACCACTTGTCTCACCGACCCGGAATTTTGAGTTGTCTACCGATGATTTTGAAGAAGATTTGGACATTTCAAGTTCTCGTCCTGATGCCTTTATGGTTTTTTAAGGGTTCCTTAGCCAACTTTATGATGAGCGATTTTTTAGAATCTTGGAAGGGTTTGACTTATCCCAAACCCTTGATTTTTGTATGGAGAACCAGAAGGCGCATGCTAAGAAACAAATGAACGAGATTGATGCCCAAGTTATCGAGAATGCAATATGCTAGTTCTCTGACTTTATCTCTCCGAATGCATCATCTCTGCAAGTAGTTTAATCATTCTACTGAGGCTAACGAGGAACAAAGTACTTAATGGGATGCTTAATTGTGGTTCATTTTTGTTGTTTGTTGTTTGTCTTTATTATTTGTGAACTTGATTTTTGTTTTTTTACGGTATTTGTATTTTAGGTCCATTTGTGGTTTATTCTGGTAGTAGGACGTGCGTAGTTATCCATTATGTATCTTTATTTAGGGGCGGGCGTGTGTGTTATTCTTCATTTTAAACTAAACGTTGTTCCCTTTTATATTGAAGTATCTTGGCCAACCATTTGTTTCGAAAGTATAATATTTGGATGTGTGTTATAGTTTTATTTCTCTTTCATGACCCATGACCTAGTATGTTAGGTCCTAGTTGCGCATGTACACTTTTTCTTCGTTGCAAGAGTGAGAGCTCATTAGATGGCTTTTTATGATTTGGGATGAAGTTTAAAGGTTGTTTGGTTCTAACGAGGGCTTTTATACTTGTGGCTTCCTCTTTCCGTGTAAGCTTAAACCTACTCTACTAATTTGCGGATTTAAGTTTTATTCAAGTCATCATTTTATCTTACCCACCGTTAGTTAGACAACGGGTTGAGGCGTAAACTTGTATACAAGAGGGTACTTATTTTCCTTATAGGTTGAAATGTGCTTTAAATATAACGATCTTTCATAAATAAAAAACTTATCAAGTTAAACAAATATACTTAGGTAAGAAAATTTTAGACATAATGTAAGAGCAGATGCTCTATGTTCCATGGCTTATTTTCCAACCAATACGTCCTCGCTTGGTTTCACTCGACCATCATGTAAGGTCCTTCCCAACTGGGTGCTAACGTTTCTTCTCCTTGTTTATACTTGTGTTGGAAGACACGTCTAAATATGAGCTCATCGACCTTGATGGTTCAGGGTTCCAGCTTTATATTGAAATTTTGCGCAACCTTATTCTTCATGGCGAATTCCATCAGGTATGATTCGTCTCGATATTCTTCCAACAGGTCTAAATTTAGTAGTCACCCCATTTCATTAGTGTATTTGTTGTACTATAGGATATCAATAGTTGAGAACCTAATTTTTACTAGAATTATGGTTACCGCCTCGTAGATAAGTTGAAATGCAGTCTCGCCCGTTAAGCCTACGATGTTGGACGGTACATCCAAACTATTTGTGGCAATATTTTCATCCAATTTTATTTTGCGTTTCCTACAATCTTCTTTAGGTTGTCCATGATCGTTTGATTAGTAACTTTTCACTCAGCCGTTTGCTTGCGGATAGTAGGGCGAGGAAAAGTGGTGTTGTATCTTGTATGAAAGAATCATCCCTTATTATATATTATCAAATTACAATCTGTTGTCAGAGATGAGGATTTTAGGGATGTCAAAATGACATACGATATACTTCAATGTGAATTTTTGATCTGATTCTCCTTGTCCGATTTAGAGCTTCAACCTCCACTTATTTTGTGAATTAGTCAATTGCAATGATTATAAACCTGACGTTGCCCGATTTAAGTGGCAAAGTACCGACTAAGTCTAGCCTCCACCGATCAAACAGACATGCATCTAATATTGATGTTAGCTCAACCCTCTGGTGATGTTGAACATAAAATACCGTTGGCAATTGTTGTATTTTTTACTAAGAGTTCAAGCCTCTAAGTGCCCACTGTATAACTTCATATGGATTTCGTTGAGGAAATACTCGGTCTCTGATGTTGCAAATAATTTAAGAGTGGTTGAATTTACCCCGTACGGAATAACCTTGCATCCAACACTATAAGTCATGCGACTCATATCCTTAGCCTCTGCATCTCTACTTTGTTGGCCGGTTGCATCCCGTGTAATAGGTACCCTATTATATTGGTTATCTATGTTGGTAATTATATGGTGATTTAACTAAACTCCTCTATCTCCTACTTCACAAGGCATAAGTCCCATTGTATTTGAAACTTCCTTTTTTTCCGGGGCCTATATATCACTTCTTTTTTAGGGAAAATGATCTTCCATAGTGTTAATTCTCAATCAATATGTTCGAAAGTAACCTTAATAAATTGACCACTCAGTTTTGTCAATTGTTCTAAATATCCTCATCTGGTCATCCCGTGTATCGTACTCTACAAGATTTTCCTTACAAACAGTTAAAAGTCACTTTTTGTTGAGATATATCTTGAGGTAATAGTTATTTTCAGCCCTACTATTATTACCTCGTATTAAGCCTTGTTTTTGAATATTCTGAAACTAAACTGATGACCATCATTACTTCTTCTCCTTTAGTGGTTATAATTGCATCTTCTCACGTTGGGATATTTATCTACACACATCAACCATTTCGTAGCGGCTTTCATCTCTCTCGGGGGGCATTTCCCCTATCTCTTTGGTTAAAACGTTGGCCAATATCTGTCATTTTATAGTATGTCAAACCCCCCCTAGTTCAATAACACATTTGGCTAAATGGCCCGATGCTTCTAGCTTATTTAATATTTATCTGATGGGTAGGATTATGGGAACATGGATTATGTGGGCTTGGAAATATTTTTGAAGCTTTTTGGGTGGTTTATGTAAAAAATATCACAATTTTTGTCGAGGTGGAGTACATTATTTTAGTCCATAGGAGGGCTTTGCTAAAATAATTGATGGGACACTACACTTTGTTTCTTTCTACTACTAGGGCGACACTCACGGTGCCTGAGGATACCCCAAGGTATATGAATAAGGTTTCGCCCTTTATGAGAATAACTAGTAGGAAAGGTGACATTGAGTAAGTTTTCAGCCCCTTGAAGGCAGCATCACTCAAATGTTTTAGCCCATCTCGGAGTTGTAAAGAAATAAAGGAACCTATTCACTACTCTTGGTTTATCTCGTCCTAGTGTGGTGATATGGTTTGGATCAGTATTGATTCCCTCTTTGTGAATGATGAACCCGAGAAAATTCTGCGAGCTTAGCCCAAAGAAACACTTCATGCAGTTTAGTTTCATGTTGTGCCACCTTAGAGTGGAGAAGGTCTCCTAAAGATCCTCGAAGTGAGAGTTTTTGTATACGTTTTTAACCAACATATCATCGATATATAGTTCTGTATTCCACCATAATTTATCCTTGAATATCTTGTTCAACATTCTTTGGTAAGTAGAGCCTGATTTTTTTAGCCTGAAGGCATTACGACATAACAATACAAAGCTTGATTTGTGGTTAAGAAAGTCTTCTCTTGATCCTGATGGTCCATTTTAATTTGATTTTATCCTGAGTAGGCTTCCATAAATAAAAAAATCTCATTACCTAGGATGTCATCCATGATTTGTTCTTTTCGTGGTGGAGGTAAATCGTCGTTTAAACATACTTAGTTGAGGCTAGTGAAATCGATGCACATTCTTCATTTCTCATTCTTTTATTTTACTAATACGGGGTTTGCCATCCATTCGGGGTATCTGACTTCCCTGATGTGGCCCATATCCGAACATCATTCGACTTCATCCTTCAATACTTCCGACCACTTAGGTAGAAATGGATTCAATAATGGATTCAAAAAGACATGTTACCGAGATGTTATCTCATGCGAAGACGTCTTCGTGTTCCAATGCTAACTAGTCAGTCTGCTCTTCCCTTAGTAATACATCTTTTAATTTCTCTGATGCTCCAAATTTGGATTGATGATCACTCATATCATCCATGGTGAGAGGGGTGCTTCAGGCTATAAGCTGGTACATTCGTCATGCTAGCTTCTGTAGTTATCGGACATGTGCTAAGTTTTATGGATCCTCTCATGCTTTATCGTATGTTACTGTTGGTATCCCCTAACTACCCCTACTTCGTTTTTCACCACTTATTTTACGCATTGATGGTAAGAAGAAGGGATGGCATCAAATTGAATAAGCCAAAGTCTTGTCAAACAAGGTTGTAGGAGGATGATGAATCGAGTATTAGAAGTTTCACCATCTTGGTTTTCTCCCATTTCTCGATTCCTACCAATATATACGATATTGTTTTTCAGAAGAAGGTTATGGCTTTCCCATTGTCTACAATTATTGTATTAAGAGAATCACAAAAGATAATGTTAAATGGAATTCCACCTTTGATGAGGATGAAGAGTAAGTTTATCGTTCTCCTCTAGTCTACGAAGACCCATGACAGATCACATCTTCTTACCGCATCTTTATTCAGTTGGATGTCCCCAACAGGGTTGATTACTCCTTTTAAGTCCTTATGAATTAAATAAAGGCTAGTCTCTTCTAGCCTTCTTCTGAAGGGTTGTATTGCATTCTTTTGAGAGAAATTTTCTCATGGCTTATTTCCACTGATGTTGCTTTTTTATCAAAAAATCGTCTTTGTCTTTGCTTAAAGAGGGGCATAATAGTATGGCCTATCACGAGGTCTTCATTGTTTCTTTTGTCTGGCTGGTTATGATATATGGTTGTGTTGTTCCCAAGAAGGAAAACAAAATGGTGAGGCACAAATCAAAAATATTATCTTTTCATATGGATTACAAAATGCTATCACTTTATAGATAGAGATAAAAATGATATTTTTCTGATATGGATAAACTTGACATACAAAGATCAACGGTAAAATGATAGGAATAACTTTATACAAATGTGTGAAGAACACTTGTAATATTTTTCTCATATGGATTACAAAGGGCTATCTCATTCTGTTTCCACTATTCTCCCTAAGTTTCACACACTTCACAAATCACACTTTAACTTATTATATAGTGGTCTTGATTTAGAAGGGTTCTAGGTTATTGCCTCCTTATTGGTATAAGCTTTTATGGCCTTCTAGTTGTTTTTTTCAGACGAAGGTACGTCTTTGGGGGTTTCCTTTATCGTACAAAGTTATGCCCGTCTTCCGTAAATTATCAAATAAGGTCTCTGTACACTTTGGAAACACTTGGAAGAAGGGATACTGATAAAGGTTAAGTGCTTGTCGTCTAATAATCATAGAGTTGCCCAACGTATGGTTGTTACCAGCTTATCTCGCTAACCCGCAAACCACTCCTTTCAGAGTTCTGAAGGGCTAGATGGGGCTTGGCCAAGTCTACTAGGCCTCATGAAGACGGTTCCTCAATGTTGAGTGAACTAGCTGGTCGCATAAGGTAGTGTGGCCAAGTTAGTCGCGTAGCCTTATGCGAACACCTAGTCGCTTAAGGCCACAATGACAAAGTTGGCCGTTTAAGTTCGTGCGTCCAACACACTCGGCCCTGATTTTGAGATTATGAGGTTTATGATAAGTTAATTTACCTCAAACTTATTTTTGTTGTATCAGTATATACCATTGTAGACTTTAGACCATCATAATTAGTTTATATCGTAATATTACTTTATATAATTAATTGTATTGTCAACTATAGATCTTTCAATCACCATTATGGTCATGTACTTATTTGTTTAAGAATATGTTTGAGAGGAAATCGTTATGAAGAGAGATGATATTATACCTAATTTTTATTTTATTATGTTTAAAAACATATATCACACTTAAAATAAATTATTATGGTTGTGACTTATTTATTTAAAATAGTTTTAGATGAAATTATTCTGAAGAGAGATGGTATTATACCTAAATTTTCATAAATACAATTCTATCAATATTTTTATTATGTTTAGAAACATATATCACACTTGAACTAAATTTTACTCAAACTTTAAAAATTTAACCTTTCATTCGATAACGATGAGCATATGTTTCACCTTAGATGAAACTTAATTTTATTTATATGTTGAGTATTCTACTTAGTATATTGTTCTTACCCATTAAAAAAGTGATGTCGAGAGGTTCATTATATTTGGATTAAATGTTATTTGAAAATATCCTTTTATGATTTTTAATCATATTCTTAAAGATTTTGAGTTTACAGATTCTTAAGTTAAGGGTTTGGTAAATGAATGTATCGAGTTCTCTCTAAAATACACATATGAGATCGATATGAATATATCTTGAATCAACTATCAAACATATTCATATCTAAGACTTAGATATCGAGACTTAACATTGTAGATATCATTGCAGACTTTAGACCATCATAATTAGTTTATATCATTTATTTTACATTTTAAAGGTAAGGATATTGTCAGCTATAGATCTTTTAACCATTAAACTTGTTTTCATATTATGAATAAGACTATAAACTGAAACTTTATAATTGAATATGAAATTCAAGTCAATAAATTTTATCTTTAACAAATAACACTATCTAGAAATGTGAGCACCGATCTTGTAGTTTATTTGTTATTACCTTAAGTAATGATATATCTTGGATTCTTACACGTGAAAATGGATGATTTATCCAAATTGTCACAAAAAATAATATTTTCGTTCATAATCATACCTTACATAATATTTTAGGTTTATATTTTTCCTGATTATAAATATTAAACTGATATTTCCTTGTCTCCATCTTAGATTTATTATTGTTGCATATTTTAACCTCGAAGGCATCATTAGTTTATTTAATTGATTTAAATATTATTTTTATCACAAGAAATATGCGCTATTTTGTATTTATCATACTACCACCTAAAGGCCTTGTTTTTCATTGTATTAATTCCTATCATCGTTACTACAATCTCTTTGCCCATAACGTTAATGCTCCCGCTCTTTTTGCCAATATTGCAATTTATTGTAAAATGATCTTATTTTCCACAAGAATAGTAGTTGCATTTATTATTCTTAGAGTTTATATCATTTGTTATGCTAAATTCTTTAATCGAAATTTATGTTTCAGTCTCTATAACTCAACCATGTTGAAGGTCATCAAATTGATAACCTTGTATTCTTCTTATTTTCAGGTTTTAAGATGTGTTTTTTATGTTTAAGTTTTCCTAGATTTTCTCTATAATATACTCTTAAGATTTGTAGAGAATCATCTTCCAATAATAATTCCACGACGGGTCATTTAGCTATATTTTTCTTTGAGTTGAATAATCTATCGAAAATGTTATTTTAGTGCACACTAGCTTGTAAGTATGAAATGAAGTTAATTAATTTGAAATACAAGAAGTTTTCAATTTAAAAATTTACAATCAAAATACTAACGTATAAGAATTTGTTTGGTACTTTTATTCTATGTTTTATATTTATCTTCAAAAGAATTCTAAATTTCGAATGCTGAATTATCACTATACTAGTGTCCATATAGGAAATCTAAGAGGGTGCTCATAATATATCCTCGAACATATCAAATTGTATGTTGTAAGGTTTTACATTTTTTTTACATTTTTTAGGTATTTTAGAGTTCAACTAAGAATGTTAGCTAATTTCTAATTAAGTACATTGTGTACCTTGATTGGTGTCATAAAAAGGGTTAACTTGTCTTTCCACCTTGTAATATATTTCATTAAACCTATTAAAGGCTAAATCTATTAATTAGTCGAGCATTAACTAATAAAATAAAAGATAAATTAGTGGATCATATCAATATCAATTAACTATAATTTTGAAGTAGAAAAATATATTTCCTCCTCAACTTAAAGAAATAGTAAATGAAATTTGAATATTATTAGAATTTAATTTAAGAATAAAAGATTCATATAAAAAATAATTATTTAAATTCAAAGACTATAAATAAGAACACCAACCTAGAAGTTTTCGATCAAAGTTTTGTTACTCTTCATTAAGAATAATCTTCTCGTTATATCCTCACTCTCTAAAACGAACTCCAATTAGTCTTAAACCTACTCTTCCGGCTTGCATACTTCGGCCAAATAAAATATAACCTCATCATTTGTATCATCTGCGATAGTAGAGGATTGCAAAAGACAACTTTCACCACATTTGAAAAAGGTCAACGTAATACTTAACCATATCAAGTCTACCAATCATTAAAACTGAGGTTACATACGCGGAGGATGAAATAAATCAAGTTTTGGAAATAATAAAACATATCGATAATCTATAGTAACCCAACGTCGGAGGAAATCCTGGTTATTAGACATTTGGTGGTCTGTTTAAAAAACCTTTCCTTATCTGGTTCTAAATGTTAAATGGGTTACATTTATAAATCCATCATATCTACCACCATTAGAACTCAAAATAAGGATACAAATATTCAACTGACTCAATATCATGGTATCAGTATACACCAAAAATCCAAAAACTATCATCCTATGGAAGATGTGCTGAGAGGAAAAGGCTTGATAGAATAATATGATAAGGGATCGATATAAATTAGTGAGCGCCATCAAAGTAGGCTTTACTATTCTCGTTCAAGAACCCAAAATCCTATTAACCATCAACTCGATGATGTATCAGACGAGACCGAGCCTAGTATAAGAGCAACAAATGGCCTACCAAGGTACCTAGTTTCTCGTTAAACCTCCCGTCCTACTATCGGACGACTCCACAACGCTAACAATGAATTTTTTGATATATCAACCGATCCTCATTCTACATCTACAGATCTCACATATGGCGAACTAAATTTACCTTGGATGAGGGGAGCACAAGACGAGGTACAACATTGTTGTGTCCATATTAGCACCAAGTATATTGGTAGGAGACTTTCTTTGCAAGTTTAGCATGTATAAGATAAATAAGTAAGATGAAACAGATAACTACAAGAATTATACTGAATAATTTCAAATTTAAATAATGGGGTTTGGTCTCAATAATAGGTTCATTTTTCGAGAATATTTGATGACATTTAAGGTAACGCACTAACATGGTCCAATGAGTCATCCCTGAGTTGAGTTTACAACTTTGAAGCACTTTGGACAATATTCGCATTTCCAATTTCTTGAGAAAAAACCCAAAGATACCCATTAAGACTATATAAAAAGGTTCATAAAAAGAGAAAAACTTGGATAATTACCATGATCTCGTGATATGTGTTGCTTATTGTTAGAGTATCCTCCCCGGTATGTTGGTCAAGGATATTATGAAGTGTAAGGCTTTGAACTTCGACCACCTCTTAGTCCAGGAAAAAAAGATCAAAGTTGAAGAAATTTTAGATGTGAGGATAACCATCATACCTTGCAACTTATGTGGTAGCCAAACCTCTAATGTTTCTCCATTATGAAAACTCGACATCATCTCTAAAAGGCACATCCTTGTTGAAATCACAACTTCTTCCGGGAATGATACATTACTGATTTTAAAGTTCATCATACAACTCAAATGTCAGTCCACATTTACATGAACCTTTAACACTATATCGCTTAGAATGATGATGACTTAAAAGAGGTATTAAGACCCTTCAAAGATGTAGTAATCATCATTACCAACATCAAAAGGGTAGAAATCTAAATAATCATAAATGATATAGGAAGCTCAATTAATATCATCTTAAAAATATTATGATTAAATACGAGGCATAATATTGTTAGAATTTTCTAAATAAATTCTGACGAGTTTTAATGGATCCAAAACCCCAGTTTTTAAGTTGAATATTGTGTTGGGACAAATGTAGTGCATAAAGCACGTGAAATACCTCTTTATGATGATAAATGGTCCTTTATCGTACAAACTATCTTCAGAATCTCATTACTTAACCATATGCTATTATATGTACCAATAATTAGTGCATGTGATATGAAATTAATGATATGATTAAATTAATTTGTATCGGTGAATGCATAGTCACATCGTGTTAAGTTAATTCCCTTGTTCTTAACAATAATTTTAGATTGATAAAATAAACTCGCGAACCTTTCTCGTATGATAAAAGACAAATCCAACATAGCCAAAGTTAACCTACTAAACCGAATTGGTGATATCATGGAAGCGTTTTACCATGTCTGGACAAAAAATATGATTTTGGTTCAAGATAAAAATGGTAAATGATGAACGTTTAATATTTTTGTACTTGGGTGATCTCAATCGAGCATGTCTGGATTACCAATTTTCGGTCTGCCACAATGATCAATTTGTGGATGCCAATTCAAGTAATAAGATTTTGTCTTTTATTGATATCTATTTTAAGCTATAGCTAGAACTAAATGTATAAAAAAATGAAGAACACATAGCCTTCGTGAATGAACGAATGATACATTACTACAAGGTAATCCTGAATATTAGTAAAAAATAATTATCTACCTAAATCAAAAGAAACATACAACCATACATCAACGATATCTTGGGCACAAGCCAAGAAAATATTAACCACCTAACTAACCTCAAAGAGACCTTCATAAAAATTTATATCGTTCATTTGAATCTGAATCTAAAAAAGGAACATGCGTAGTTTACTTGGGAACAATTTTTAAGATAGTTTTTAATTTTTTTACTATAAGCATGTACTTTTGGGCAGATGTGATGTCCACATCGATATTTAACTTCAAAGCGTACTACACATATGCAAAGTATATCTCTTGGTAATTCTTGACTGCCGCGTAGTGTAAGATCAGAACACTCATTCCTGCCCTTAAACCCATTTTTTTACTTGGTATAATTCTGTCTTACTGTATAACAAGCCCCAGTACCGGGGCAATATGCGCAGTTTTTTTCTCTATAGAGAAGTCTTCTTCAAGTTCAGCACGATAGTTACAAGGAAAGGGATCAAATTGTCCTATTTTATTCAACCTATGTAGCACTATTGGTTTCACCAATCATAACATTAGCCCACAGGGCCTCACCTTAAACATTCAATTATCTAAAGGTGGTAACTTAGAGAATGAAATTCATTAGAGTACAATCTATTATGATATGACTTCCAACAACCTTGCTCAGTAATGATCCCCAAATACATTATCGAATTGATTTGATCCACAAAAATGTATGTATACTCTGTTAGAAAAAGAGAAAGTCAATCCCCAATATTCGACAAAGATGAATAAGAAATAACGCTGAAATTTAAAATACAATACTAACTTTTAAATGCCCAATTCCTATAAAAGTAAAAGTACTAAAAAGGATTATATGTTTTCTAATCTATGCTCATGGTCACGAAACGTTTTTTTTCAAACTTTTATTGGAATTTTATCAAATCAGTTACTACCTTATATTAGTTCTGCATATACTTATAGTTCAATAAAAATTGTTTAGGCGAGCTTATTTGTAAAATTTTAGAAACTCATGCATGAAGAACGGGTAGTTCGCATAGTGTACACAATAAAACATTTATAATAGTTCGACACCAATTGGCAATGACACATTTAATAAAATTTGAAACAAAATCAGCAGAACCCTTGAGTAAAGCATAATTGTACAAAAATTTGTTTCATACTCAAATTAATCTACATGAATCTATTCTTCCGTAGGAAGTTTAATCACTATGCATTTCCACGACTATTATTACGTTCGTAGGACGAGGTTGACTTTTCTTAAAAATGATATATATATATATATATATATATATATATATATATATATATATATATATATATTATTTTCCAGTCATCGTGTTTATGATAATTGTTTGAAACTAATTCTTGAAGAATGGTTGATCTAAATATATAAGAAGAGGCTTCAATATTAAATATTTAGGATTTGTCAATAATAAGATGGGTAGAAATCGAATCAACCACAGATGGGTACGCATCAAAAACTAGTTTTTGTACATCAATATTTTATAATCAGAATTCTCGTGTCTGACCTCACAACCTAATTACAAGACATTTTTTTATAAATAAAAGATAAAAACATAAAAAATAACTTTTGCTAAAGTGATTTGAGAGCAAAAAACATAACGTAGAGAAGATAAGTAGCTAAGGAAACATGTGTATAGTAAACCTAGGTTTGATACTTTTACCACAAATATACCTACTCTTTATTGCGCACGTGCTAATGACCAATGATCGATAAAATTTCCTAACGGTAAAAAAAAGGAACCAAGAGGTGATGATATAGAAAAGACATGGGTTTTAACATGATTATGTTATCTATCGATTAAACCTACAACCTTCTCATTTCTTTAGGTGTCATCATCACATGTACGCCACTTTTGATCTTCTTTGGCTATTTTTTACTTCATCTTCAATGTATCAATTTACTATCCCATTTGATTCACGAGCTCATAAAAAAGATAGTATATTGGTATGTTCCTTCTATCACACGTATTTTATTTTATCTTAGTTTTTTGCTGAGCTCAACAAGGCATATCTTACTGAAAATTTATTAAGAACTCAATAATATGTCATTGACAAGATAAATACAATATGACGAGATCAAGAGAATATGGAGGAACACCATGTAGAAGGTATATTTAAATATTATAGTTTTATGAAAATATTACAAGATTATTCTAAATAAGTTGACAAAATTAGTAATTGTTAAGTATGAAACCATAACAAATGATTATCATGTGTGTTATTTGACACATGTCGTATATTCGTATTTTTAAAGCTTATTTTTTAGTATAAGGAGGTTACCTTTCATTAAAAGTAAGAGAGTTTGTGAAATAAAATCTTGTTTTATTTTTATACTTGATTTGTTTAACCTTCAAATCAAATAAAAACTGAAAAATGAGATAACCAATTGGGATGACTAGCGCTTGAGTTAAAAAATATCGATCATAAAGGCATGTGGTACGTAAGAATCCAACACTTATAATTCTTAATCCATGAAGAATCATCACATCTCGTTCTGAAAAGTTTATAAATTTGGAGTTCCCTCAGCATCAAACAATAAGAGAGGAATGCGTGGTGCCAATTATTCAATATTATGATTAATCTAATTACAAATGGAGTTACGACATGATCAATATAAATCCACTATATTGTAAATGGAAAAAAAGAAAGAATGATGAGTTTAGTTGGAAATGATATCTAAATATTTCATTTTAATGGAAAATGTAGCACCTAAAGATGATATAGATCGATCATCACACTAAAAATGATGTGACTCATACAAAGGTGAATGTATCAAAAAAATAAAATTGAAGCAAATGAGGAAGATCGATCAAGAATTAAAGTTGCATTAAATGAGATATTAAAGAAAGAAGAAAAATGATAAATATGAAAAAACAAATCTTTGAGAGGTTTAAGTTCTCTCCTTACACTTTACCTTATTCATCGCTAACAAAAAATATTCTTGGAGGAGAGTTACCTCGTATTGATCCTTATCGAACGGATAACTATCACAAGATAGATGATCAACAACATAATCTAGAGCAATTTTTCAATACTAGGTTTGGTTTTTATCAGAACGAGATTCTTTTATGTCAAGCGTTTTCTATGATTTTTCTTGATAAACCTTTTGTGTGGTCTAATTATCTCTTATTATAATCTATTAATAATTTTGAAGACATGTGAAGTTTTTTTAAAAGTCAGTTTATTGGGAACGAATCTATAAAATGAGAAGGATATCATATAATGACTATTTCTAAAAAACAATTAGATTAGATATTTTGTAATAATATTTACAGGTTCATGCAAGAAATTAATAGTCCTAGTCCCTATTGATGTTAGGATAGTATGTCTCATGCATCTTTTATGTTAGGACTTTTAATTGATAGCATTCTCCCCGATGATTAAATTAAGTTCCCAGTTAATACCATATGGGATTTATGACATGAATCTAAAATCTTAATTTTTTATTAAAGTAGAAGAAAATCAAAGATATGGTATCGTACTAGAAACAATAATAAAGTTAAAAATGTAAATGTCTGATACGAAGTGTAACGACAAACGAAGGACTTTGGATCTAGTTAGAGCACAACCAAATAAATCTTTTGGTTTCCTTACTTTAACAATCCTAATAAGATATTTACACCTCTTATAATAAACATATTCTCCCTTTATGACTAAACAACGGATAAATTCATTTATGAAAGACGACCGTGACTTGATAAAACAAAGCCTAATATGTAATAACTTCACCAATATATCAAGTATATAATAAGATACCAAGTTAAAGTTTTTTTGAAGGAGCAAGAGTTTACCAAGATAATGTTATCTCATGTCATTTTATTTAGAAAATGTAATATTGTAACAAACAAAAAGTTCATTAAAAGATCAATTATAGGTGCACACAGACCCTTAATGAAACTTATAAAAAGATTGGAGATACACGAGAAGCACCTCAAGTAACTTAAATTTTAGTTGACACTGGAGAATTTAATCCAACTGATGGAAATACGTTAAAAATGGGAGCTCATTGAATAAATAGTTCAAATATAAGTTATGTAAATGTTTGAGTTAATTTCTGATGTTTTTTTGTGGAGTATTATATATTTAAAGAGAATTAGTAAGTCAATTATTTTTCATGACCTTGTTTCGATAAACGACGTAAACCAAAAGGAAAATAGCGAAGAGGTTCTGATAGAATAAAATATAAGCTATATCAAGAGAGGTAGATATATTGTTAAAAGTGGGACATATAAGAGAATTTAAATATCTAACGTCGATAGTTTACCCTATTTCAGTTAAGAAGAAAAATAGACAATTAATGATGTTTATTGAATTTACTAATGTAAATGTCCTTGCTAAATTTTTTTTTTGTTACATGCGATTGATGAATTTGTTTACATAACATCTAAGCATTAGTTATTATCGTTTATGGATGCTTATTCATGATATAATTAAATAAATATGAATGCAAGTGACGAGGAAACCACGACATCACGATAGGATGAGGTCTACATTATTACAAAGTGATAAGGATATAAACTATTGAAGACTAAAATGTAAAACCCAAAGTCTTGTACGAACAATTATAAAGATATATGACACATTTTAGTTAGTTGTAAAGACAAGGGGTTAAAGTAAAATAAACTCATTTTTGTAACAACTTCAGTTATTCTAAGTTTGTTCGCCTATATATAAATGCCACAGCTCAAATTAATGAACACTTGACTTTCATTTTGTGAACTATCTCTCTTTACTTAACTTTATCTCTCTAAAAACAACTTCTTTCTTCATCTCTCTCTAGAATCCGATTTCATCAATACAAAATGAGCGACCACTATGGGAGTTGATTAATTTGTACCTTGATTCATTAAACAAAAACCAAAAAGCAATTGACTTTCTTGTTTCGTTTTGATTGTTCTTGGTCGATTTTTTACAGCTGTTTTGGATCCATAATGGAACCAAGGAATGAAGGAGATCCTTTGGTTTGAAAGGCAGTTGAGATGCTAAACTTTAAATTGTAAGGATGAGAAGGTAAAGAGGATGAGTTAGTTCTAGTTCGATAGACTCACTCAGATATCGAAATACGAATGAACCAATTATTAGATAAAATCACGGCTTTAAACGAGAAGTATGATCAAAGAGTGCAATATATTTAATCAGCTAGGCTGAAATCGGAGGTGAGGTAGGTAGATAATAAAAATGATGTTGACAACCAATCTGATCAATCTTGTACACCTCGCCAGGTATGAAGTGAGCATAAGAAAACGCATTTTGAATATAGTAAAGAGCGTCATACTTTGCGAAAAAGAGAAAAAAGATAAGCAAATGTATTTTATGTCTAGTGACGATGACTAGACCAGTTCACTGTCTGAGTATAAGAGGTACTGAGGGTCTTCAAAATAAGAAAACTTTCGGCCTTGAAAATCATGAAAAGAATAATATACCTCGTTGTTTGAAGGAAATAGATTGTTGTGAAGGGAATACATTGAATCAATATATCGAGATGTATGATCAGAACTTGTATGATATCATGGGAACATGAAATGATAATCAATATATACACGGAGTTGACTAGAGAAACTCTCCTTTGAAGACTGAGATAAAGTTCATCATTCTTCTAAAGCGGTTTGATCGATGAGATGCAAGATCTTGATGACCACATTGAACAGTTTCGGAATTTCATGATGAATTTTGAGGATAATGATAGGCTAGTATGCAGAGCTTTCTCTCAAACGTTCATATGAACAGCTTTGAACTAGTACAACAACATTCTAAAGGGATCCATTTCAAATTTTAGATATTTTTATACAGCCTTCCGACGATAATTTATGGAAATTAAATAGATGCGGGAAAATGGAGACACAATAATAAATTGCAGAGAAGCAGTTGAAGAAATGACCATATTAAATATTTTGTGTTAATAAAAGCTATTTTGGATAATTTGGAGGAGTTGGTAGCTATGGCTGCATATCGACAAGGTTTGTCAACAAGAGATTTAACAAATGAAACAACAAAACAAAGAGTTTTCACCTTTGGCGCGTTGATGGCTCAAGTGGAAGATCAAATTAAAATGGAAGAATCAACTAGAGTTCGAGGAATTGTTGGGTCCAATCAAAAGAGTCCAGGGCATGTGCTAAATAGTCAGGGACATTTCTCGAACTCAGCCCAACCATCATGTCTGAGGAACAAAAAAACATTTCTTCCTCGAACTGGAGGGTATCCAACTCAAGCTATAGGGTATCAATTTCAAAAACGTAGGCCAAATTAGTCGATAAGACCAGAATACTATGTTGATCTAACTGAAAACATTGCTAAAATTTATAAAAATGAGAAATGATATGTAAACTTGAAAATGCTTGCTCTGGTAAATAGACAAAGAGAGGAGTGTAATAACGGGTTCTGTAAATATCATAACGACATAGGACATGACACTGCAGACTGTATAGATTTGAAGAAGAAGGTTTAAACTTTAATTGAAAATGACAAGTTTTTAGCCTTTGTTAAAGGACAGAGCAGTGGATTAAAAGCTTTTATTGCGTTAACTTTTCAGGCAACGAATCCAAATTCACAGGTAGAAAATCGAATGATTCTAGATTCTAACCAAAATGATATAGGGTATCATTTGAAATTTTTAGAGGAGACACCATGACTGACAATACTTACAGCTATAGAAAGACGCATGTGGTGAGTTTAGCTACTCAAATCGAAGGAGGGATGTCTACTCATTGATATGGTAAGAAAGATATTCCTTTTATTTCTTCTACTCATTTACTGATTCTGATGTATGCTGATAGATACAAGAAGCTCTGCAAATGTTCTTTTCAAGTCAACATATGATATGATGCATAATCCTCCTCAAATTTCTCAAGCATAACGTCATATAATCAGATTTACAAGTGTGACGGCCCATGGGATTGGAGAATTCGAGGGTGAGGTGTGTTTGGAAATGGACCTTTTAGAAAGGAGGTTCAAGTTTTACTCATGGTGGTGGATTGTCCGACCAGCTATAATTCCATTTTTGGGAGGTCTTGGATTTCGAGGATGTATGCAGTTATATTCATAGTCCACCAATGTTTGAAGTATGTTATCTGCGATCGCGTTAGAGTTGTTTGAAGTGATCATAAGGTAGCTAGAGAATGTTATGCCACAGCTCTTTGAATCCGAGGATCTAGCAGTGGTGATAAAATGAATGAATAGAAATAAGAGGGGTTGACCTCCGAAGTGGAAGAATGAGTTGATGATCCAAGGGAAACCCCGGGTTTTTTGACAAGAAGTGAAAGCATAGAAAAATATACTTTCCATGACGAGAAATTACTTCGAATAGGAACATTACTGACCTTAGATTTGCATGTTAGCAGTTGTTACAATTTCTGTTCCATAATTTGGATGTTTTCTCTTGGAAAACATAAAATGTGGTAGTAGTCCCAATCGAGGTGATATGTCACAGCTTAGCAATTAATTCAAAGATCAAACCTGTTATCCAAAAAAGATATTATTTTTATTTAAAGACATCATAAGCTATTGAACTGAGCTGGATCGTTTGTCAAGGGCCGGGCATATAAAGGAGTCACAATGCCCCTTATGGACAACAACCCAATTGTGGTTTAAAATAATAATGAGAAATAGAGGATGTGCGTTAACTTTACAGATTTGAATCAAGCTTGTACTATAGATCCATTTCATTTTCCTCGAATAGACCAAATTCAGAAAATAAAATTTTGTCCTTTATGGATGCTTTTGCAGGGTATAACCAAATTCAGATGGATCCAAAGGATCAAGATAGCATTACCGTCATCACAGACCGAGGCTTGCTATGTTATAGGATTATTCTTTTTGTGCTAAAGAACGCTGAAGAAATATATCAGAGGTTAATTAATAAGCCTTTGCTCTCAAATTGGAAGAATCATGGAGGTGTATACTGATGACATGTTGGTTAAGAGTTTATCTGATGAGGCGTACTTGAAGGATTTAAAGGAGACTTTTTTTAATCTAAGATCTATTTTATTGAAGCTAAATCTTGATAAGTGCACTTTTGGAGTTCGATCAGGAAACTTCTTAGGGTATTTTATTAGTCAGAAATGGATAGAGGCTGATCCAGAGTAATTAAAAGAGTTTATATCAATGACATCACCTTGAACTATCAAAGAAGTACAAATCTTGACAGGATGGTTAGCTGCTCTTAATAGATTCATTTCCAGGTATCATGAAAAAACTTTTCTTTTTTTTCTAAGTATTACGAAGGCCAAAGGAATTTGAGTGGACTTCATAATGTGAAGTAGTATTTTCAAGCATTAAGGACCTATTGTCATCGCCATATATATTGTCTAAGCCTCGAACTAGAAAGCAACTCTTTTTATACATTTCACTGTCAGATTTTTCCGTGAGTGTTGTGTTGATAAGTGAAGATTTATGAATTTTGAACCCATTCTACTATGCCAGTAAGAGTTTGTTGGTAGCAGAAACAAACAAATTTGAAGCTTGACAAGATGGCTGTTGCTTTAGTAGTGGCTACTAGGAAGATGCGCCCCTATTTTTAAGCGCATACTATTGTGATTCGAACTTCATTCCCACTGAAAAATGTTTTACAGCGCCTGTTTTTCAGGAAAGATGACCAAATGGTTAGTGGAACTAGGAGATTTGATATCAGCTTTGCTCCTCGTACAGCTATTACAACCCATGCCTTAGCAGATTTTCTTATTGAGTTCCACTCAAGTAGATCATAAGAAGATATAAATAAGGAAGTCTTGCCAAGAATTTCGATATGGATCGTTCGAACTGACAGAGGTTCTAGCATTCTCAGATCCAGTGTAGGAGTTCAACTGGTTGCTGCATCTGGGTAGGCTATGTTTCAAGCCACTAAATTCAGTTTTTGTGCATCGAATAATAAAGCTGAATATGAAGCTGCATTGGTTAGTTTAAGACATGCGAGCATTTGTGGAGCAACTTCAGTTCGTTTGGAAACAGATTGCAAATTTGTAGTGAATCACGTAGCCGGTGTTTCCGAAGCTAAAAAGGATCACTTAATTTTGTATCTTTGAGGAATTTAAAATTTAACTCTTATGTTTGACCATACCATTGTAGAACATATCAGTCGAGGAGACAATATAGTTGTTGATTCTTTGGCAACCGTTGCTTACTCACAAGAGTATCCTTGGAATTTAGTATAGAAGATTCTTTTGATTCTAATGTGTTCGAGGTAGTGTAAATATGCATAAGAAGTTTTTGACACACCAGGCGTAATTCGAAGTGACTGGAGAACTGATATATGGAAATTTTGTTAAGAGGAACGCTGCCTCAAGATGTGCAACTGGATAAAAAAAATTGAAGTATAAAGATCGTGACTATGTTGTATTAGATGGGGTGTTTTACAATAAATATTTGAGTATGCCTCTGTTCCGTTGTTTGAATAAGCAAGAGTCTCAGGAAATTTCGAGAGAGTTAAATGATGGTAAGGGTTCAAGGCGATGACACATCAGGTTTTGTTGACAGGCTATTATTGGCCCTCGATTATGAACGATGCTAAAAGTTTGGTTCAAGGCTCCGATACTTTTCAACTATTTGCCAATTCTATTTATAAATCTTTAGTTCCACTCATGTCTATAACCGATGCCATATCTTTTGACATATGAGGAATATATTTGGTAGGACCATTGCTTATGACTTCAGGAGGACGCCAAATAATTATGGTTGCAGTCAACTATTTTTCAAAGTGGGCAGAGGCTAAACCATTGTCACGAACAAAAGCCAAGGATGTTATTAAGTTCATCGTGCACAATATTTTATTCAGTTTTGGGTTTCTTTGAAAAATAATCACAAATAATGATGCTCAATTTAATAATAGAGAAATGGTTTTTTTTGTGCTTCGTGGGGTCACACAGTTCTTTTTTACACATCTCACCCCCAAGTAAATGGTCAAGTTTAGGTAATAAATACATTCATTTTAGAAAAGTTAAAGAATAATTTGACAGTGGTTGCACAAAAGTGGCCTAACTATTTGCAAGAGGTGTTATGGGCTTATCAAACAAATTATAGAGAGACCACTAGAGAAACTCATTTTGGTTTGGTGTATGGTATGAATATTATTAGTCATGTATAATCTACATTACCTTGTTATAGAGTACTTTAGTATTCTGAGGACCTGAATGATGAAGCCAAAATAACATATTTGGACCTGATTGAAGAGAAAAAAGTTAGAGCATATCTGAATACGATTCATTATCAAACTTTGACGAGGAGTCGTTATATTCTTCAGCCCTTTCACTTATGCAGAAGTAGTCGTAAGCACCAGACTATGGTTTTGTTTATTAGGAGAGTTTGATGTTCTAGGTTTTTTGGCTCTTGAATTTAAATTTTCTGGTGAAAGTAGCTTAGAGACTAAAGATTCTAAATAAGAGAGCTAAGAAACCTCTCCTGTAAGAAATTTTTCTCTTTATAGAAATATGTTCGTGAGAAAAGTTATGACACATAGAAGTATTTATAGAAGGAAAGAAAGGAGAGAGAAGTTAGAGAAGTGGAAAAGCTGGAAGAATCTATTGGACATAGTGCAAAACGGTTAGTGAAAATGAAAGCTTGACACTTGTCACATGACAGGCCTAGTAGCAGACATAGTACTTAGTAAACCATCACATTTTTGTCTATTTCTTCGAACGTTTATGATCGTTGTAAGATTATTTCTACATTCCGATATGAAAACATTTGAAGCGTTGGCAAAAGGATGAATTGATTTTAAATCAACTATATCTGAAGGTTTATTCAAGGACATACATCTATACTTGAAGTGATATTGAGGATTGTTTCATTTTGAGGACAATATGTGTTATCAAGAAAAAAAAGTTAAGTGAAAGCAGACCGAACTCTGGTAAAAAGGATAATTTTATGTTGTTAAAAATTTCCGATGAAAACTAGTTCTCATTCAATGAGTGTCATGAGAACTAAAGGGGCTAATGATAGAGATATAAACTTTTGATAACTAAAATATAAAACTTAAAGTCTTGTACGAACAATTATAAAGATATAAGATAGATTCCAGTTAGTTGTAAAGACAGGGGATTAAAGTCCAATTAACCGATTTTTGTAACAAAATTAGTTATTCAAAGTTTGTTCTCTTATATATAAAGGCTAGAGCTGAAATTAATGGACACTTAAATTTCATTTTGTGAACTATCACTCTTTACTTAACTTTCTCTCTCTAAAAACAAATTCTCTCTCCATATCTCTCTATAATCAGATTTCATCCACACCATAAAGTAGTGTCATTTGGTTTGAATAATGTAAAGGAAACTTACCATCGTTTAGTCAATCATATTTTTACTAAATATTTTTTAAAGAACCTAGAAGCATATCAATAACTTGATTTTTAAGAGTAATGATGTGACACTAAATATTTCAATGTTATCTCATATCGTTGTTAATCTTAGATAGTATAATTTGGATTTGAATACTGTAAAATGTTATTCAGAAGTATGTTAAAGCTCATCTCATATAACCGAAAGAATTATTATTAAGACTCAACGTAAATCTAATAAAGAAGTACAATTATTAATAAGACATTTAACAACTTTATCAATGCTGATTTCACGGGCTTCTTTTATTGATATTTTGAAAGAGGAAACACATTATGTCGTATATATTGATTATCTCAATGAGTACAAAACATCAACTCATATATTATCTAAACCACAAGAGGTGGAGCCATTTTTTATTTTTAGTATAAAAAGTTGTAATATATATATATATATATATAATATTTGCATGCAATAACAGGGCAGTGTAGACCCAAGTACACATGAAAACGGAGTAATTTAATACATTACAAAACTTTGAAGAATATAACACATGGAAATATGCTAGGAGGCACGAGGGGTTATCCGACCAAGAAATTTTGGTGCTGTGGAAATGATATTGGAGTTCAGAAAGAGCATAATGGGAAATAGTCGAGCCTAAAGAGCTCTTCTCGTTGAAGATCGTAGCATTTCTCTCATTTCAAATGTAGTAGATCACAACGCAAAATTTTTCTCGCAATAGGTAGCCCCACATATTAGAGGAGGTATTTCGTGAGCTGGCAACGGTGAGCCAGGTGGGCGAGTCCGCAAATGGGGTGGGCATGCCAACCTTCCGAGCGATAACATTTCAAATTGGGTGTGTGAAGCCACAATTCATTAACATATGATCATCAGTTTTAGGGTTGGACACGGTCATGAGAGGTGTTAAACCCCCAAGATATGAGCTTATCACGAGTTGAGAGCTTATTCTCGATAGCCAACTAGAGGACAAAGGAATGCGTGGGAATGTTGTACTTATTTCAGACCAAGTTAACCTTGGGAACCTTAGGGTTAGAAGACCTTATGAAATTGTAAATACTTCTTATGAAGAAACAACCGTGAGATTGGTTAAGGATCCAAAGGAATGAATCCTCGTCACTGGAAGAAAGATGGAGGGTATTGATTGCATCCTTAATCTCATGACGGTTATGTTGGTTAAGTCTTCTACCTGCTAGAATCTCATGGGGTAGTTTGATGACCCTTATTGATGATATCAGGGATCCACTTTTTCCCATGCAAACGAGCATACCTTATAATGCTAGGGTCATAACAGTTTGCTAGAGAACTAATAAAACCAAGGGTCGTGCCAAATAGAAGTAGACGATCCATTTCCAAAAGTGTATTTGTAAAGGCTAGAGGTAAGGCAACAAATCTTGAGAATTTTCTACCACCCCCAACTAAAGAAGGAGCCTATGGGAGGGTCCAAAGGCTTTTATCCCTTATCATTTCAGATAAAATCCGTTCAGTCCAGATTCAGACTTAACATTAAGTCAAGATGGACTAAAAATAATTTAGGGCGACCACCTGATTCCAAATTTTGAAGTTTATGATCGTAAGGACGCCGTCATCTAAGGGAAAGCTGATTTTATCTCAAGCTACTTTAGCACCAGAAATCTTCATCTCCGGACAAACCAAAATTGAAGAGTTGGGAAACCTCATTCAGAATTCAAAACGGGGAGGATAAAAACAGAGGACCGGTAAACCTGGCTTGCGAGAAGGACAAAGTTTAACAGTTGGATTCGTCCAATATAAGAGAAATGCTTAGAAGTCCTAGAATTGATGTAATTGGTAACTTTGAGGAACAATGGCTTGCAGTCGTTGTAAGATAGCTTAGTTGCGGTAAGCGGTAAACCTAGATATTTGGCAGGAAGAGTTCTTACACAACACCCAAGGGAATAAATAATATTGCGACACAAAGACTTAGAAAGTATAGAGAGAAAGATGTGATCACATTTTCTTGGAGGTTAAAATGGGCAAACAAGTTTGGGAAAACTACTCTGGAGAGAAAGATGTGACCTGGATATTTTTGAGTAAGTTTAGAGATTGGAGTATCATTTACTGGATGAGACATGTCGGTAATGAATGTATATGATGAGACATGTCTAATAAAAGGTTTAGTGAAATAACCCCAGATGTACGACACAAAGGTAGTTTGATGAGATTAATTGAGAGACAAGACATATCTTTTATAAGAATTAGTAGGATCCGGATATCATGTTATCAATGGGATAAAATATATATAAAGTGATTAAGAGAAGGAGGAGACACCTCCTTGCAAAAAGCAAAAGGTTTAGTAGAAGATTATAAGTTTATAATAAGATTACCATATTATTCTAAACGATTAGAGGATACATTAGTAATTACAAAGTATGAAAACATAACAGATGGTTGTCACGTGTCTTATTTGACACATGATCTACACCCTTATTCCTTATCAGTATTTGGCTAAAAAGCATCTGTGGTCCCCCATGTTTACCATTTGTATCAACTTGGTCCCTTTCCTTCAATCATGCATAGAACGCATCCCCATCCTTTTTTAACTTGCAATTTTAGTCCCCCCACACATGTGAAGCTTGTGATCTTGACACGTGGCATCTATTTTTGTTGCAAGAATGGTCCTTTAATTTTTCTTCCAAAATTGCCCCTTCTCGTTCTATCTCAACAGCCATGTCAGCTACCCCCTCAGCTTTACCATTTACCCTAACTTAACCTAAACCCGAAACTATATAGAACCCAACCCAGCCCGTAATAATATAACATAGCCCAGCCGACTACAATATAACCTAACCCGACCCGTTTACCCCAATTGTCAAACCAAATCATCGCCAGAAGCAGTAGATGATTCATCCTTTTCTATCTGTTTTGATTTCTTATCCTTGGCTCTCTCCAAGGCTTCGACTTTCTTATCCTTGTCGTCGCCGGCGACTTCCTCTCCCAGAATAGATTCCTTCATCTTATCAGCCTCAGTTTTCATATTGAGCATTATCTTCTTCCTCACGCCGTCGATCCCGTCCTCCTCGTTGTCGATTTTCAATCCCGACGGCGACGTTTTAGAAAAACTGTGCTATCTCCTATGGAGCCGGTGCTCGGATCCCCTTCGAGGACTTCTGATCACCAGAGAAGCAGACTCCTCGAAATTCGAAGGTGAAGATCGGCGCCGGAGTATCTGATCGCTGCCGTCGTCCGATTTGAACTTTACGCACCTAAGAAGGTTCTGATTTGCCCATTGGAGACTTGAAAGCATGCAATTGTGGAGGGGAGGCGATCGCTTGGGTTTCATCATCGTGTAGCCGTCACCGACTTCTCGCTCTCTTTCGTTCTCGTGCTTAATTTCTTTCTAATTCCAAATCTCGTGTTCGTTTCGTTCTTCTGTCTAGGCTGGCCTTAGTGTTTTAAGGTTTTCTTTTAAGCTGTTAATACTGCTAATCAGCCTTTGAATTGTTGATTGATTTGGTGAGAATTGTAGTACTGATCAATGTGTTCAGGGCTAGGACTAGGGTACTTATGGATTTCTGTTTGGTGTTCTTGTTATGCCGGGTTTTCTACTTCCAACGACACTGAACTGGTACACCTTTTGGTGGTGCAACTATCGTGTATATGGAAATCGGATGCTATGTTTATCAAATGCCAGAGATAATTATTTAGAAACTTTCTAAAAATTGCTATACTTTATGTGAATTGTAATCAAATCTATATTTATATGAAGAAACAAAAAAGGTCAATGTTCATATTAATATCCCATCACTTCCATATTAAGACTTTTATCCTTTCTTGTAGAAATCTTAATTGTTGATACTAAAATTTTCAGTCTCATGACACTGAGGAATCATTATGCTTGAGACTAGAAACAGCCAAGACTCTGAAGAGCCCTCTTTTTCAGAGGAAGAGTCTGAATCCCTGCTAATTTCATCATTATTATTAACAAAAGTCGGCAAGATGTCACATAGGAGAAAGCACAAACAAAAAACAATCAGTCTAACTCCGTTGGGTAATTGGGGTAAACGGGTCGGGTTAGGTTATATTGTAGTGGGCTGGGCTAGGTTATATTATTACGGGTTGGGGTGGGTTTTATATGGTTTCGGGTTTGGGTTAAGTTAGGGTAAATGGTAAAGTTGAGGGGGCAGCTGACATGGTAGCTGATATGGAACGAGAAAGGGCAATTTTGGAAGAAAAATTGGGGGAGCATTCTTGCAACAAAAACAGATGCCACGTGTCAAGCTCACAAGCTTCACATGTGCGGGGGACTAAAATTGCAAGTTAAAAAAATGATGGAGATGCGTTCTATGCATGATTGAAGGAAGGAGACCAAGTTGATACAAGTGGTAAACATGAGGGACCACTGGTGCTTTTTAGCCTCAATATTTGTATTATACATAGGAAGCCTACCTCTCATTTAAATGGTGAACGAAATTGTAACTAAAAGAGAATGTGAAATAAAATTTTATTTTCTTTCCATACTTAAGTTGTTAGATTTTAAATAATTGTCATTTAAACTTGACGAAATATTCCATCGTCAAAGGACTTTTTAACGAGACAGAGGTATGATCAATATATTGATCCAAAATTATGAAAGTCATAACAATTCACCTAAAACAATCAGGTCTGACAAAAGACGGTAATAAGCAATAATATATATCCTCCTTAATTAAAACTTACAAGATTGGTTGATTAGGTTAAAAAATAAAAATAAAAACTTAGCACCTGTTCCTTTACTATGAACTTTTAAGTTCGATCCTAAAATTTGGTTGTAGGACCAAACCAAAGCGAAGCTTATGGAATTCGGTGAAATCAATGTCTATCTTAACCAACATCAAGAATCAAACAATTTGACTAAAAGACTTCATAAAGATAGTAAACTAGGGACACTGAACAGTATAAATTAAACATAAATATAAACTATGAAAAATATATATCCTCTAGAGTTTAAAAAAAAAAAAAAGTCAAACTATAATATTGTTAGCTAAAATATATATCCTCTAAAGCATCAATCGAAGACAATGTATTCTACTTCCATTTAATTAAGACATATTTGTTCACTACTATTCGGCGAGAAAAACTATATGTAGTGATTCGCCATGACAACGTGCCAGGTCACTACATCTAATTATTTATATACCGCAGTGAACATAATATGTCACCACGTCGTTTATAAAAATAATTTGGACAATATAACTTGCATCTGCTGGAGTATATTCATCCTCGCGGTGAGTGACATGTAATTTATGGATCTAATACTTTTCTAGAGAGTTGTATTGTCACTAAAATTATATCTAATTACATGTCATTGATTGCTTCCCAAATCGTTACATCGAATCCTGCCTTTTCTTATTGCCGTGACAGATCCATCTCGTAGATGCTTAGCATGCAACTGCATGCCACACCCATTGAATGTCAGAAATTGCAACAACAAACATGTGTCAAATGTCCAATATCTTGGGACATATATTTGTATGCATCCATTCGCTTTCGTTATCTTTGAAAATCATATTGTACCATTCTATATACAGTTTTAAATATTGTTTTCCAATCATTTTTTCTAAACCATAAATAATTTGACTCGTGCTAGTTTAAATTTTTTCTAATTTTTTTTACAATGTTTGTTTTCATAATTTTAATTTATTACGAGAAAATGTAATGAATAGTTTAAATTTTTTCTAATTTTTTTTACAATGTTTGTTTTCATAATTTTAATTTATTACGAGAAAATGTAATGAATATGTATGTAACGGTGTTTTACCCGCGTTTTTATTGAAAACCACTAACTGTTGTATAAAGGAAGTTATAAAGACGTTATAAGTTCAAGAGTGGTAACCGAGGTGAATTTTAGCATCGTGATCAATAGAGCTCAAATCTAAACACTTAAGCCTGAATTAATAAATTTCAGACACACAGAAGTATTAAACCACGAGTTTTACAATGTTAGGCTTCACATTGTAAAGACTATAAGTAAGGACTAGGTTTACGAATTTCATAATCCTAAACCCTAAACAGAATTTTGTCGCTTCCTATAGTGTCTCAAAAAATCAAACCATTTTCTTTTCTAACTTGGTTCTGCAAGTTTTTTAAGTTCATATATAGATCGCTAATGAACAAAAAGGAACAAAACACAAGATGGTTTGTACCATGTACACCCGTGAGTAATCTCGTTTTCGTTTATTCATTAGGTGAATCTCAATTAAGGGTTTAATTACTTTCGGCGCATTGTTATATTCATTTGATGCGATTTCAAATAAAATATAACAATTGGTATCAGAGAGTGCAAGACCTTTTTTGGATTATATATTTATGCATGTTTTTCTTCACTCTCAAGAATCTATGCCATTGGGATTATGTGTTGATTGAGGTGGTTATGGCAAGGATTTAAACTCTTTGAAAAATTATGAGTTTTGATTTATTCGATTGAAAAGCATGATATATGGTTATATGTTGTTTTGTTTTGGATAAATCATTGTTTGATAGTTTGAGATTTTTTAATCAAATTAGGTTTCTTTGATGTCCAGAATTGCTCCTTCCGAAATAAGCATCAACTTAACCCTAATATAACGACTAAATTCAAACTATTAAGGCAGCGACTCATGGGAGAATTAACTCTTGATATTAACGTTGATCGAAGGCTGTCCGACGATGTTCACATTGGCTAGTGAACTGCTGAAGCTTCGGATCAACATCGTAACTTGTGAGGTAATTCGTAATGTAATGTTATCGCAATGACAGCAGTAGGAATGTTGTGAACAATATTTTTGGGAATATGAAGAGTATGTTAATAATATTTCTAGAGGATGAATAATGATCTAAAAAAAGATTATTCATTGAAATACTATTCATCAAAAACACTATTCATCAAAAAAGGTTACGCAACCTGTTTTTTAAGGTGAACAATGTTTTAAAAAAAATATTTTTCATCACAAATACTATTCACCTAAAAACGGAAAAAATATTTATTTTAATTAATTATTTTAATTAATTTAAAATGCATGACATGATTTATTTCAAAAATATGATATGTTTGGCATGCTAATTGTTGTATGTTTATTTTTAAATTAAATTGTATATGCTTGGATGATTAAATAGTGATGTATGACAAAAAAAAATTGTAGACCGGTAGGTAAAATTAAGAATTAAATTTAATCGTCTCTTTGGAAGGTTAAAATTAATTTTATATGGATCGTAGGCTTCAAGAGTTTTATGAATTAATTTAAATTCAAATATTACCGGTTCTCTAGAAGGTCCGCACTTGGGTTTAAATTAATTATGAATGGGATAAAATCAGTTAAACTTGTCTTTGTGGTGTGTTTAATATTAAGTAGATGAAATCGGCCCTCCGGAAGGTTTCACCGATATTTAAGAAAATCAAATCAGGGTTATTTTAATTTAAGTAAATGACAGAGGCCCTCAAAATTCTTCAACTAAAACTAAAACAGACTATCGACAGTAAATTGAAGAATCTTTAGACATTCATAAAGGTTTTAATTGAGATGCTCATGTACTAGAAAATTAGACTTTAACGCCAATCATTTGGGTCCCGTTAGATCAACATAATACTCACATTAACATTAATCTTCCACTTGAGGGTTCTAACCATGATACAAATTTGGTCTAGTTAGAATATGAGAAACCTCATAGTAATCTTTCATAAGAATATCAAAATAAAATTGGTCATGATGATGAAACTCTACCTATTTATGAAGTGAAACAAGAAGAAACATTACCCTTAAGAAGGTCTACAAGAGAAGCGAATAGTATTATAGGTCTAGAATTTATAGTATATCTTGAAGAGCATGTTGAGTTATGTGCTGGAAATGTAGATGATCGTTCATCCTACAAACAGGTGACCGGAAGCTCTGAATCTTGGAAGTGGATCAATGCTATGAAGTAAGACTATAAATTGAAGCAAGAATATAAGGTTAGGAACTTGTCTCATTACCTGAAGAGAAAAAGACAATTTGTTGTAAGTGGGTTTATAAAACGAATGCAATCCCATAGGTAATATGGAAATATATAAAGCGCCTCTTGTAGAGATAGATTACACTCAGTGTGAGGGATAGATTTTAAAGAAACCTTCACTTGGTATCGACAAAGGATTTCTTTAGAAAATTCATTGCATTGGTTGCATACTTTGACCTTGAGCTCCATCAAATGGATGTTAAGATTGCTTTTCTAAATAGTAAAATCAAGGAAACGGTCTATATGGTGCAACATAAGACTTTGTAACAGAAAACTTAAATAATGTGGTTTCTATGTTTAAAAAATCTATTTATGAGCTCAAACAGCTCTCTCATCAGTGATACAACAAATTCCTTAAGATGATATTCTCTTTGAACTTTGAAGTCAACTCAGTTGAGGATTCTCTAGATCACAAGTTTAGTGAGCGAAATTATATATGTTTTATATTATATATGGATGAGATATTGCTTGCCTTCAAACAATAAGGAACTGTTATACAATATAAAAATATTTCTATCTAACAACTTTGATATTAAAGATCTCGACGATGTCAGCTTTGTGTTAGGAATCCATATGTATTTGGATCACTGCCAGGGTATTCTTGGATTATCACAAATAATATAAACTGAAATTGTCTTACAACTTATGAATTGCAAATTGTGAAACCCTGAGTACCCTTATAGCAAAGGGTGAGAGACTTAGTGTGGGTCAATATCTTAAAATAAAACTTGAGATTAACGAAATAAAAATGGTTTATTATGCTTCGGGAGTTAAAAGTTTAATACATGCTCAATATCTTACTATGTAAACCATTGCCTTTGCTGTAAATATGTCGGAGAGATATGTCACTAACCAAAGCATGGATCACTTGAAAACAATTAAAAGGGAACTCCGGTATCTGCAGGGAACAAAAAGACACATGGTGACATATAGGAAGTCGGAAAGGCTACAAATCACCGGGAATTCCGGCTCAAATTTTGGTAGATGCATAAACGCAATAAAGAGCATTGTGGGCAACATATTATTATTGGCTAGAGGTGCAATATCCTGGAAAAGTGTACAACAAATACTTGTTGCATCGTCCACCATGGTAGCAGAATTTGTTGCGTGCTTTGAGGCATCAAACCAGACATTGTGGTTACAGAATTTTTCCACCGGGTTGTGCATTGTGCAAAAGATAAATTGTCCCATGAGGTAGTATTGCGACAAAAATTCTATGGTGTAGTATTCTAGCACCAACATGAGCTTGTCTATATCCAAACACATAGACATAAAGTTAATGTTTGTTAAATAGAAATTTCAGATGGTTCGGATAAATATAGAACACATTGACACAATCTCCATGATAGCAGATCCTCTAACAAATACAATTTTGCTTAAGGTTTTTGAGGGGCACACCATTAGTATGGATGTAGTTAATAGAGGATTGTTAGTTTCAGTGAGAGAGTTTGTAATATGATCATATTATACTTTGCAATATTGTGCACACAAAGATTTATTGGAATATCTATATGCTTGGTTATATTTATTTATATATGTTATATACTGAATCTTCAAAGGTGAACTATTTAAGGGTAGATCTGTACGATAATTTACTGGATTGTGATTTTCTATCACAAGTCTATAGCTTTTGGTTTCAAGTTGGCAAGATTATATATAATACTTAGGTTTTAGTATTTTTTTCGGCCAAAACTAAAAGACACTGCTGACAACTGCTATCTTATCATTGGAAGATTTTTGTTTATGCTTGTCACCCTCTCTTAAATTTTTTAACATATATTTTTAAAGATCGAAGTTCCAAAACAAATTAAATAATGAAAAACATAAAACAAACGGATAAGTATTTTTTTGTGTTTTCTTTTCGTTTATTCAATAAAAAAATCACAGGTTGGATGTGAGAGATTCAACAAAAGCACTCATAATAAATAATTATCTTAATTTTCTGTTCTATTCGTTTATTTTATAATTGCTATAATGTGTTCTGTTATTTGGTAGATGGTTTACTTATTTAGGTTGCCGGATAATACAAATTATAATTTGTGCTCCATAATAGAAATTTACATGGTGCAAACCTGAATATAAGATTTAAAAATATACGCTATTATCAGCATATGCAAGGATAATACTTTTAAGTAGGAAAAATGATGAGTCGATAAAACCAACAAGATTCTATCTTGTACACTCAAAACAAAAAAACAAAAAACGGTAAACACTCGAAATAAATTCGTTTAAGTCAATAACAACACGTAAATAGATCTTTGCGCCACGAAGTCTCCCAAAGCTGAATCTTACTTGGAGATTGATATGTTTAAAACATCTTTTTCATGAGATCAAGTAAAGACTGCCGATGAGGCTCGTCAACGCACCACGTCATCAGACGAACTCCTTTGGCTGGCAAGGGCATAGACCCAACAATGCAAAAAGGAACGAAACCCGGTACCGGATATGGTGCCACTTGCATAGGCTTACCCCATCCAAAATCAACATCATTAAGCCCTACCCTTCCCCAGTCCGTCAAGAACAGTGTGGTGTACGCATGTGGCATTGCAAAGGGATCCAGACCCGTACCAACCATCGACTCACAATTTTTAATGTAGTGCTCAAACTCGGCAGGGAGGCTGTCTTTGGCTTTCTGTATTAGTTTCACCACATCAATGACATTACATTCCTTGATTAAGAAGTTACTGGAGGCAGTCACCTTGAGTGGGTACACACAGTTACCGTAGAATCCCTTGGGTAAAGGAGGGTTCGTTAGGTTACGTCCATTGGCAAAGAAATAGAGCATGACTTCCACGTCTTCGGGGAAGTTAATTGCCTCGGTTCGGTACTTCCATAGACTTGCTGCAACAACTTCAAAGACAGTACATGTCTTGCCAGTTATTTTATGGAACTCGTGCTTGACCTTATTGACATGCTCTATTAGGATGTCTATATCGGCATTTACTGTATTGAAGTCTTGCCTTTTAGGTGGTGGCACGTTTGGTGATGCTACAGCTTTTTGATTTTGGACGATAAAATCTCTGTGCCAAACAGGTATGATACTCGGACATGAGAATCCTCTTGCAAACTCGCCAACGGCGTTTATAAACTGTGCGCCTCCTAGACCATCAGCTAAGCAGTGGGACGATGAGTGGCCAAGCACTAAACCTCCGCATGTAAAGTGAGTTACCTGAAATTTAACCAAACTCATGTACTTGTTTAAGATCTAAGATTTTTGTTTAAGCATTAGGGTTAGCAAAATCTGAATCTGATTTGAATAATAACTCATATTAGACTGCCCTGCTAGATGTAAACCCGATCAAAATTCAAGTTTCTAACATATATGTAGGAAGGTTACTGGATGCAGATTCCATTTGATGTAGCGGACATGATTTTTATCGATACCTTTCGGATACTAAATCCTTATAGCATATCTATATCATTGATTTTTGTTCAAAGTATGCAATATAGATTGTGACAAGTTAGCATAGCTACAAACCAAGTTGTATCCCAAAGTCATCACGTATATCATTGATTTTTGTTCAAAGTATGCAATATAGATCGGTTCCGCTTCGCAATTATCCAGAAGCATTAACCGCCCGACATCTGTGAAGTTCAGTAGTCCGTATGACCGGATATAGGGCTGTCAACGGTTCTCCGGAACCGAGAACCGGACCAGGATCGGACCGAGAATCGGACCGAACCGATAAGGACTGGACCGAGAATCGGACCGAACCTTAAAGGTCCGGTTCGCGGTTCCATTCTAAAAACCGAAAACCGGTAAGGAACCGAAACAAAAAACCGGTTAGGAACCGAACCGATAGAACCGATAAACCGATAGAACCGATAAGGAACCGAACCGATAAAACCGATAAAACCGATAGGACCGAAGGAACCGATACGGAATCGAACCGATGAAACCGATAAACGGGTAGAACTGATAAAAAGTCGGACCAATAAAACTTAAAACCGATTATTTATTATTATTATTATTATATATTCTTTTATAAATTATAGTACCAAAATTAATAGTTAATTACCAATTTTTTAAAAAATTATATAAACTTTAGTTTTTATATCATTTATTTTAATAAAAAAATAATTAAAAATTAAATTTTAATTGATTTTATTTTTTTAAGTGGACACAACCGGACCGAAACCGGACCGAAACGGGACCGGACCAAACTCGGACCGAACCGAACTCAGACCGAACCGAACCAGACAGAACCGAACCGGACCGAACCGAACCGAAAGCTTAGCGGTTCGGTCCGGTTCCAAAATTTAGAACTGAAAGCTTAGCGGTCCAGTACGGTCCGAACCGATAAGCTTAGCGGTCCGGTTCCTTCAAAACCCGGACCGAACCGGACCGATAACAGCCCTAACCGCATATTCATGAAAATTGTTATTTAAACAGTAACTAATATAATTTAAAATAAAATAAAATTAGTTATTTAAAAAGTCAATAAAAATATTATGAAACCTCGGACTCCTAATATTTATAAACCATTCAAATACAACTAGACTTAATAAAAATCAATAATCTTTGTGAACCTAAAGTTATATTTTTCGGTAATAACTCTGTCAGTTGCTCTATAAAATGACCAGTCCATCGAGAAGAAACAACAACATTGTTCTATATAACTCATGAAACGTACCTGCAGCTGCACAATGGCTTCTGCACAACCCTTTTCTGCGACCTGATTAGGCAAAAGATCTTCATACTGGATGTCCTTCACTTTGTTAAAATAATCAACACTCTCAAGAGTACAATCCGCGTTCGCTTCAATAAGCCAAACACCTTTTTCACCCGAACAATCAACTTGTAGCTGGCCTTGGCTCGAATCCTTCAGCCTACCCGCATAAGGGTAGTAAGGAACCAATGCCTTTGCCAAAGCCTCTTTGATGACGGGTCCTGCCACGGCACCAGGTCCCTTTTTAAAAATGTATAAAACCTGAACGTTAAATCTTAGAAACGGGAGGCGGTCTATAAATGATAGATCAAGCTTGACCGCAGGAGTATCTTGGCTAGGTAAAACGAGGCTTTTGCTTGATCTGGTTACATTGAAAGCCATGACTTCGAAAATAAGATGCAGTGGCTTATTACTTTGAATTATGACGAGTTCTGTGTCAATTTATACGATAAAATGGGCAATATTCTTCTAAGTTTTACTAGTTAGATAATTGGGTAGTAGGTAAGGACTGCGATGCATGATGTATTATGAATTAAACAAATAACACTAGCGCATGTTGATTATTTTATTACAAGAAAGGAAGGTTCTAGTTTTATTTCTTGATTGATAACTCGAGGTTGCATGTCTTTGGTATTTTATTAAAATTAAATTGTCTAACTAGTATGTTTGAGAAATTGTTATAAAACGAAAAACTACCGATTCAAAATCATAAATCATCCTGCCTCGGTAGTGTAATTAGTTATGACCTATTCAGAGTTTCCTCAAGTTTTCATAATTAGAAATCGTTAAGTATGTTAGAATATATACTGATGATGAATTATAAACACAATCAATTCCGAAATATGTTTGAAAAGATATGGAACATAACAACAACAAATGTACACAGAATTTACGGTTTGGAATTAGACCAAAATTCTTCTTCTATTTTAGAGTTTAGGTAATGATTTTTATTTAAAGGACGTCTCTCTATTTTCCAACAACCGAAAGGGAATTCCTTTTGGAAAATAACTTTTGAATCGGCGAGTGACAAAAGGCTCCGACTTTGTTTGTTAGGATAAAACTATTGTCTGGCCACGACATGCGTATCACTATTTTTTTTCTCTTCTTAGCTCACACATTTTCTTTCATCCTTTGTTTGTTAGGATAAAACTATTGACTTCACAACTTTCAATTTATTAATTAAAAAATATATTTAATAATTTTTTTTTATTAATATAAAAAACACCTCAATAAAAAAATATAATTTATATGAAAATATAATTAATATAGAACATTTAATTAATATAGGAATCTAATTATAAGATCTAACTAATATAAACATTTATTTAATATAGAAGACCGGTTTAAATAAAATTTTCTACATCAAGTTATTTTTTGCGTACAATTTATAAATCTACATTTAGGCTTGTAGTAACTCCAATATATGTTACATCAAATGTTTTACTCTTTAGAGACAAGCTCACCTGCATCTGAGACTTAAACCATTCTCATTTAGTTCGTGAGCTTAAAATTGGCAATACTCTAGTAAGTGGATCCGAAAAAATTTCTTTGGTAGCAATCTTCTCCATATTTAATTGCTCGTTCTCCACCACATCTAGGATGAAGTGCATCTTAATGTTTACATGTTTAGTTCGCTCATGGAACTTTGAATTTTTCATTAAGTGAAAGGTAGTAGTGTTATCACAGAACATAACCACATCTTGCTCCACACTAGTGATTTCTCTTAACAATCCTTTCAGCCAAATAGCTTCCTTCATGGACTCCGCATCAACTATATACTCGGCTTCCGTTGATAACAACGCAACAACCTTTTTTATACAATACTTCAAATTAACCACTCATTCAAGCACAATAAACAGCCAACCCGAAGTAGACTTTCTTGTGTCGCGGCAACCTGCATAATTGAAGTCCACGTACCATTTCAATAATATATCGCTCGTATCCTTCTGATTGTAACACAACCCTAAAATATATGAACCCTGCAAGTATCTCATGAGCACTTGAGTGCATGCCTATACGACCTCTCTGGATTTGAAATTAATTTGCAAACACTTACGGTGTAGGCAAGATCAGATATTATGTAAATCATAGCATACATAATACTACAAATAATATTGGCATAAGGTATCCATAGCATATACTACTTATCTAATGATTCAGTTGATGCTTGAGTGGCATTGAGTTTCAATTCGGAACCAATAGGGATTCCAACCGCTTTTTTTTCGGACATCGACAACGTGTTTAGGACTATATATATCCTTATTAAGATAAGAGTAAACACCCCTTTGACAAGTTCCTATTGATCTTAATACCAAGTAGCATTTTAACCTCTCCCAACTCCTTTATTTTAAAATCTTATTTTAGTTATGTATATACCGCTTCAGCCTACTTGCTATATTTTCTAGCTAGCAATATGTCATTAAAAATAATAACAATAGGACTTATCTCACCATGTGTGTCTCCCCATTCCAATCGACACAATTGTCATGATAGCTACGAGTATATTTAATGTATCTCACAAAAGAATTGGATCTTCTATTTCACTGCCTCGACGATCGTTTCAACCCATATATGGGTCTCTTTAACAAATATACATAATCATTTGTTCCATCTTCAAACCACTTCTGTTCACACATGTGAATTCTCTCTTCTAATTCACCATCTAGGAAGGCATTAGTAACATATATTTAATTTTGCTCAAGACCAAATCTAGGAAAAATTAACATCAGAAACCCCGATGGAGGTTTGTTTTAGTACTGGTAAAAATATCTCATTGAAATCGACATCCTCCTTTTGGGTAAAACTTAATACCATAAATACATGGCTTCCTCTAGTATATTTATTTACTCCAACCAGCTTTTGACCCTTCGACTACTTCACAAGAATCTAGGTATTCATCTTCTTGAGAGATATCAGTTCTTCTTTCATGGTCAACCATTTTTATTTATCATTAATCTTGATAGCATCGTAATATGTTTCAAGTGCAAGAAAATCACTTTCTATTTTAATAAATAAAGCATAACCAATTACATCAGTAAAACTATACCTTTGAGGTTGTTTGTTTGGTCTTCGTGCTTTATCACTCACTAGCTCATGACCTTAAAGATCATGTTTCTCTCCCATCTTATCATCTGAAGGCCCTAAAATATTAGAACTATGGCGAGTTTCATACTCATGCAGTGGTTGAACTTCTTATGTACGACTCGAAGTAGAACCATGTCAAAATCGTTTTTGACATACGCAATCTCCGTCTTCACTTTATAGATCATATCCATCATCAACTTCACATTATTTTCCCGACTATATTAGGTTAAGTTTCCACAAGATATTTTAATGGTATTTCATCTTCATTGAAAACCGCATCCCTACTTATCAAATCCTCTTGAATTCTAAGTTCAAGACACCACAACCTATACCATTTTACTCTTTTTAGATAACTAACAAACAAACATTTCAATGCTCTTGGCCTAAGCTTATCATGCTTCATATGTGCGTAGACATCATATTTGAACACTCTCAAATGTTTTAACTTAGGTAGTTTTCCCATCCATTCCTCTTGAGAATATAAAAACTTAAGCATCATAGTTGGACTCTTCTTGGGGGTATAGGTAAATGTTATCATGACTTCTTCCCTTTAATATTTGACCCATACAACTGTATGAAGCATATATTTAACCCATTCTAATAGGGTTCTATTCATTCTCTTAACAAGCCTGTATGTTAGGGAGCTTCACTTACGGTTTGGTTTCTTATAATGCCACGCTTTGTACAATAGCTCGTGAGCTCATTGTTTACATACTCAAAGAAATTATAAGTTTGAAGCTTCTTCGGCACTTTCCCATTTTAATTATCTATCAAAGTCTCTCAATTCACAAAAGCAACAAACATTTTATCGTTGGTCTTCAAAATTAGAAGCCATACTTTCATATAATAGTCATCAATCAACGACATATTGTACCTGCACAACTTATGTTAGGTTCATGTATTAGACCTCAAAGATCTAAACAAACATTTGAAATACTCTATTGGATGTCTGGTTGTTGGGTAGAAACTTCCCTATCTCACTCTTACCTAATACATAGCTTTCATAAAAGCTCAGCTTCTTAATTGTTGTACCATCTAACAATTTATATTTACTTAGTTCACTTAGTCACTTCTCACTTAAATGCCCTAGTTGATGATGTCGCAACCTTTTAAAATCCGTCACCGCTAGACACACCTCTTACTACTAATTAGCCCTTCATCTTTCATAACAATAAGGGAGCCTTGTAAAACCCCAAATAGACCATCTCCATCCATATAGGTAAACTCTTTCTCATCTTAAAATTCCAATAGAAAAATGTTACTTTTAACTTTAGGTACATACCTTATGTTATTAATAACTCTCTCAAGTCATATAGACAACTTAGCTGAATCATTTTAATCTCTTTGACATCACAAGATTCATCATTCATGAAGATGACCTTTTTACCATCAAGCATTCCCAAGTCTTCAAACCAATCCTTATTGAAAGTTATGGGAACGAAACACCTGAATAGAGCACCCATTTATCGTTATACCTACAAAAATAAGAAATCATTAAGCCATCATCATACTCACAATCATTAGACATCATTTCCCTTATTTAGGTAGTTCCGACTAATATGTCCTTTATTTTTGCAAGTCCAACAAATTACTTTTGAACCCGTACCAGCCCTTTGGACTTTCATTAAGATATTTCTCTCCTCTCACTTGGATATATCTTTCCTGATCGACCCCTCACACTCAGTATGTTCCCTTTAGTTTCATCATTCAAAATACTCTTCTTTTGAAGATCTTTGGAGTTCGAGGCTCTTTTGACTTCAGCCATCCTAAAGGAGTATTTTCCATAGAGAATGGTGTCCACAAAGTGTTCATACACCTTTAGCAGATAACTTAGAATGATAATTTCTTTATCCCTTTCCTCCACCTTCACACTAACTGCATTTAAGTTGAGTGTAATTAAGTTGTAATTATCTGTGTGCCTTCAGATCTCTATGGTACTATCCATAGACAACGTGTAAAGTTGTTTCTTTAGGTTAAATCTGTTAGCCAATGACTTCTTCATGTAATTTCCCCTATGCGATTCTATATCCTTATCACTGTATAATCTTCAACACTTCATCTCCCAAACTTAATATGAGGGTACTATGAGATTTAGCTAGTTCACGACATCAACCTGTGTCGACTTATCATCAATAGCAGCAGTCAATGTGTACAGTGCTAAGTAACCTTTAACCTTAATTCTCTAGAAGTTGAAATCATTATATGTATTGATTTTTTCTAGGTAAGATTCATGTAATTCATCTTTCGTGACTTTCTGGTTTCTAGGCGACATCATCATCTCCAACCTTCAAATCAACAATTTATCTACTCCTTCCATTATTTCCCCATGCTCACCATACCACTCTTTGAGGTAAAACTACCATATGGCCGATGCAAGAACCGATGTGATGATTAACAAACCTTCACATAAAACAATTAACATTGTTCAAGACGAGCAACAAATAAAAAATCATAAATAAAACCAAAAACACAATCAAGATTTACCATGGATCGATTCGTGGAAATAATCATACATATACATACAACAAACATTCTTTTTATTAATAAGTAGGTTACAAATATACAATCTAACATAAAATATTTAATCACTTTTTGTAAAAAAAAAAGATAATGCGATTCATAAACCATTTTCTTTAGTGTTTACATCATCTTACTTATCTCATAAAAACTAGAGCTATTTCTCTATCTCCGGAAATATGTTGCTCACAAATTTCCTCACGGTTTGCATATCAATATATTCTTCTATTTATAGTTTTTCTCTCATAACTCATAATCCATTAGTTAAAAATCTAATAAATATAGAAGACTCAATTGAGAGAAAATATAATTAATATAGAAGATCAGGTCAATATGAAATGTAATTAATATAGAAAATCTAATTAATATTAAAAATAAAATCAATAAAAATATAATTAATATATAAGATAAAGTTAATATACAATATTTAAATTACTATTCAAATGTCATTCATATAAGGGGACCGATTTAAATAGAATTTCTACTTCGAGTTACTTCTAGTTTACAATTAACATCGTCGACAAAAAAAACCTTGTATCCTAATAATTATGAAGGATGTTTTATACTTATTGAGTTTAACGAGTTCTAAACAATAGTTCAATTTTTTTATTGTATCAATTAAAGCATTAGTTTGTGTTCTATTAAACAACAATAATCATATTTTTTTTATTAGAATAGATGATAGGAGGCTAAAATAGATTGATAATCTAAGAAAATAGATTGAGAAGATATATATGCTCACTCAGATACTGCTATGAGCACGAAAGTGTCGTTTCACCCCATCTTCCCCCTCTCACTGAGTCACATGCAAAACTTCAGAAAACATGAACTTTAGATGGTGTTGAAATTTATTTTTTCATGCTTGTGCTTTTAGAGCTATAAGTTAAAATAGTGTTCACCAACTCTTCCATAGTAATCTTGTATATATCTGTAAAAATCCAATTGAAGACGATCTCACCTAGCTAGCTAGCCCATAAGTTCGTCATCTTTTTTTCTGTCATCCTAAGAGGTAGAAACTGGGATATTTCTAACCATCTTCTAGTTATTTTGAATGAAATTGAAGATTCTTATAAATCAATCTTATGGTTTTTCTGAAAATATTTGAAAATACTATTTTGATGTTTTTTTAAAATCAATCTAAGGATAATATAAAGAATCAATAAAATTTTAAGGCTTTGAAAGCGATTTGATTTGAGATTAGATAATATTTTTCTTTATTTTTAAAAAATTTGAATCTTGATTTGGATAATAAATTATGACGATTCAATTAACGTGAATACCCTTTATAATTTACATATATCGATTTAGTTCGATTTATATGCATGTCGTGTCTAAAAATAATTATAATATTCTTATTACTTTAGATAATAATTTATAAAAGACTAAATGAATGGTGTTTCTTAGCAATTAGATGCAACAATTGTCATGGTAGTTATAATGTCAACTAGTGCGAAAATGAACTTATACTTCTTGTGGTATGCAACATGAAAATTACATTATCTTGTAATCATATCATGCCAAAAACCAATTCAAAAATAAAATATACTTTCCGTATACCTAACCTAAAAAATAATATAATTTTAACTAATAAGGATATAGAATATTAGGGGCTTAAATGAAATAAATTTAAGTTTTATATGATAAATTATATATTGAATGATAGCTTTTGGACTATTTGTAAATATAGGAGACTAAAATGTAATTAATCCATTTGTATAACTAATTTTGCTACACCAAGTCTGAACGCCTATAAATAATGGCTAAAGCTGTAAATAAAGGATACGACTTTTTTATTAATTTAATCTTACTTTTACTTTTACTTTCTCTCTCTATAATCAAACTCACTCTTTCTCTCTCAAGAACTATATTTATACTCATCAAATTGGCGACCACTGTGGGAGAAACAGTCGATTGGTACCTTGATTTCATAATAAAAAACCATAGATAATTGATTTTTTATGTGTTACATATGTTCTTGATCGATAATGTAGCTAGGAAATGCAAATGATCATTTGGTTCGGAAGACAATCGAGTTGAGTTTTGATTTCCAAAGAGGAAAAAGTAAAAATAAGATCAAATTCTAGTTCAGCAAACTCATTCAAACATCGAAGCTCGAATGAATTAATTCCTGGATAAAATCACAGCTCTAAATGAGAAGTATGCTAAAAAAGAACAAAATATTGAATCATGTAGGCTAAATTCTGAGGTGCGACAAGTGGAGGAAAAGTACGATCCGGAAATTCAATCTTATCGATCTGATACATCTCGACAGATTCAAAGTAATCGGAAGAAAACATATTTCTAGGCTGATAAAGAGAATCGTACTTTGCACAAAGAAAAGAAAGACAAAAATATGTATATTGCAACTAGTGATGATGGATTTGACAGCTCAGAATCTTAAGAAGGTCATTTAAGTAAAAGATTTATTGGGAATCTTAGAAAGGAGAAAGAAATGAGCCTCGAAAATCGCGTAAAGAATATAAACCAAAAAGCAAAAATATGCCTCATTATTTGAGGGAAACAAAATGGTGTAAAGGAAATATATCGAATCAGTACACATGTATAGCTTATCGGAATTCGTATGATGTTATGAGAACAGAAGGAGATTACCAATATGTACATGAAGTAGACTTGAGAAATTCACCTTTGACAGGTGAGAGGCGGTCTATTACTCTTCCGAAGCGTTTTGAAATTTTTAAGGTAGAGAAATTTGATGGGATGCAAGATCCTAATGATCACATCGAACAAATCAAGAAGTATATGAGGAAATTCTGAAATGATGATAGGCTGGTATGCATAGCCTTTTCTCATAGATTTAAGGGCACGATATTGAAATGGGACAATAGGATTCTGAGGGGATCTAGTTCCAATTTTAGAGATTTTTATACAACTTTTTGATGACTGTTTGTGGGAAGTAAAGAAATGCGAACAAATGGTGACATTATAATAAAATGTAAGCAAGTTATGAGAGAGAAGTTGAAGGATTATACAAAGTGATTTGTGTTAACAAAATCAGGATTAGATAATTGTAAAGTTGGTAGCTATAACTGTATTTCGACAAGGTTTATTAAGAAGTGATTTAGCAAATGAAACAACAAAGCAGAGAGCCTGGACTTTTGGATCATTGATGGATCAAGTCGAGGATCAAAATGAAGTGGAGGAATCACCTAGGGTGCAAGGAGTGGTTGGCCCTAGTCAAAAGAATTCAGAACAAATGTCAAATAATCAAAAACACTTTTTGAATTATCAGCCATCTCGTCCAAGGAATCACAATAATTTTCCTCCTCGAACTAGATGGTATGCAACTTAAGATACATGGTATTAATTTCAAAAACCAAGGCTAAATCAGTAGATAAGGCCAGAGTATTATGCTGATTTTGATAAGGTTAAATATTTTAGACACTGCAACGTGCTCTTATCCGAATGGAAATTTGGACCAAACCACTACCATGAGAAACCGAACAGGACAAATGTAGTCGAAAGTGACTAAGCTAAGTGATAGTCATTTCACATCATAGGCTAGTGGGTTCTTAAACTTGACCTGACTCCACGATCCGACTCGAAAGGCCCACGGGTCATTAATTAAGTATAAATATCCCAACCACTTTCATTAATGAGGTTGATTAGAATTTAATACAAGCACACACCTTAATTATCTCACTATACTCCAGCTTAAACATTAAATTCCCAAAATATTTTACTAAATTACCCTCAATCAGAAATAATCCACACCAAATTAGTGACCATAGTGTGAGTGTGACGGTGCCTGAATTTCATATTCAAAACCAGCATATAAGGTAGTTTGGATGGATCCAAATGCTCATAATGTTCCACCTTATGAGGTGGAAGTTGTAAAAGAAAACAATGAGTACAGTATCAAGGAGAGCGATCAATTGAGGGTTGAGATAGAGGCCTTGAGAGCGCTACAACAAGCAGAAAAAGAGGTTAAATAAAAATCTGGTGCATCGGTACTTCACCATACTGACAATCCTAGAGAAAATAAGCAGTCTCTAAAGACCGATCTCAGCTCCAAGAAAACACATCGATCAAAATATGTGGAGAATTCTACATCGGAGTCCTCCAGCAACTCATCTAATGAGGCAGAACTTGAAGAATTAATGTCCTCAAGCAGTGATGAAGGACGGTCAAAAAAGAAAATGAGGTTAACAAAAAAACACTCAAGAAAAAGGGATATGCATGGCAGGCTCAGGAAGCACCATGTTAAGGGAAACAGTTTGGCTCATGAGCATATTGACCATTTGTTGATTGGTCCTTTTGCTTTTCAATCTGAACCAAGTATTTTTGCTACACCAAACGAATATACTATTTTTAACCACAACATGAACTGGAGACAATCGCCTTTATCTGCGAAAATACTCTCTGGACACCTTCCTAAGAGGTTTGACATCTCTAAGATGGAGAAATCTGATGGGAGCAAAGATCCAGACAACCATCTGGAGCAGTTTAAGAACTTTATAATAAACTTCAATGATGATGATGGACTGTTGTGCATGGCCTTCTCCTAAACTTTCACAGGAAGTGCCCTCAAGTGGTATAATAGTCTTCCTTAGGTATCTATTAAATTTTTTGATATATTTTGGGTTCCCTTTCGGAGGCAGTTTGTTAGATGCAAAGAGCTTAAGGTTAATGGGGACACTATTATCCATTGTGCTCATGAGCCAAATGAGTCTCTGAAGGAATACATCAGCAGATTTGTGAAAACAAAGAATGGGCTAGCAGATTGCTTCGAGCAAGTTGCAATTGCTTCCCTTAGACAAGGGTTAAATCCGGGAAATTTGGTTGATTCAGTCACCCGGAAGAAACCCCTGACTTTTGCGGGGTTGTTGAATCAGGTGGGGAAACAAATCAATGTGGATGAAACTAAAAAGACCAGGGTGCCTCGTCAGATAAGGTCCACTACTACAACATCAGTCCAGGTACAGGTCAAAGGAGACTGGACAGGGATCTAATCGATCAAGACAGAATCAGTCTAACCAAAATCAGAACCAACAAGTCTGGAACAAGAGGGGACCATGGGTTTAACCTGAGTGGTTTGCTGAACTGGGGGAAAGTGTGGCTACAATCTATGACAAAACTAAGAACAAAGTGCACTTTAGAAAGCCAGCAGCGTTGCAATCCCCCAGAGAAAACCGGAGTACCCGTTTCTGCAAATACCCTAATGACATAGGTCATGATACCTATGATTGTATGTCCTTGAAACAGGAGGTCCAGAACCTCATTAAAAAGGGTAAGTTGGGGGGCTATGTCAAAAAACGAGGGCGGAGCAGACCGGATAATGCACAAACCAATGTCAATACTCCCCGAACTACTCCTTCAAGCAATCCTAGAACGTCTACACAAGAAGATTCTGTGGTGATAACTGAAAGGTTTGACATAGACTCTGAGTACCTTGATCCGGATCCAAGTCGGAATCGGGTAGGGATAATAATAGACAAGACTAAAACTGTCTCCGGTTTTATTAAATTCTTTGAATCTTTAACCACTATTGGAGGGGACACTGTAACTGCACCTTCTAGTTCATCAAGGAAGAGGCATGTCCATAGTTTGACCACCCAGTTGGATGGTAAAATGTCCACACACTTGTATTAGACCCCATCTCCTTTTATAGTGCTCCATGAGGATGACCTAAGAGATATTGCAGGGCCTCATGAAGAAGTTGTGGTAATAAGGGCGTCAATAGGTGAAATGATATACGTCGAATCCTAATTGACACAGGAAGTTCGGGAAAACATCTCGTTTTTTAGCTCCTACAAATAGATGATGAACCCTTCGGTTATACAACGTTTGAACGGAACCATCGTGGGCTTTGATGAGGGTAGACTTCGCCAAATGTAAACAATGAGGATTTAATTGTGAATAAGAGTTACTTGATGTAATTTTTAAGGAATTTAGGATTTCTTGGGGACCAATGTGTAAATATAGTACTTGTTAAGGGGCCTGATCAAATATGTAAAAAGCTCACTAAGGATTCAAGCGATCAACTTTATTTTAGTATAAAAGGTGACCCACTTTCTTGGTAGGTGGGACATTGAATATTATTCTATTACATTCTCTTTCTCTCTCTATACTTTCTCTCTCTAGTCACATCAAGCACAAGATCCAAAATATTCTTCCAAAAGTTATAGACTCATCATTGGCGTCGTCTGTGGGAAAGAGTGATATCAAAAAGGAATATTTGTTCTTTGAAAATCACGTTTTGCGAAATGAGCAACGAAGCTGTGATAGAGAGGGTCGGTAGAGAGGTGATTTGAGTCGTCTCGGTGTCAGAGGGCGAAGAAGCGCCTGGTCGGGACAAGCGGTCAACCCTGATAATGACCCGAAAACAGCCCTTGAAGACATTGCCACGCTAAACGCAGAAAGGGAGCGGGCACTGGACGAGAAAAGGCTCCGGGAAGGAAAAGGCAAGGGACCCCTCTTGGAGGATCGGGAGATGGCCGACCAAGATGTTGGGCCGCGCCTCGAAGCCCGACCTGTGAGATATTATCGAGAGCCACATCCCGAGGAAGGGCGAGATACCAGGACTCGGCGGTACCCGGAGGACCATCGTGGCGCAACAATTGACTACACCTCGGGCAATTCGTCAGGTAGAGAGTATCGGCGACGGGAAAGGGCCCAGAGAACATAAAAGAACCGTTCCCGACGCCTCCGAGGGCCCCGGGCGGACTCCCCAAAATACAAGAAGGGTAGCACCAAGAAGCGGACCCCGATATCCTTTGAGAAGGAAGAAATGCCTACCGCTAGCCGTGAAGAGCGGGCAGCGCTGCCTCCGGTGTCATGGCAACCGTCGAACAACCAGAACCAAGGAAACCGAACCAGTAGCCAGTTTGTCGGCCCAGGAGATGAGGGAGCCTACGGAGTTCAGACGGAAGGACTTGGAGGAGGAACGTATGGGTTTGGTATCAATTGGAGGGCATCCTCATTGTCCGACGAGATATTAGCGGGGCCGCTCCCGAAACGATTTGGCATTTTTAAACTAGAAAAGTACGATGGGAAGAAGGACCCAGATAATCATTTGGAAGCCTTCAAAAACTTCATACTGAGCTTCGACAACGATGACAAACTCCTGTGTAGAGATTTTTCCAAGACCTTCAGGGACCGAGCATCTAAGTGGTACAACCGTTTACCGCAGGGCTGCATCCAGAACTTCGGGATGTTTTGGACAATGTTTAGACAACACTTTGTGGGAAGTAAAAGCTTTCGGGCCAACGGAGACACCATTATGAATTGCCGGCAGAAATTAGGGGAGAGCCTCAGAGAATATACCAGGCGATTCATCGACGCAAAGACCGACCTAGACCACTGCGAAGAGAACGTGGCCCTAACCGCGTTTCGCTTGGGTCTACTCCCTGGACCAATGAAGCAGGCAGTGACGAAAAAACAAGCATTCACGTTTTCCGCACTTCTAGCTCAGATAGAAAAACAGATATTGATCGAAGAGACCGAAGCGTCTGAGTTGGCAGCGCAAATTCAGCAAAGTGCCCAATCATCGATAGTAATAAGGCAAGGCACTCGGTCGGATTACACTAGGGCAGCACACCCGATCAGCACGATACACCCGAACCCTCCTGTATCAGCCAAACCCTCGGTCTTGACAAGCCCGAGACCGAAACAAACAGGACAGACAACTTCACGTCCCATGTCAAACAAGTGGATCCGACCTGCATATTTGGCAGATCTTACCGAATGTGTAGCGTCAATCTACGAGAAAACTAAGAAGAGCGGGATGTATCGAAGACCTTTCCCGATACCAACACCTCGGGAGCAAAAGAATAACCGCTACTGCCGCTACCATGAGGATATCGGGCATGATACTAACGACTGCATCGCTTTGAAGAAAGAAATACAGATGCTCATAGAACACGGAAATCTCTTGGAATATGTTAAGAAGGCACAGCAGAGCACGACCTCGAAGGAAGTCGTGATAGTACCAAAACCAGAAACCACCATGGCGATTTCAGAAGTGACCGATTAATTCGATGTTTCCATCGAGTACCTAGATCCCGAAGCGAATCGCAACATCATCGGGATCATCGAGGAAGATGTCGAGAAGAACGTCGGTAATGTACGAGGCCTTTGTGAATTTTTTGAATCCCTAACTATTTTTGGGGGAGATTCTATGGCAGGAGTTACGCATTCATCCAGGAAGAGGCACATCGTCAACCTAACCACTCAGTTGGAAGCCCGAACTTGCTTCCAAACCAGAAGCGTCCCTTCTCCAATTCTGTACTTTGACGACGACGACATGAGAGACATAGCCGGCCCTCATGAAGACGCCATTGTAATCGGGGCGGCCATTGCGGGGGAGGAGGTTCGACGCATCTTGGTGGATACCGGTAGTTCGGCCAACATAATCTTCGCGTCCACTTTTGCCAAGTTGAGAACACCGCCAGTGATTGCGCGGTCCGACCGCACTATAGTAGGGTTCACAGGGTCAGCAGCCGACGTTATAGGAGAGTTTGAGGGCGTAGTCCAATTAGGCCGCGGGCCGTTCAAGAAAGATGTTACGGTTTTATTCGTGGTAGTAGACGCGCTGGCTTCCCACAATGCCATTTTCGGCCGATCGTGGATATCGCGAATGCATGCGGTATCCTCTACGATTCACCAATTTTTGAAATACGTGGTCGGAAACAACGCGGGAGAGGTCCGAAGTAGCCAGAAAGCAGCACGGGAATGTTACCGGGCGGCATTAGCACCTAAAAAGGATCAAGAGATGACTCAAGCTCGGGAATAACAATTAAAGGGGCTGGCCCCGGAATCACACCCCGTCGATGACCCGAGGGAATCCCCGAGCCTATTAACGACGGACGAAGAATGCGAGCAGTACCAATTCGATACGGGGAAAGCCCTGCGGATTGGGGTATGCCTCTTGCCGATCTTCAGGGAACAGCTGCTGACTCTCCTACGGGAAAACTTGGACCTGTTCGCGTGGTGCTCAAGAGATGTAACCGGGGTACCAGAATCCTTTGCTGTTCACAAGCTAACCATCAACAGGAACGCCAGACCAATCTCACAAAAGCGTCGGGCTTTTTCCCCAGAAAAAGCAGACATTATCTTACGAGAAGTCGAGAGAATGATCAACGTCGGTCATATCAAGGAAGCGAGTTACCCGTTGTGGACCTCGAATCCCGTTCTGGTCAAGAAGAAAAATGGGAAATGGAGGATGTATGTGGATTTCCCCGATCTTAATCGGGCATGCCCGAAGGACCCGTTCCCGATGCCAAGAATCGATCAGTTGGTAGATTCGACGTCGGGCAACAAATTGTTGTCATTCATGGATGCATACGCTGGTTATAATCAGATCAAATTACACGCTGCGGATCAAGAAAGCACCACATTCATCACAAGCCGAGGACTGTACTGCTACAAAGTAATGCCCTTCGGACTAAAAAACGCCGGCGCAACATATCAGAGGCTGGTCAACAAAACGTTCGAAGGTCAAATTAGGAGGAATATGGAGGTATACATCGACGATATGTTGGTTAAAAGCAGCGCGGATGAAGCACACCTTACCGATATGAGAGAAACCTTTGATAGCTTGCGGGAAATAAATCTCAAGCTTAACCCGGAAAAATGCTCCTTCGGGGTCCGATCACGAAAGTTCTTAGGTTTCCTTGTTAGTGAAAAAGGGATTGAAGCTGATCCTATCTAATTGAGGGCTTTGACCGATATGACTCCTCCCCGAAGCATCAAGGAAGTTCAGATCCTTACTGGGCGTCTGGCGGCCTTAAATCGATTTATTTCTCGCTCGTCTAATAAGTGCGCCCCCTTTTTTCAGGTCTTGAGACAGGCTAAAAATTTTGTGTGGACTCCCGAATGTAATGAGACGTTCTTACGAATCAAACGATATCTATCACCACCGAACCTTTTGACAAAGCCCATCGCGGGCGAGACGCTTTTTATTTATGTTGCGGTTACCGACTTCGCGGTTAGTGCGGCTTTGATTAGCGAGTCAGGCCCGGCCCCTACAGCAGTTTACTTTGTGAGCAAAAGCCTGTTAGATGCGGAAAATCGGTATTTAAAGTTGGAAAAAATTGCACTCGCCCTGGTGACAGCAGCGCGAAAAATGCGCCCATACTTTCAAGCCCAACATATCATGGTCCGAATATCATTTCCACTCACGTACATCCTCCAGCGGCCAGACATGTCTGGGATAATGTCCAAATGGTCGGTCGAACTGGGCGATTTTGACATCGACTACAAACCTCGGACGGCCGTTAAAGGCCAAGTCTTGGCTGACTTTTTAGTAGAATTCCATTCCGAACGACCTGGTCAGGACGCACCTTCTCAAGAGAACGCACTGAGCGAATGGACTGTTCGTAGCGACGGAGGGGCTAACATCAGCGGCTGTGGAGCAGGTATACAGTTAGTAACCCCGTCGGGTATTAGCATGCACCAAGCCGTCCGATTTGGTTTCCCCACTTCGAACAATGAAACTGAATACGAGGCTGCTCTGGCAGGATTACGGCTAGCACACGTATGTGGGGAAAAACAGGTGCGCCTCATAAGCGATTCCCAACTTTTGATAACCCAAGTTTCGGGGAGCGCAGAATCCCGTAAAGAATATTTGGTACAATACCTAGCAGCGCTCAGGGTTCTAGCCGCCTCGTTTGACAAGGTCACCTACGAGCATGTCCCGAGAAGCGAAAACATAGCCGCTGATTCTTTGGCAACACTCTCCTGCTCCAGTAACTATCCTTGGGTGGTCGAACAAGAAAGCCCATCTATTATCAAGCGCCAAGAGTTAGACAACCGACCTGAAATCGCCTGTCAGATCTCTTCGTTAACCCTCTCAGACTGGCAGCGTGACATTATTGCCTTCTTGGCTGAAGGTCGGTTACCCAGTGATAACGCCTCAGCTCGGAAAATACGCAACAAGGCTCAAGGTAACGTCCTGTTAGGTGGAGTGCTATACAAACTGCATGATGCTTAGGGGTCCATGAGTCGCAAATAATCGTATCTGAACTGCATGATGGTGAGGGTGCAGCGCATTGCGATTACAAAGCTCTGATCAGAAGGATTCTTCTTGCAAGATTCTATTGGCCGACAATAACACCGAATGCGCGACTGATAGTCAAAACATGTGATACATGTCAGCGGTTCGGAAACGCAATAAACGTCCCAGCGACTCCCCTAGAATCAATATCCGAAGGACTACCCTTTGACCGATGGGGAATCGACGTGGTCGGACCGCTGCCAATGGCGTCGAGAGGAAGACAGACGATTGTCGTGGCAGTGGACTATTTTTCCAAGTGGGTCGAAGCCGAACCTTTATCCGCCACCAAGACCAAAGATATCATCAAATTTGTCTGGCCTAACATATGTTGTCGCTTCGGGGTACCGCAGAGGTTAACTATGGATAACGGACCGCAGTTCGATAGCGGGGAAATGAAAGCGTTTAGCACCACCCATAAGATCCGACAATGTTTCTCCGCTTATTTCCACCCTCAAGCAAACGAGCAAGTCGAAGTAACCAACCGGACCATTTTGGACGGCCTCAGAAAAACCTTGAAGGAAATGCTGGAAAATGGCCCGACTACCTGCAAGAGGTACTATGGGCTTACCGAACCACCCCCCGGATGGCTACTCAGGAATCGCCTTACGCTTTGGTATATGGTATGGATGCGGTAACCCCTATGGAATCCATCTTTCCGTCTTTCAGGATCGGAACATATGTGGAGGAAACGAATGACGACAGCCGGCGCCTCGAGCTCGACCTTATAGAAGAAAAACGCAACCGCGCCCAATTAAACGCTTTACACTATCAGACCCTGATGAGAAGTCGATACGCTTCTAGAGTCAGACGTCGGGAATTTAAGGTCGGTGACAAGGTTTTGAGGCGCGTCTTTCTTCATACCAACGACAAGAGCCTCGGTAAACTCGCCCCAAATTGGGAAGGGCCCTACGAAGTCGTGGAAAAAATCAAGAGCGGGACATACCGCCTGCAAAACAGGCTCGGGCACCATTTGAGGCTACCGTGAAATATCGAACACTTAAAATTGTATTTAGAATAGTGGTAAAATGTTTGTAATTCGTTCGATGTAGTCTGTAAAAACTTATTTATCGGGGATGCACTATTTCCTACCTCGGTGGTGCGAGAAGGTTTTAACGAGGCATCATGAATACCCGATCACCTGATTACATTAATCAATTTTTTTCTTTGCCTTCCAAATATTAAAGTGTTACGACCTTGGTCAGCTGACAAGCTGGTCTGCGTCTTTTCCTACTAATATTAATGGATCTACATGTTTAATTTTCCCGACCCTTTGGGAAAAGTTTCAATCTTGTATTGATCTACAGATCCTTAATAGGTTTTTTAGTTTTTACAACTGATCTACATGTTTAATTTTCTCGACCCTTTGGGAAAAGTTTCAATCTTGTATTGATCTACAGAACCTTAATAGGTTTTTCAGTTTTTACAACTGATCTACATGTTTAATTTTCCCGACCCTTTGGGAAAAGTTTCAATCTTGTATTGATCTACATAAACTTAATAGGTTTTTCAGTTTTTACAACTAATCTACATGTCTAATTTTCCCGATCCTATCAGGAATTTCCAGTATTACGCTTGTACTTAGGATTTTTCACAGAACTACTTTATTTTGCCCAAGCAATAATATGTGAAAGGACATAACCAGAAAAGTCAATATATTAATAGGCGACCCCGCGACCCCTAAAACATAGTTAAACATGTTTATAAGCAATATTGATAGGGGACCCCGCGGCCCCCAAAGAGTAACAAAAACAACTAAACAAAAAAAAACGAGCGCGACTTCTGAGTCACTCGTCCTCTTCTTCCTCTTCAGCATCATCAGATTCTTCCTGATCAGACAGCTTCGGTCTTGTGGGGCCATCCCCCGCACCATCGACAGGCCTACTCACTGCCTTGTAGTGCTTGGATTTCTTTGTCTTAGCTCCCTCCGCATCGGCGCGGCTTTTCCTCTTCTGCACAAGAGCCTGGTCCTGGTTCGCCTCTACACCTTCTCGAACGGGCGCCTCTTCCCGAATCAGCGCACCCGCCACCGCAGCCCCGGTTTCGTTCTCCCCGGCCTCGTCATCTGACTTCGGGTGCTTGTTGGGCGCCTTGTTGCGCTTTGGCAGATACACATGGGACCCGGGGGTGCCGGTTTTCGCAATCACATCCTCCAAGCTCGGAGGCTGTCGCAACTGCTCGATGGTGAGCACCTCGGACGAGCAACGCCAGAGGTTACTCATGATTAAGTTTGTATTATTGAAGGTCCGATGCATAGCCCGACCCCAATGCGCCTGAGCGTAGCCTTTCAGCAACTCGAACGTGGCCTCAGCGGCCTTCGAGTGGTCTTTCTTCAACCCTTGCAACCACTCATTCGACACTGCACGAAGGGTCGGTATATATATAAAAAAAACGGGGAGAAGAGCGGTACCGTCATGGACCCAAGTCCGAAGCAACTGCCTCTTGTTCTCCGGGGTATAGGGAAGACCGTTCTCCCAGCACCCGCTCAGCAATACAAACCGATGCTTCCAGCCTTTGTCCCCCTGCAAGAAGTCATTAACTATCTTCCACTTGTTTCCTAAGGAAGAGTAGAAGAACGGGGACTTTGGAGCTTTGGACAGACCTGACATAGCAATATATTCCTCCATAGGCATAACCCGACCTGAAAGACGGGAAGCCATTATGCAGGACATTAAAGTATACCAAGCATTCGGCGTCAGCTGTGACGGGCAGATCTAGAGGGTACGGAAGTATAGCGCGATCTCGGGATCTAAGGGGAAGCGCATACCCCAGTTGATTAGCTCGGTGAACACTACGATTTCCCGAGATCGGACGTGAACGGGGGTCTCCCCGGGAACCGGGAAACGAACATTGACACATTTGGGAATTCCCCAGCGGATCAGCAGATCCTTATATTCAGACTCATTGAAAGTGGAGGTACTTCCCCTCATAGATAGAAACGACATCCTTCGACCGAAGCCAACTGAAATAGGTAGTAGTGATTGCAGCCTCGACTTTTTCGGGCAGATGATCGTCAGGAGGGTTAGCTGCATTACCAACAGCAGCAACGCAGACCTCCGCGGGTGCAACGTCTACCTCTGATTCTCCCACTTCGGGGTCCGGAGCTTGGTCAGAGCTTCGGGCAGTTGCAGCATTCGGGTCCGATGACCGTACCCGAGAGGTGGAGGGCTCAGCCGTATTACCCGAAAAAGCCCGGTGAGCTGCTTCCAACTCCTCTGGCGTCAACTGGCGCTTGGGCAAACCTAAAAAAGTTACCGAAGTGTTAGTACCGGTCCGATACCCTCGAATTAAGGGCGTAAGCTGAACCATTTCAAGATAGTTACCTCCTGCAGGAGATGTAGAGGGACTGTCTTCGCCCATGGTCAAGAATTTAGTTTTGCGAGCGCGTCGGGGCGGGAACAGAGATGACGGAAAGAACGAGTTAACCGACGGATGGGTCGGATTCTCCGACCGAATTGCAGGGGTACGAGAGGAGCTGCTACTGGAGGAAAGGACAACGGTCTTCGGCGATAGGCTGATCTCAGGAGATGGAGAGCTGGGAAGGTCGGGCAAAACGAAGGATTCAGCAAGGATCAGGGTGGCTAAAACAGGGTCGTGAGGATGCGGGACGGGAGTAAAAGGTTTTGAGTTAGATCCCCAAATCAATCCGGCGCGTCGGTATTCTTCGGCTCGATCTCCGATGCTAGCCCACTCTTGGAAACTCCACACAGGCTTTTTCTTTTTCTTGGCTTATGTAGACTTCGGGTATCTGGGTTTCATACAAACATTCCCTTCTCAAGAATGGTCTGACCGCACTCTCCCCTTTTAAGAAATTGTCTGGCAGCAATTTCTCTCTCTAGAAAACGATCTAAAAACACTTTCTCTCTCTAGAATGCCTCTGAGAGAAATCAAGAATTGTGGTGTATTTATAGGCAAGGTTAAATAATCGGGGGATACCAATCGACAAAAGCACAGCGGGAAGACGAAGAGTCTCCCTAAGAGCCTAGTCTGGCAAAGATGAGTCGTGTAAGACGATGACACGTGTCAACCACCCTTTGACGAAGGCTTACCTAGGCTACTCCCTTCGAGCCAACTAACGATATGGGCCTTCGCAACTGTACCCATTGTGAAAAACCGGCCCATCGCAGAGAGGCCCGTAACAGAACAAGAGCCGGCCCATCACAGGGAGGCCCGGGTCAGGAGCTCAAAAGAACGCGGAAATCAACTTAACTCAGAACTACGAACGTCGGGTAAGAAAAATCCAACAAGGCCTGAGTATTGCCTTCGGGAAAAGATAAAACAATGCTGCAGGAATGCCATCGAACGACCGAAGGTCAGGTCGGGAAAAACAGCGTCGTGTGACATTCGACGCAAGAGGAAAAAGAATAATTAGTTCAAAGATAGGTCATTGGCCCGAAGCACAAGAGACTGCGGCGACAGGTGTAGGTTCGGTAGTGAGTCTTCGCTCCTGATACTCCCGAAGACTGGGGGGCTACTAATGAGGGTAGAATTCACCAAATGTAAACAATGAGGATTTAATTGTGAATAAGAGTTACTTGATGTAATTATTAAGGAATTTAGGATTTCTCGGGGACCAATGTGTAAATATAGTACTTTTTAAGGGGCCTGATCAAATATGTAAAAAGCCCACTAAGGATTCAAGCGGGTCCACTTTATTTTAGTATAAAAGGTGACCCACTTTCTTGGTAGGTGGGACATTGAATATTATTCTATTACATTATCTTTCTCTCTCTATACTTTCTCTCTCTAGTCACATCAAGCAAAAGATCCAAAATATTCTTCCAAACAGTTATAGACTCATCAGGCTTCACATGAAGTTTTGTAGATGTGATTGGGGAGTTTGAATAAAAGGTATTGCTGGGCAAAGGACCTTTTAAGAAAATTGGGAGAGTACCGTTTTTTGTGGTGGATTTCCCAACATCTTACAATGCAATATTTGGGAGGTCTTGGCTCTCCAGAATGCATGTTGTGGACTCTACGGTCTACCAATGTTTAAAATATGTTATCCAAGGGCAAGTAGGTGTTGTCTGGAGCAGTCAAAAGATAGCTAGGAAATGTTATGCAATGGCCCTTGCCTCTAAGTCTGAATAGGCAGTCAAGATTTACAGAGATTAGCGGCTACTAGACCGTTCCACTGATGAGAATGAAATTGATTGTCCCAGGGAGGCTCCCAGTTTCATGATACACATAGAGGAGGTTGAAACCCATTCCCTAGCTGATGGCAAAAATATTAAAATTGGTACAAGTTGGCACCAAGTTTAAAACATAGGTTGTTGTCTTTTTTAATAAATAATCAACATGTATTTGCTTGGTGCAATAACGATGTTACCAAAGTACCAGCTGATATAATTTGTCACAAGTTATCTGTACAAACGGATGTTGCACCAGTTGTACAACTAAGAAGGTCTTTTCTAAAGAAAAAGTAGATGTGATTGTTCAAGAGTTTATCGTCTGACCAAGATGGGCTATATAAAAGAGTCTCAGTAGCCTTTATGAACTGCCAACCATGTCTTAGTCAAGGAAAATAATGGCAAATAGCGCATGTATATCAACTTTATTGATCTTAATAGAGCATGCCCCAAAGATACTTATCATGTTCCCTGGATAGATCAGTTGGTGGATTCAACTTTTGGGAATAAGTTATTCTCTTTCATGGATGTATTTTCGAGGTACAACCAGATACAAGTAGATTTGAAGGATCTAGACCACACCACTTTTATTACGGACAGAGGTCTTATTGTTATAAGGTGGTGATGTTCGGATTAAAAAATGCTAGAGCCACTTATCAAAGATTAGTAAATAAAGCCTTCACTAATAAGATTGGCAGAAACATGAAAGTGTATATAGATTATATGATGGTAAAAATATTGGAGGAAGATACACATATATCTGACCTTCAAGAAACATTTTCTAATTTAAAAGCTATGAACTTGAAGCTAAACCCTGAAAAATATGTTTTTGGGGTCCGATCTGGGAAATTCTTGGTCTACATAATAAGTGAAAAAGGAATTCAACCTGATCCGGATCAACTTAATGCTCTACTAGCTATGTACCCTCCTTGGAGCACCAAAGAAGTTCAAAGGCTGGCCGAAAAATTGGTTACTTTGAACGGGTTTATTTCAAGATCATCAGACAAATATGCTTCATTTTTCTAGGTATTAAGGAATGCCAAAGACTTTAATTAGTCTCCCTATGTGATCAGGCATTTCTTGAAATCAAGAAGCATTTGTGTTCACCTAAGACTCTCTTTAAACCCGTTCAGGGGAAAAAACTCTATGTATATCTAGCTGTATCAGAGTATGCAATAAGTGTTATGCTAGTAAGATAGGTGGACAATTACCCTCGTCCGGTGTATTACATTAGCAAAAGTCTGTTGGATGGTGAAAGAAGATATTTGAAGTTAGAAAAACTAGCTTTGGCCTTGGTGATTGCAGCAAGGAAGATGAGACCATACTTTCAAGCTCATTCCACTGTTGTTCGAACATCTTTTCCCTTGAAGAGTATTCTTTAGAAAGCTGATGTATCAAGAAGAATGACCAAGTGGTCAGTTGAGATGAGTGATTATTATATTGATTTTGCGCCCTGAACGGCGATTAAAGCCCAGTTAGTGGCCAATTTCTTGGTAGAATTTTATGCTGATAAATCCTCCGGACCAATGCCAGAAAACTAGTATAAGAAATAATGGGTAGTCCAACTTGAAGGTGGATCAAGTATTATGGGTTGTGGGGCTGGAATTTGTTTAACTTCTTCATATGGTGATATTATGTACCATGCTATATGTTTTGGTTTTAGGGATTCTAATAATGAATCTGAATATAAAGCAGTTATATGTGGTCTTAAGTTAGCCCTTATATGTGGGGCCAGGAGAGTCCAATTAATGAGTGAATCCCAATTGTTGATTCATCATGCTCAAGGGAAATCTGAAGAGAAGAAAGAACAGTTGATTAAATACTTGTTTATGTTGAGAGAAGTTGCTGCAAGCTTTAAAAGATCCACTATGAACAAATCCCTAGATTGGAGAATACTTGTGGCAGGCTCTTTAGAAACTATAGCTTATTCGTAATATTTACCCTTGGATTCAGATGTTAGAATGTTCATCAATACATACGGGCCAAGAAAAGGGTATAGAGGATGAATAAAGTATGATCATAGTAACCATTCAACCCAAGGACTGGAGGTATGTTATTTTATTTCGGTTTATTTCCGATGGGATTTTGCCTCCAGATAAAGCCATGGTTAAGAAATCAAGTCTAAGGCTCCTGGTTTCTTGGTATTAAGGGAAGTTCTTTAGAGGAAATCTTTCAACAGACCTCTCTTGCGTTGCTCAGGATTTGAAGAATCCTAAGTTGTGTTATCTGAACTGCATGATGGAGAAGGTTCTGCACACTGTGGCTATAAAGCCCTAACGATGAGAGTTTTATTAGCAGGTTACTACTGGTCAACCATAATGGCAGATGCTATAGATATATAAAGAAGTGTGATCATTTCGAGAGATATAGAAATGAAATTCATGTGCCAGCAGTTCCTATGGAATCCATATCTGAACCGATACCCTTCGATAGATGGGGGTTAGAATTGGTTGGGCCTCTTCCCATGACATCTGGTGGATGTAGAACAACCATAGTTACTATTGATTATTTCCCTAAGTGGATAGAGGCAACTCATTTAGCTGGAACCACTTCTAAGGCGATTATTAAATTTATTTTGTCTAACATATGTTGCAGATTTTGGGTTCCCCGAAAGATTACCATAGATAATGGGCCACGGTTTGGTAATAAAGACATGGAAATGTTCTGCACCTCAAGAGGAATTCAACACTTCTTCTCTTCTCCTATCCACCCTCAAGCAAATGGACAAGTTGAAGTTACTAATCGGACAATCTTGTCAGGGCTAAGGAAAAACTTTGAGGGAGCTGTAGGGAAATGGCCAAGTTATCTACAAGAAGTATTGTGGGCTTACCGAACTACACCTCGGGTTTCTACACAAGAATCTTTGTTTTCCCTTGTCTATGGGATGGATGCAATTACTCCCATAGAAGCTACTTTACCATCTTACAGAATCCGGAACTATTCTGAACATGCAAATGATATAGCAATTAGGAATCAGTACGATTTTATTAAAGAAATAAGAGTTAAAGCGCATCCAGGAACGCACATTACTAGGGTTTGATGAGGAGAAAACTTTCGAAGAAAGTTAAGAGAAGATATTTTCAATTGGGGGACAAAGTTTTAAGAAAAGTATTTTTACACACCAAGAAAAAATAGTTCGGCAAGCTAGCTCTGAATTGGGAAGGTCTTTATGTGGTGTGTGGGAAAGTTAAACCAGGAACATACAAACTTCAAGATAAGGAATGAAGAACACTAAAGCACCCATGGAACATTGAACATCTCAGGTTATACTTAGAATAGAACTCTCTTGTAAATATTTACTTTTTAAGTGTTAATATAAAACTTAGGGGGCATACTCTTTCCTACCCTGTGGCGCGGGGAGGTTTTAACGAGGTGTCCGAGTTATTAATGATATCTTATGCCATCATTAAAAAACTGGTGCGAATTTCTTCCTAACTTTATTATAGTGTGAGGTGGTCAGATATTGAATATTTATTAAACATCCCGACTCTCAAACCTCTTTAAGTTAATTGGATACGTTAAATACTTTACAAAATTTGTCAAACATATGAGATCGAAATTATTCAACACACTTGTTTAACAGATCTGAAATATTAGAGGCTATTTAAACACTGACAGTAAAAAGTTAAACAAAATTTACGCAAAAGGAAATATGATATTAAAGTCTTATCGGAGTAGACCAGATTCATATTTCACTTGACCATTCAAGGACTTTGAGTTTTAAGAACAAGAATGAAACAAATAATGCAACAAGATACCTTGGCCATCCACGGACTTTAGTTTTTTAACAAAAAATACACAGTGTAACAATATAACCTTAGGGCTTGTTCCCTTCGCTCTTTTCTTTCCCATCATCTTTCTTTTTACTTTTGAGTTCAACCCTTGAACTTTCACCAACTCCTTCATTGTCCTCAGAATCTTCCCCACTTGAGTAGTTGTGCTTGTCTCCATCAGCGATTGTATGAAAAAGGAGGTCATAGTATTCCACAAATTTTCACAAAGGACCAAGAGGCCTCTTAGGAAAGGTCTCATAGAATAGTAAGAACATGTCAGATTTGATTACATCATCTCTTTTCTCCAAAGAATCCACCACTGCAGAGGCATACTTTTCTATACCAGCAACTATCTCTTCGGCTTGCTTCTTGACTATAGAGGTATTCTCCTTTGTCTTTATCACAAGAAGACCTTCCAGATTGACTTTATCTTCGGATAAAGTCTTAACAATTTTGTGTCTAGCCTCTAGCTCTACTTTAAGAGCTTTGATTTTATCAGAGGAAGAAGTTTCCAGTCTGGAATACTTGGTCTGGATATCTTTTTGAGCCTCTTCTGACTTGAGAAATTTAGCAGCTAGATTCTCTTTTTCCTTCTTCAAGGATTCTATGCTTTGCTGAGTAGTGGAGAGACTGTTCGTTAAACTTTGGTTCTCTGAAGTCAGGGAGCTGTGGTACTGGTTTGATCTCTCACTTGCCTTTCTAGGTCAAATACAGGACGGATGTAACGTATGAGATAATGACTCAAAGTGTTTTGTTCACTGATATCACGTATATCTCACCATTGTGGGTTACAACATTGGCTGAATTGGCAGAACGATAAGGTCCCGAAAAGTCATCCTTGTCCAGTTCATTGAAATATATGTTAATGTTCTAAAAGGAAACAAGATTTACCTCTCCATCAGCAGTGGCCTGTTCGGAATAAAGGTTGGATGGAATTTCTTCTTGCAGAGTAGGAACAGTAGGAGCCGGAGCAGAAATTTCAGGACATAGAATTATCTCTCATCCGAGAAGGATTTTTTTCTTCTTTGTAGCTTTTTCATCACTGTTTTCCTTGCGTCTTATTCTTCTTTGTAAAATTTGGTGGGTTGTCCGATCCACCAGCCTCCTTGACAATAACTTAATCTGCTTCTAGCAGAATAACATTGATCCCTCATTGATTCTCCAAACCGGTCCCTTTGGTAGTTGGCTGAGGTGGGTTTGTTGTGGTTTTCTTCTTTTTTTGTTCTTAATCTTGTCAAGATGGCTAGGGTCTTTAACACTTGAAGAAAAGTAAAGTGGCATCCTTAGCCTCATTTCTCCTCAGGATAATGTCTGCGGGATGAGGGGTGGTCAGTTCTTCCCATGTAAGGTCTTTTTTCCTTGTAGTATTCCAAAGATGAGACCTCGTAAAATTACATGAGGTGAAGCAGTTGTGGAAACCATTCCACCATTTCTCCAGGGTCCAGACGTTTAGCTTGGCGCAAGTGTTTCGACCTACCTCTACATGATTTGATAACTTCTTCGGAAAAACTGAAAGAGACACAAGTTAGTTCGGAATAACCATATAGTATTTAAAATACTAAGGGAAACCTAAATAGAGCTTACTTATACTCCTCCAGCGGTTAGTCAGTTGGCTTAGATTAGAGTCAACTTTTATGTTTTTCACATTCTCCCAGCCATTATGCCAGCCACCAGAGTGTACCATGTTTCGGACTCACCTGACTTGGATATAGCTTTTCCTAGGTGAAAGTACCTGACTATATCTGGATACAAAAGAAATCGGAGTCCCCAGTTCAGCACCTCTGTGTAGACAACTAGCTTGTTAGACTTGCAATCCATCAGAGTTTTCGTGGTGATCGGGATTCTTCCCTTGATAGAATCAGGGAACCCCCACTTTGTACAAATACGACCCAATTCACCGGCATGGGTGTTCTAGAGGGATATCAGGTACTTTACGCTGACTTTCTGGGAATTTGGCCCTACCTTCACTTCCAGACACTCCGGAAGTGAATCCAGATTGGACAGACCCACTTTAGTTTTTCCCCTTCGATCTGCTGTGGTGTCCTCCGTTTGTCCGGACACCTCAAAAGGAGTATCTTCTACACTATCCTCCATATTTTCTTCCATTACGATGGACTACTGTTCGGATGGTTTGGCTTCTGCCAAGGTCTTTATTGTCTCCGAACTGGTATGTTTCGAAGAGCTAGTAGTGGATTTAGCCTTGGATTGGCAAGCCATTCGGCGATGAGTGTTCTTCTCAGGATACTTCTCAGCATCTGAACCCATGACAAGAAAATGTGAAGGTTTCCTAACACTGGAAACTGCCTTTTTTTAGGGAGAGGGTTCTGAGATTCTTGAACAGAGGATCCTTATTGAAGAGGAGAAAGAGTTAGGACAAAAAGCAATTTTCTGACCTTAGATGTCTTTGAGGACGATGAACCTTCGTCTGTGTTTGCTTTTAGTTGATTGAGTTCTTCACCAGGAGAAACAGGAAGACCAACAGCTATTCTTTCGTTTCTTGCAAATTTTCTCGCTTTCTCCAATTCAGAGAAATTTATCCAACCCTCTTTTACTAATGCGTTTCTTCTTGTGAACATAAATTACTTGAACACAATATGAAAGAGTACTAAGCTTTCTCTCTCTAGAAGTGTTTGTGTTATTAAAAAAATATAACAGTGAAGTCAAGTTAAATCTTTATAAAAATAGAAAAGGTTACCTATGGGAAGATAAACTGATCATAGCCATGATTAAGGGCTATTAAGCATGTGGGTTATGCCCTAAGTAACTTTCTAGCCTAGTAGGTACGAGAGAAATACAGTTGAGAGGTTAAACCATAGCCTGACACGTGTCCCACGTCAAAAAAAACTCTTAAAATTCTTAACGGTAAAATCAGTCCCACCCAATTCCGATCAGGCTGACTCTTGAAATTCTTAAATAGAAAAAGGTGATCTATTTAGTTCGAATACAAAGGCAGATCGGAAGAACACATTTCACGTTGAAAATACATTGATTTCTATTTTTATAGGTTAGCTCTTCCCAAGATTCTCTGAAAGACCTAAAGGGGCTACTAATAAGGTCGTATATTTTTGACACTACAACTTGTTCTTATCAGATGGGAAATTCGGACAAAACTACTACCATGAGAAACCGAACAAGACAAATATAGTGGAAAGTGACTAAGCTAGGTGTTGGCCATTTCACATCTTAGGCTAGTGGGTTCTTAAACTTGACTTGACTCCACGATCCGAATTGAAAGGCCCATGGGTCATTGATTAAGTATAAATACCTCAACCACTTGCATTAATGAGGGTGATCAGAATTCAATACAAGCACACACCATAATTATCTCACTACACTCCACCTTAAACATTCAATTCCCAAAACACTTTACTAAATTACCCTCGATCAGATATAATCCACACAAGATTTAACTGAGAATGTTGCTTCAATTTATGAAAAGGCCAAAGGATATGTAAGCTTTAAAAAACCAACTCCGATAAATAGACCAAAAGAAGAGCGCAACAACAGGTTTTATAAGTATTATAATGATATAAGACATGATACTGCAGATTTTATAGCTTTGAAAAATAAGGTGCAGATTTTAATAGAAAATAATAACTTAGCTACTTTTGTCAAAGGGAAAAGTAGTTGATCAAAGACAAGTAAATCGACTTTACAAGCATCAAATCTGAATTCAAAGGAAGAAAGTCCACTGTTGATTCTGATGAGTCCGAATTCTGATTACTCACCGGACAGGGACAGATCGGACCTAACCCTCCGGACCGGACAGACCACTTCGAACACTTAGCTAATGGGGTTGTTCGAACTATGAAAAAAGTATGACAAAAGTACTAAAAAAACCTAAACACTTCTTGACTAAGCTACTTTCTCTCCTACTTAGAGCTCATGGGTCTTTAAACATGACCCGGGTCCATTAAACATGACCCGAAAGCCCATAAGGGCCCAAAATGTAAGGGTATAAATACCCAACCACCTGCATTAAATGTGGGTAATGAAAATTAAATACATACAGACTGCTCAATTCTCCCTCTAGACTCTACTCTAAATATTAAACACCCATATACTTCCACTAAACACAAAACAAATTAAAAACCTACCCTTAGGCGATTATTATCCTCACCAAATTGGCGACCACAGTAGGAGAAGAAGGTGCCTGAATCAAGCATTCAAAACCAGCAAGAAAAGTCAGTCTGAATGAATCCGGACGCCCCGGAAGTACCACCAGCTCTGCTCGAAGTGGTGGGCGAAAACCATGAATACACTATCGAAGAGCGCGATAGGCTAAAGGGTGAGATAGAAGCTCTGAGGGCAGAAAAGGCTAAGATGGGCATGAAAGAAAAGTCCAAAGCATCAGTTGCTCATCACACCGATAACCCCAGGGAGCATGAGCCTTCGAAGACTCATGTGAGTACGAAAAAGACTCATGCCAGCTCCAAAAAGTCTCACCGGTCTAAGCCAGTGGGGAGCTCTGACTCGAGCTCAGAATCTTCTGATAGCTCTTCGAACGAGGAGGGCGTTGAAGAATCCTTATCCTCTAGCAGCGATGAGGGTCGAACTTAAAAGAAGCAAAAGCAGATTAAAAAATATTCGAGAAAAAGAGATAGGCATGGGAGGATGAAGAAGAATATTGGTAAAGGGTCATCTCATAGCCGGAGGCATGTGGACCGGATGCTGATGGATCCTTTCGCTTTTCATGATGAACCAGGTATCTTTGCAACTCCCAATGAGGATATTGTGTTCAGTCGTGGTAGAAATTGGAGGCAGTCTCCATTATCTTCCAAAATTCTGTCCGGAAACCTCCCTAAGAGGTTTGACAGCACCAAAATAGAAAAGTACGATGGCAGTACTGATCCGGACAACCACTTAGAGCAATTCAAGAACTTTATGATGAACTTTGATGACGATGATAAGCTACTTTGTAGAGTATTCTCCCATTATTTTACGGGGAGTGCTCTGAAATGGTATAACAGTCTACCACAAGGCTGTATCAAGAATTTCGATACTTTTGGGTGGCCTTTCGAAGGCAGTTCGTTGGAAGTAAAGAGCTAAAGGGCAATGGAGACACAATAATCCATTGTGCTCAGGAACCAAACGAGTCCTTAAAAGAATATATAAGTCGTTTTGTGAACACCAAGAATGGGTTGGCTGATTGCTTCGAGCAAGTGGCAATAACATCCTTAAGACAGGGCTTGAATCCTGGCAATTTGGCTGATTCAGTGACCAGAAAGAAGGCCATGACCTGGGGAGGGTTGCTGAATCAAGTTGGAAAACAGATTAACGTAGACGAAACAAAGAAAACAAGGGTGCACATGCAAGTGAAGTCTGCCCCAGTGGCACCGAATCCCAATCAGAATCAGTCCGGGAACAAGGCAAGGGAAATCGGACAGGGGCATGGTAGGGCCAAAGCTCAGTCTCAGCCAGCTGCTCCTGCTCAGAGTCAGCAATCTAGAAACAAGAGAGGGCCATGGGTCCAACCGGAGTGGTTCGCAGAATTAAAAGAAAGTGTGGCCACCATTTATGATAAAAACAAAGGAGGAGGTGCACTATAGAAGACCAGCCACACTGCAATCTCCCAAAGAGCATCGCAATAACTCTTTCTGCTAGTATCACAATGACACTTGCCATACCACTGATGATTGTATAGCTTTGAAGCAATAGGATCAGAACTTGATCGAAAGGGGGAAGCTGGGGGCTTATATCAAAAGAAGAGGAGGTAACAGGCCTGACAATACCCACCGGGTTGGTCCAAGTAATGCTGCTCCGGAGGGAGCCATGGTTATAATGGAAAGGATTGATGTGGAATCTGAGTACTTGGATCCTGATCCAACTCGAAACAGAGTAGGTACAATTGAGGAATGTTCTAGGACGGTCTCCGGACTCATTAAGTTTTTTGAGTCACTTACAATTTTCGGAGGGGATACTATGACAGCTCCTACTGCTTCTTCGAGGAAGAGGCACGTTCATACTTTAGCCACCCAGCTAGAAGGAGGCATGACTTCCTATCAGTCACCAAATCCATTCCCCTTCATTGTTTTTGATGAAGATGATTTAAGAGATATAGCTGGACCTCAGGAAGATGTTGTTGTCATAGGAGCATCTATTGGGGGCAATGACATAAGACGAATTCTGGTGGATACTGGAAGCTCAGCCAATATCCTTTTCTTAAGTACTTACAAGAGAATGAAAAATCCACCTGCAATTCAGAGTTCGGACAGATCAATTGTGGGCTTTACTCGCAGCTTAGCAGATGTGATCGGAGAGTTCGAAGAAGAAGTCTTATTGGGCAAGGGCCCTTTCAAGAAAATGGTCAGGATACTTTTTATCGTGGTGGATTGTCCCACTTGCTATAATTCTATTCTAGGGAGGTCTTGGATCTCTAGGATGCATGCAGTGGCTTCAACAGTCCACCAGTGCTTGAAATATGTTGTTCAGGGACAGGTGGGAGTCGTCCGGAGCAGTCAAAAGGTTGCAAGAGAATGTTATGCTACAGATCTGGCTCCCCGAACACTGGGGGCAGTTCGTATCAACGAACAATAGCAGTTTGAGGGGCTTTCTAGGGGTGAGGGTGAAATTGATGACCCCAGAGAGACCTATGGAGTGTTAATACCGGTCGAGGAGGTAGAAACGCATTGTTTAGAAGAAGGAAAAAGTGTCAAAATAGGGTCTAAGATGCCACCCGTTTTGAAAAATAAAATGTTAAAGTTTTTGAAGAATCATCAGCACGTTTTTGCTTGGTGCAATGCTGATGTTACTGGGGTTCCAGCAGAAGTAATATCATATCACCTGTCTATCCAGAAAGACATAGCACCAGTGGTTCAAAAGAGAAGAGCTTTTTCTAAGGAAAAGGTTGATGTTATTGTGCAAGAAGTTGACAGCCTCACAAAGATGGGGCATATCAAAGAGTCTCAATATCCTTTGTGGATTACCAATCCGGTTCTGGTAAAAAAGAAAAATGGCAAGTGGCGCATGTGCATTGACTTCACAGATCTCAATAGAGCTTGCCCAAAATATTTGTATCCAGTCCCCCGGATTGATCAGTTAGTAGACTCCACCTCTAGGAACAAGCTGCTATCCTTTATGGATGCCTTCTCCGGATACAATCAGATCCAGGTAGATCCAAAGGATCAAGAGCATACTACATTTATCACTGACAGGGGTCTTCATTGCTACAAGGTAATGTCGTTTGGGTTGAAAAATGTTGGGGCTACTTATCAGAGATTGGTCAACAAAGCTTTTGCTGATCAGATTGGAAGGAATATGGAAGTATACATCGATGACATGATGGTGAAGAGTGTGGATGAGCAATTGCATTTGGCAGACCTTCAAGAAACTTTTGCCAACTTGGTAAAAGTGAATTTAAAATTAAACTCAGAAAAATGTGTGTTTGGAGTGCAGTCCGGGAAGTTTCTAGGCTATATTATAAGTGAGCATGGGATACAGCCCGATCCGGACCAGCTTAATGCTCTATTCCAAATGGAGCCTCCTCGAAATGTTAAAGAAGTACAGCGGCTAACGGGGAGATTAGCTGCTTGAAACAGATTTATCTCGAGGTCTTCGGACAGGTGCGCCCCGTTCTTCCAAACCCTGAAGGGTGCAAAAGGATTCGATTGGACCTCACAATGCGACGAGTCTTTTAATGAGATCAAGAAGCACCTGTCCTCCCCCAAAACTTTATTTAAACCAGTTAACGGGGAGACACTCTTCGTATATTTGGCAGTTTCAAGTTGTGCCATTAGTGTTGTGTTGGTAAGAGAAGTGGATAGTTATCCTCATCCGGTGTACTACATTAGCAAAAGTTTGATAGATGCAGAAAGGCGTTACTTGAAACTCGAGAAATTAGCATTGGCCCTAGTAATAGCTGCAAGAAAAATGAGGCCTTATTTCCAGGCTCATCCTATCATCGTCCGGACTTCTTTTCCCTTGAAAATGTCCTCCAAAAGGCAGATATTTCAAGCAGGATGACTAAATGGTCAGTAGAGTTGGGGGGTATCGACATAGATTTTTCTCCTCAAACAGCAGTTAAAGCCCAAGCAGTAGCTGATTTTTTGGTTGAATTTCACTCCGACGGAGATTCGGAGCAGACTACTGACATAAAAGATAAAAAGGTATGGGTCATCCGAACATATGGTGGATCTAGCAATATGGGATGTGGTGCCGGGGTGTGTTTGACTTCCCCATATGGTGACAAAATGTACCAAGCTATATGTTTTGCTTTCAGGGCATCCAATAATGAGTCCGAGTACGAAGCGGCTATAGCTGGTTTAAAGTTGGCCTACATCTGTGGGGCTAAGAGGGTTAGGCTACTAAGTGACTCCCAGCTTCTTATCCACCATGCCCAAGGTCAGTCTGAGGCTATAAAGGAGCAGCTTGTGAAATATTTACTCCTCCTTAAAAATGAAGCACTCAAGTTTAAAAGTGTTGCTTATGAACATATACCCCGGATAGAAAATGAGTTAGCAGACTCATTGGCAACCATAGCATACACGGAGTCATATCCATGGATCCATGTGCTGGAAAGCCCCTCCATTCAACTAAATATGGGTAAAGAAGAAGAAATTTTTGAAGTACAGGTGAAACATCCTCAAGACTGGAGGTTTCCTCTCCTACAATACCTCTCTGATGGTATCGTGCCTCCGGATAAATCACTAGCCAGAACATTGAAACACAAGGCTCGTGGTTTCATCATATTGAGAGACGTTTTGTATAAAAAGTCTTACAGTAAACCTCTCCTGTGCTGTTTGGGGGATGAAGAGTCTCAAGTAGTCCTCTCCGAATTGCATGATGGTGAGGGATCAGCCCATTGTGAATTCAAGGCTTTAACAAGAAGATTTCTACTGGTCGGTTACTATTGGCCATCTATCATGAAAGATGCTAAGGAATTGGTAAGAAGGTGTGACCCATGCCAGAGGTACGGCAATGAATTTCATGTCCCAGCCATTCCTTTAGAGTCAATTTCTAAGCCTATTCCTTTTGCTCGATGGGGGTTGGATTTAGTAGGACCTCTACCTATGGCCTCCGGATGACGCAAAACTATAATTTTTGCTATAGATTACTTTTCGAAGTGGATTGAAGCAGCCCCTCTAGCAGGAACAACATCAAAATCTGTTATAAAATTCATTCTATCCAACATCTGTTGCAGATTTGGTGTCCCACGAAAGATAACAACAGACAATGGGCCACAGTTCGACAATAAGAAAATGGAGATCTGTTGTGCCTCAAGGGGTATACATCATTGTTTCTCTTCTCCTTTCCACCCACAACCAAATGGGCAAGTTGAAGTGGCTAACAGAACCATTCTGTCCGGTTTCAAGAAGAATTTGGAAGGGCTGCTGGGAAGTGGCCTAGTTATTTACAAGAGGTCTTGTGGGCCTACCGGAAAACACCTGGGGCTGCAACACAAGAGTCACCATTTGCTTTGGTCTATGTGATGGATGCAGTAGCTCCCATAGAAGCAACTCTCCCATCATTTCGTGTTCACAACTTCTCCGAATGCACTAACGAGGTGGTAATCAGAGGTCAGCTCGATCTGGTAGAAGAAAGACGAGTTAAAGCCCACCTTAGAGTCGCACACTATCAGGGATTGATGAGGAGCATGTTTGCTTCCATAATTAAAAGAAGATATTTCCAACAGGGGGACAAGGTATTGAGGAAAGTCTTCTTACACACTAAAGAAAAACTGTTCGGCAAATTGGCTCCGACTTGGGAAGGAGCTTATATGGTTGTTGAAAGGCTTAAACCTGGAACATATTGGCTAGAAGACAAGGATGGAAGAGTTTTGACTCACCCTTGAAATATCGAACATCTCCGAATGTACTTGGAGTAGCATGTGTATAAATATTTACTTGTTTAAACATCTATGTAAATATTTGGGGGCATACCCTTTCCTCCCTGGTAACATGGGGAGGTTTTAATGAGGTGTCCGGACTTTTGAATAAAACTTGATGACTTCTTAAAAAAAAATCTCGAAGTGTTTTAGTTTTGTGCTTTATCATACCATCCGGATTGAAATAAAAGAATGATGACCACTTAAACATTCGTCATCGAAGAAGGGCTATTTAAACTCTAGCCATCAAAATTGAAACAGACTATGTGAGAGGATGAGAATTTTACAAAACGAAGATATTCATTAAAATAACTTAAAATGCCTTGGCCTCCAAGGACTTTTGAATTGTAAAAAAAGAACAAAAAACCTATCTGGTCAGATACCGGACACAATTACAAAAAAGAGTGCAATGGCCATCCAAGGACTTTAGTTTGGGTAAACAAGTAAAAACTGAATCATGAGTTAAGGTTGAGCCTTTGAAGATGGCTCACCTTCATCTGACTTTTTCTTCCCTTTGAGATCACTTTTCTCTTCGTTAGGTTTCTCCCTGATGTGTTCTTCGTTATCCGATGAGGAAGCACTAGAGTAACTATACCTGGCGCCTTGAGCCATTGTATGATACAGGAGGTCGTCAGACTAAACATAAAGCCATAAATCCCCTAGGTTCCTCTTTGGAAACTTCTCATGGAAGAGTAGAACCATGTCAGACTTCACCTTGGCATACATTTCCTCCTGAGTGTCGATCACGTTGTTGGCATAAGCATCGATCTTGGCTTGGATCTTGGCCTCCTGCTCCCTTAGCAAAGTAGCTTTCTCCTCGGCAGCCTTAGACATAGTATTCTCAAGAGCAATTTTGTTATTGGTCAAGTTGGTGATGATTTGGTCTTTGGCCTTGGATTCCCCCTTTGAGGTGGCAAGATATTTCTCCAGTCCGGATAGCTTCCCCTGGAGCTCTGTGATGGTGTCCTCTAATGTGGTGACTTTTGTGGTACTTGCCTCTTGGTTTCTCTTCAACTCCCCATTTTCTTCCTTTAGAATGGCAGCGTTTGAAGTGGCAGTGCAAAGGTCATCGGACATCCTCTTTTTGTCAGACTTAAGATCCTTGATGATGTCTGCCTGACTCCGAACTTATTTCTCCATCACAAGTACAGGCTGAACATTGCTTAATAAAGAGTGGGCTATGACATCCCTTTCACTTGAAACAACAAAGGTCTTACCATTGAAAGTGACTGTATTTGAGGTGCTCAGAGGGAGATAAGGCCCAGCAAAGTCGTCTCTAGGAAGATTGATGAAGTACTCACCAAGCCCACCAAGACCGGTGATGTCTACCCCATCAATGTTGAGATCTCCCCCTTCGACCTCATCGGTATGGAAGTCGCCCGGTATTTCCTCCGCTTGTGTTGGGTCAGTAGGATCAGCTTGGGAAGGAGGCTCTGGAGCCCGGAGAGAGAGCTCGTCACCCCTAGAGGTCATCTTCTTCTTCTTGGCCTCCATATCTTTGCTTTCACCTCCCCGTTTATGATCTCTTTTGGGAGCCCTCGGAGGGTCTGGGGAGTGCACTTCTTACCTTTCAGCCTCCTGCTCCACTGCTTCCAAGAGTGCAGCATCAATTTGATTGGGGACTGGCCCCTCCGGTTGTATGGGAGCATCCTCCTCCACCTCTCCAGGGTTGGCTTCACCAACCGTTTTCTTGCCCTTCTTCTTGCCCTTCATCTTGCTTGGGGCTTTGGCCCGGCCTGGGAAGTAGAGTGTCCCATCTGGTTCATGGGTTCTTTTATGCACAACATCCGGAGGAGGCTGAGTGGTGTTCCACAAGTGAGACCTTGCCAAGTTTCCTCCGGTAAAAGCAGCATGGAACCAGTTCCCCCACCTCTCAGCAGCCCAAGCATTGATCTTGGTGCAAGTAGCCTGCCCGGCTTTCAGATCACTGAATTCCTTGGGCAGTTCTACAGAGGCAAAAGTAAGACCAATTATCTTAAACTAACTCTAAACAAAAAGACAAAAGTATAAAGCACTAACTTACGATCACTCCTCCACCTGCTTCTGAGAAGACTTGGGTTCACTCCGTACTTGATTTTCCTTCCATTTTCCCAAGCCCCACTTACGAATAGAAATTGAGTCCTTCAGTTCCTCTCCGACTCTAGCAGGTCCTCCACAGCTTTGAGATTGTCCCCCATATTGAAGTGTTAAAAAGGGATGTTGGGGTTTCTACAAAGACCGGCCACAGCAGCAAACTCCTCCATAGGCAGAGGAATCCCGGAGAGCCTCGAAGCCATGATGCTGGCCATGAGGGTGTACCATGCATTAGGGCTCATTTGGCTCGGGCAGAGCTTTATCATATGGAAGTATCTGACAATTTCAGGGTCCAGGGGGAATCTAAGTCCCCAATTGAGCAGCTCCGTGAAGATGATAACTTCGCTTAATTTGCAATCCATGAGAGTCTATGGGTGTATGGGGATCCTGATCTTCACATTCTCCGGTATTCCCCACTTCGTACGCATCCGGCCCAGCTCAGCTGTGTGGATGAATGCGTAGTTAATTTTCTGCAGGGCAAGGAGGTACTTGACGTTGACCTTGTGGAAACAAGGCCCCACCTTTCCTTCAAGACTCTCCGGCAGATCCGGATGCTTCAAACACAGCTTCTCTTTGCCTTTGTCTTTTTTGGCAGCAACAGCACTACTGGTCTGACCGGAGGGCTCAGACTCAAATGGGGCCTCTTCGACAGAGTCCTCCATTACATCTTCCATAATTGTTGAAGGGTTTTCGGTAGCAGTAGTAGAGGGAGGGTTCAGCTCTGGCTCATCCTGAACTCCGGACTGATGGGCTTCAGTTTCCCCTTGATTTCTGGCCTCCGATTGGGGCTCTGATACAGATGCTTCTCTTCGAAGACTTGGACTAGTGCCCTCCGGACCGGGCAGCCTGTCCTTGAGAACTTTGATATGCACTTCTCACCCTATGCTACTATCTTTAGCACCTGATTTTGAGGGGGTGCTCTTGGAAGCTTGACCTTTAACTAACCGGCCTCTTCTCCGGTCAACTAGCTTTTGATGGGAATGCTCCGTATCTGACCCCATAGCTATGAAGGGGGAGGGTTTTTTGAAACTGGTAACTGTTACTCCTGGCTCGACAACGGGTTCCGATTCCTGAACCGAGGAACCAGAGATAATGGGGGAGAGGTTAGTTTGGAATAGCTTATTCGGTTTGATACCTTTTGAGAAAGAAGAACCTTGATCAGATTATGTGGCTGAAGTTAATGGCTTGTCGATGGGCGAAACGGGTTGTCCTGCAGCGATACGTCTTTCTCTTTCGACCTTTTGTACCTTTTCCAACTCAGAGAGGTTGATTCACCCACCTTTGATCTGAGCGTTCCTCGCTGTAAACATAAACTATCTGGGTAAATTTTTGCTTTAGAGAGAGAAAGCTTAAAGAAGTTGTGCAGAGTAAATATGAGAGTGGTGGTGAAATAGTAGAAAATGTTTAAATTTATAGTAAATCTGAAAAAGGAGTTTGATTCCTAGTTGAATTCGAAAAGATTGGTAATGATTAAAGACGGCGCTGATGTCACCACCTTTAATTAAGAGGTTGATTTTCGAAGAAGGTGGGTTCGAAATTCAATGTGAAAAAATGGCTGAAGCAACCAATCGGAAAGCGACACGTGTCCCACAAACTCTGTCAAAAAACCGTTTGGATTCATGAAGCTTTATCAGTCCGGATGAAACCATAAGGCCAACAGACCTGTCCGGATTAAAACTACCGCTGGCATCAGACTGTTTTTCAGGTTTTTGACAAAGATATTTGAACAAACACCTAAAAAAGGGGCTCCTGATGAGTCCGAATTCTGATTACTCACCGGACAGGGACAGATCGGACCTAACCCTCCGGACCCGACAGACCACTTCGAACACTTAGCTAATGGGGTTGTTCGAACTATGAGAAAAGTACTAAAAAAACCTAAACACTTCTTGACTAAGCTACTTGCTCTCCTACTTAGAGCTCATGGGTCTTTAAACATGACCCGGGTCCATTAAACATGACCCGAAAGCCCATAAGGGCCCAGAATGTAAGGGTATAAATACCCAACCACCTGCATTAAATGTGGGTAATGAAAATTAAATACAACCAGGCTGCTCAATTCTCCCTCTAGACTCTACTTTAAATATTAAACACCCATATACTTCCACTAAACACAAAACAAATTACAAGCCTACCCTTAGGCGATTATTATCCTTACCAGATTCCACACTCTAAGTTCAATGAGTTTGACGCAACCTCAAAATATTTGGATACAGATCCAGATCAATTAATTTTGATGGTTGTGGATGAACCGGTAGAACAAGGACGAGTTTGAAGATTATGTGAGTATTTTGAGTCCTTGGCAATCTTTGGGGGAGATTGTATGACTGTTAACACTAGTAGCTCCACGAAAAGACATGTGGTAAGTTTAACTACTCAAATAGAAGAAAAGATGTCTACTCACATGTATAGAAAGAAATATACTCCTTTTATTCTTTTCGATGAAGATGATTTGAGAGGCATTGCAGGTCCTCGTGAGAATATAGTGATTATTGGAAGAAAACTAATTGCGATTGAAATCAGACGTGTTTGGATAGATACAGGAAGCTCTCCAAATGTTTTGTTCAAGTCAACATACAATACGGTACGTAATCCACCTCGAAGTTGTCAATCAAATCGTACTAGAATTTGGTTTACAATTGTGACAGCTCAGGCGATATGAGAATTTGAGGGTGAAGTGTGTTTGAGAAAAAGACCTTTTTAAAAGAAGGTTCAAATTTTATTCATGGTGGTGGATTTTCCGACCAGTTATAATGCTATTTTTGGAAATTTTGACTTTCAAGGATGCATGCAATTGTATCCATTGTTCATTAGTGTTTAAAGTATGTCATCAGAGTCCGTGTTCGTTATGCAACAACATTTCGTATCTGAGGTTCTAACTATGAAGATCGAATGGATGAATAGCAATCGGGGGGGGGGGGGGGGGGTTGACCTCAGAAGAAGAAGAGGGAATTGATTATCCGATAGAGACCCTGAGTTCTTTAATAGTGAGTGAAAGTATGTAAGAGTATACCTTTCCCAATGGAAATACTCTTCGAATAGGAATGTTGTTGTACCAATTTTTCGTCATCAGTTGTTACAATTTTTGTTTGCTAATTTGGATGTTTTTTCTTAGAAAAGAGAGGATGTAGTGAGGGTTCCACCTTAAGTGATATATCACAGCTTAGCTATAAATCCGAGGATCAAGCATGTTATTCAAAAAAGACATGGTTTTTCTGTTGAAAAATCAGTGGCTATTATGGTAGATATGGATCGTTTGTCTAGGGTTGGACATATTAGGGAGGCGCAATATCCTTTATGGACAGCAAACCGAGTTTTGGTTAAAAAATAATGGGAAATGGAGAATGTGTGTCGACTTCACATACTTGAATCAAGCTCTCCCTAAAGATCCATTTTTTGTTCCTCGAATAGATCATCTGGTTGATTATACTTCAAGAAATAAAATTTTCTCTTTTATGGATTCTCTTGAAAGATATAACCAGATTCGGATCGATCCAAAAGACCAATAAATCACTACATTCATTACTGATCAAGCTTACATTGCTATAGGTTTATGCCATTTGGGTTGAAGTATACTGGAGAAACATATCAGAAGTTGGTGAATAAAGATTTTCCTTCTTATATTTGGAGAAATATGGAGGTATATATTGGATAAAAGTCTAGATGATGATAGACAGTTGGAGGATTTAGAGGAGACTTTTTAAATTTAAGGTTTATTCGATTGAAGCTAAAGCCTGAGAAATGTACCTTTGGAGTTCGATCAAAGAGTTTGAATGTACATCGGATTGTGAAGTAGCATTTTCAAGGATTAAGGAATGTTTTTGTCACCAGATATATTGTTTAAGCCTTGAATTGGAGAACGGTAGTTTTTATACATAGTAGTGTCTGACTTTGCTGTGAGTGTTGTTTTGATAAGTGAAGATAAGGGAATTTCGAAACAAATCGACTATGTTAGTAAAATTCATCGGAGAAAAGGTATACGAGACTTGAAAAATTGGCTTTGGCTTTAGTGGTGGCTACTAGGAAGATGCGTTCTTATTTCCAAGCTCACACTATTTTGGTTCAAACTTTGTTTCCACTAAAGAATATGTTACAACGTCCACACATTTTTCCTTCTTTGGCAACGATTACTTATACAGAAGAGAATCTTTGGATATTGTTACAGGATAGTCCTTAAATTTTAACACGTTCAGAGCAATGTAAATATGTTGATGAGGTATTTGTCACGCCAGACATAATTCGAGGTTATTGGAGAACTTATATCCTTAATTTTTTACTAAGAGGAATGTTATCTCAAGATTAAAATTCGTTAAGAAATTAAGGTATAAGGCTGATGGTTATCTTGTACAGGATGGGGTGATATAAAAGAAATATTTGAGTAGCCCATTGTTGTGTTGGTTGGGTAAGAAATAATATCTAGAGATTTTATATGAGTTGCATAATGGTGAGGGTTCAGCGCACTTTTGTTTCAAGTCTTTGACACGCCGAGTTTTATTGCAGGGTATTATTGGCCTTCAATTATGAATGATGCTAAAGTTTTAGTTTGAGGTTGTGATACTTCTTAGCGCTTTGCAAATTCTATTCGAGCAGTACCACTTATGTCTAATCCTGAAGCTATCCCTTTTGACTAATGGGGAATAAACTTGGTAGGGAAGTGCCAATGGCGTCTGGAGGACGTCAAATGATCATTGTGGCAATGGATTATATTTCGAAGTGGGCAGAGGCTGAACATTTATCTGGAACAAAAGCCAAGGATGTTATTAAGTTCATTGTGAATAATATTTGTTGTCGTTTTGGGGTTCCTCAAAGAATCACCGTAGATAATGGTCCTCAATTTAACAATAGAGAAATGACTTCTTTTTGCGCTTTGAGGGGAATAAAACAATGTTTTTCTACCCCTTTTCATCGTCAAGTGAATGGTCAAGTAAGGTGACCAATAGATCTATTTTGGAGGGTTTGAAGAAGAATTTAACAGATGTTGCAGGAAAATGGCCTGACTATTTACAGGAGGTGTTGTCGGCTAATCATACAACTCTTAGAGAGGCTACTTGAGAAATACCTTTTGCTTTGGTGTTTGGTATGGATGCTTTTAGTCTTGTAGATTCTATTTTACCTTCTTATAGAGTACTTAAATATTCTAAAGAGGTTAATGAAGAGGCAAAATGAACATAACTAGTTTTGATCGAAGAAAAAAAAAGTTAGAGCTCATTTAAATATGACTCATTATCAAATTTTGATGAGGATTCAATATAATTTGAAGGTGAGAAGAATGGATTTTAAATTGGGTGACAAATTCTTAAGGAAAGTATTCCTCCATAAAAAGGATAAATGACTTGAAAAGATGACCCCGAATTGGGAGGGTCTTTATATAGTGATGGAGAGAATAAAGTCGGGTATGTATCGCTTTGTGATGACCGGGGAAGGATACTTCAACATCCTTCGAATATAGAACACTTGAAGCTATACTGGAGATGATGTTCTTGTTTTGAATATTTTTTGACTAATTGAAATACTATTTCCTATTATGTTGGTCGGGTGAGGTTTTAATGAGGTGTCATGTAAATAGTAGAAGATATTAATAAAAATATTTTTTGGATAATGGTTGTTTTAAACACAAGTATTTAAATAATTTTGGTAACTAGTTAAAGACTAATCATCTTTGAAGTTGTTGACCAAGAGTAATTAATTTGAAGTGTTATACGTTTATTATTAGCATTTTTCGAAAAAACAACCATGTTCATTGTGTTACGCTCTCTAAATGCACTGTATATATTCGAGGTGCTACACTCTTTAAACGCGATGTTTATATTCAAGGTGCTAGACCCTCTAAATGTATTGTTTATATTCGAGGTGCTACACTCTCTAAACGCACTATTTATATTCGAGGTGCTACGCTCTCTAAACGCACTATTTATATTTGAGGTGCTACGCTCTTTAAACGTACTGCTTATATATGAGGTGTTACGTTCTTTAAATACTCTAAGTTTATTGGAGGTGTTAAAATTCTTTAAACACATCAATTATATTCGGGTTGTTATTTTTTATTTAACAAATTACCAGTTTATCTGTGACATGTGTGGGAATTCGGGTTAATAATAACTTGTTAATAAAATCAAAAATGTTTATGATAAGGCAAGTGAATGTAAAAAGATAAAGAGTATTTGTTTATTGAAGTTTAAAGTCTGATCTTACAAAACATATGTCAAATACCATACAAAATCAAGTCACCCCAAAACATCAGATGACTTTGCAACTTGGATAAAAAAAAAGGGGGAAATACAAGTTAATTTTTTTCGGAGTTCTTTTCGGAAGAATCTCTTTGTCCAGTAGTATTTTCTTGTGAATCTCTTTGTTTAGTAGTATTTTGTTGAGAAGGCCTTGTTGGGATGGTTTTCTATGAGAATTAATTCCCAGAAGCTTAACAAGTTTACTTTTGGAAATGTTGCATGAATTTCACAAAGAAAATTAATTGTTTGTTGCTCCTCGACATTTATTATTGCAGCTAGTGTGTCTTTTCCACACTCATTTTTGGCAGCTTCCACAACAACTTCTTTTTATTTTTCAAGTGTCGTCTTGAGAGCAGTTATATCATTTGTAAGCTTGTTTTTTTTCTTCATCACTCTTATTTAAAGATTCCTGAATAGTCGAATATTTTTTATGCTCCTCAAATAATTCCTTGTCATGCTTGGCCTTAAGATTATCTATTACAGCTTGATGAGAAGTTTTAAGATCTTCCATTTGTTGATCATGGAAATAATGTAGTAACGTTTGAGCTGGATGGCTCCATGAATATATTGCGATATGTCAACTTGGAATACTTGAAATTGATCTTTAATTTGTTGGCCAAATACTTCTCTCAATTGTTTCTCTGCAATAGCATCGTATTTATATCAAACCATCTCTTTAGACATGTTTTTCAAATGGCTTTGAGAATAATTTACTTATGTGCATTATTATTTTGTTGTTGCTTCAATGTTGGAAAAAGGTTGCAGTGCAACTAAAACCTCATCAGATGGCTCTTCAACAAGGATGAACCTTTGGTTATTGAAAGCACGAGAGCCGATGAGGAAGCCAGGGGAGTATCTAAATTTACTATTTCATGTAAGAGAGGACCAATAACCTGATGGCTAATTTGTCGAAGTTGTTCTTGGATTTGGTGAACCTTTGGTTCCATATCTTTGTAGAGAGATTGAAGCTCTTCTTCAATAATGGCATCATCAGCAAAGCAATGGTCATTTTCTTGGTGATCTTCCGCTGCTATTTCTCTTTGATTATTTTCCATTTTAATTTCTTCTTGATGATCTCTCATTGCAGTTTCTTCAACCTCACCAGGAGGAACTTCTACAAAAGCTTCTTCGTAATGCTTTTCTGCTATCTTTGCAGCTGAAGTTTTCGAAGTGATCTTTTTCTTCTTCGAGACAACAATTTTCTTCCTCTTTAAAGGAGGTTTGGTATCGACTCCTTCTTCAATTTTAGGAAGGCTGGTGTAAGTTTTCTTCCTTTTTGTTTTATTCTGCGGCCTCGGATTATTTGAAGGGTTAGCACAAGATAAACTAGTTTTTTTCTTTTTCTCTTTCTTTTTTGTGGGAAGATGGCTCTCATATCTGTTTCGAACAAGTATAGTGGTCTTATCATCCGATGCTACCAATTCTTTTACAATCAAATTTGGGTTTGGTGGCTCCATTAAATTTTCGGGGAGGTCAAGATCCAAAGGGATCCTCCACAAAAGGTTGTTAATAAAGTTTATAGGCAAAAAAACTGAGTGGAACCCATTGCCCCATTCCTTTTCTACCCAAGTGGCCAACTTGGAAAAAATATCTTTCGCATCCTTCTTTTGACTATTGTACCTCTTTGAAATTTCTGAGTACGGTAACTGTACACATGAAAAATTAAGTATAAGTTATTCAAAGTGAAGGAAAATATCAAAAGATAAAAGAGCTTATTGTTGCTTCTCTAAACGATTTTGAGTTTTGAAGGATTGCCCTTGGATATCTCCTTCCTATTTTCTAAAGATCCAAATATGAAGACAAATATTTTCTTCCAAAATTTATCAGCTTCAAGCAGATCAACGATTATTTTGAAGTCATCAACCAGTGTTTGATAATAAAAAGGAAGCATTAGTCCCTTCGAAGTCTAGTCATGGCCAAGAATTCTTTGATTGAGAGAGGGGTTTTGCTTATTCTAGAAGCCATAATTGTTTACATGAGTGTGAATCATAAATTTGGTGTCACTTGTGTAGGGCGGAGGTTCACGATACGAATCTAATCTTATAGGAATCGAAGACCCCGATTGATGATCTCACGATAGACCAGCAATTCATTTACTCCACAATCTAGTGAAATCTCTCATTTCTTTGGAAGTCGAAGTGTAATGTTTCCTGCCATTCCCAGTTGTTTCTTCAAGAGACTAGCATGAGATTCGTTATAATAAATGCATGGTATATTTTTTAGCACCATGAAATATTCGAGAATAAGTGGTTTCAGGTTTCCACTGATTGAGGCAGCAACATCCTCAAGAAGTTCAACTTGAGCTTTATTTTTCTTTCTTTTTTTCTGATGCTCGTTGTTTCGAGGCGTCGTCTTTTGTGTCAGATGTAACATCACTTCTTTTAGCCTCGACGTTTGACTGAGTCACTTTTGAATCATTTTCTTCCTCCGACGCTTCGTCTATTACCCGATGAGGATTTGAGGTTGAGACTAAGTTTTCCTCTTGAATATTTAAGGGAGTTTGTTGTGACTCAGTGGTAGTCTCAACAATCTCCCTCAAGGATGAGATGGTGGTGTAGGGTTATCTACACGTTTTTGGGTAGTATTTGATGAAGTATTTTCAGCATCGATATCTCTCATGGCTATGAATCTTTTCTTTTTGGCACGTAGATTCAGAGAAATGTGAGATTTCGATTGAATCCGAGGCGACTCTTTGCATGAGGTCTGAGGTAGATCAGCAATGGTGGGTGATGCAGTTTCTTCTGATTTTGTGTGAGTAGATATGCTCTGAGTTACTTTGCGATTCTTTCGAAGAGATGCAGTTATGGAACCAGAAGGTGCTGGAGAAGGATTTTGAGGTGTTGATTGAGGCGGTGATGAGGATTTTTGAAAAGATTCTGGTAAATCGGTATTTTTTGGGTTTGATGAACCTTGAAGTCGATAAGAACTCAGATTAAGATCGAACTTACCATAAACAGTGGTTTTAGTAGAAAAATGAGGAGAACTATCTATCACTTATGCAGCTTTATACTTAGCAACCCTCTCACTAATACACAAAGAATCGTAGGCGCCAAAATTTTGTTTTTTAGTTGTTGGTGATTTTTCATAAACTAAGTTGAAGAAGATTCTTCAAATTAGTTCATAAAGGTTGAAGATTGACTGAAAACTATGAATTTTCCGATGAAAATAGCCAAAAAATCGGGTGTTCATGTGAAGTTAGCTAAGGATTCTCTAGGTTAGATGAGCTTTCTCTCTCTAGAAGGTGTTTGTAAAACACAAACAATGAGTGAGAGAAGTATATATAGAGGAAAAGGAAGAGAGAGAATAGCCAGAGAAGTGGAAGAGGTCGAAAAGATGATTGGGTAGAAAAATGGAATATCAAACGGTTACTTGTGGAAGAGATAATATGACACCTGTTAAATATCAGACCTAGTTTCAGGCCTAGTACCTAGTGAATCATCGGAAGAATTACATACCACTATAAACTTTTATGATCCTTATGAGAAGGTCATCACATGTTACTACATATGAATGTTCGAAGTGTGAACAAAGGGTCAGGTTAATTTTGAGGTGATTACGCGTACAACTTTATTCGAGGATGATAAGTATGAAGTTAAACAATTAAGAAGTGATACACTTTCTAAGCAACATTAAGAAATGTATTTGTTCGAGGACAATATACGTCGTCATAAATTATTTTGAAAGGGAAAGGGAAAAAACTAATTCAAAGCAGATTGAACTTTAGCAAGGAGCATTTCCTGCCAATTATGATTTCCAATGATAACTAGTTCTTATCCATTGCCTTTCATATGAACTTTGTGGGCTACTGATAAGGATATAGAATATTTTGGGCTTAAATATAATAAACTAAAGTCCTATATGACAAATTTTATAGTTGAAGGATAGCTTCCACACTATTTGTAAATATGAAGGACTGAAATGCAATTAACTTATTTTTATAACTAATTCTGTTACACCAGGTCTGAACGCCTATAAATAATGGCTAAGGCTGTGAATAAAGGTACTACATCTTCATTAGTTCAATCTTAATTTTACTTTTACTTTCTATCTCTATAATCAAACTATTATTTCTCTCTCAAAAACTAGATTTACACTCATCAGTTACATATACGAAATAATCCTAAATAACATCTTACTAAGAACACTTATATAAAAAATAATATGGTATTTAAGTCTTAATATACAAATTGTATAGTGTATCAGCGTATTAATAAAAATATGTACGATCATAGAATTTATGTCGATATGATCTATTATATTCTATGTCAATTTATAATATTTTGTATTCTATACGTACAAAATGACCATGTGAATTAGTTTACAACGGTCTAAATAATTGTGAACCATCACAAAAAAGTGACATAGAACTTTAATATCAAATCTCTCTTATAAAAAAAATATTTTTGGCTTGCAATAAACCATTATTGTTAGTAAAAACGTAAATCATTAACATATAACACAAAACAATATTGTTATATTTCAACTAAACTTGTACGAATGTCAATAGTTTATGTAATTATTAAAGAGACTTATGCATGATAAAGAAATCAATTTATAAGTTGTTAAATCACTGATTTTAAATTTTTTGGAAAAACGTTTCATGGATGCACCATATAAATCGTTTCTTTCACGTCTCTATTAAAAACCACCAATTTTATATCTTTCGGTGAAGCCCAATATCCAAATAGCAACCATAGTCATTATTTTCATAAGCGAGTCATTTTACGAAGCTAGATAAAATATCTTTATAAATATACATTCATGATAAGGTTAATTTTCATTACAAGATCCATTTTATTTTTATGCATGTTACATTTTCAGTTATCGTTGATATTAAGTATATATTTGAAAAAAAAACAAATTGTTTATATTCCCTATGTTACTAAACAAATCTCAAACTGATTTTTGATTTTGATTTAGTTATATTTTAAAGTCTAAAAATAATCATCATGTTCCTGTATAAATGTCATATAATCTAAAGGTATAACTGTTTTTCTCTTTCTTCTCAATCCATGCAATTTACTCTCTTTAGTTACATTATTTCCTAAAAAGGTTGAGTTTCTTTATCGCAAAAACATGAACATTTCTTTTTGAGTGAGATATAGTATATAGCTTTGATATATAAAACTATCTCGCATCCAAAAGATGATCAATAAATTAACCGGAGCATGATTATTCAAGATGAATGAATTATCAATAATTATTCTTCAAACAATATTATTATCTGAATCCTTTTCTTAAAACTTAATATATGTAAACTTTTGGCTTTCTCCAAGTTTAATGTCAAAACTTTAGTAAGATAATATAATTTGTAACATTTGTAATAGTATGAGTACTTTTGAAAGTAACATATTACTATTTTACATTCCAAATTATGTTTTATACAACTCTAAGGTTTTCTTTCACCCAAATATCCCTACATATGCAAGTGCTTAAACTAGAATTTTATCGTAAATGATGCTTTAGTTGGTACCATATAAAAAGTATATGATCCACACTTAATGACTTCCCTAAAAAGTGAAGTATGTAAGATCGTATAATAGATTATACTTCACATCATTTCTTACGACGTATATTTTTATCTTTCATATGTACCAATTGATAAGGGAGTAATTCGCCGAGCCCAATTAGAAAAGGATTTAATTGCAAAAAGAAGAAATGAAATATACCCATTAGTGTATTTATTATTTATTAGAGAACAATGTGTAAATGAAGTAGGATGTAAAGGACAAACTATTAAATAATCAAAGACTATCGAGGACATAAATGGGTCTCACTTTCCCCACTATATAAGGGAGCCCTTTATTCTTGGGTAGGTGGACATTCTTTAATACTTTCTCTTTTTACTTTTTCTTTCTACATTTTTAGCTCTAGTCACATCAAGCACAAGATCCAAGATTCCTCATTCTTGTCATTAATTTACTCATCATTAATGAGGAGTCGGTATGCGTCGAAAGTACGTCGATGAGAGTTCAAGGTCGGGGATAGAGTTTTGAGGAGAGTTTTTCTGCACACTAAAGACAAAAACCTCGGCAAACTCGCCCGGAATTGGGAAGGCCCGTATAAAGTGGTGGAAATAATCAAGAGCGGGACGTATCAATTGCAGGACAAGCACGGACGCTTATTAAGGCTCCCTTGGAATATTGAACATCTGAAGATATATTTGGAGTAATTTTATTGATTTTTGTAATTCCTTTATAATTATTCTTGTTTATGTAAGAAACTTTGGTCGGGGATGCACTCTTTCCTACCTCGGTGGCGCGAGAAGGTTTTAATGAGGCATCCATGGCAACCCATCTTTTTAATCTATTTTTTTGCCTTTAAAACTCGGAAGCGTTAAAAGGGAAGTCCATCAGCTGACGAGCTGATAGACAACTTTTGGCGATCTTAATTGATCAACAAAACCTTAATAGGTTTTTCAGTTTTTAACTGATCTACATTTTGTTCCCGACCCTATAGGAAAATTTTCAATTAGATATTGATCTATAGAACCTTAATAGGTTTTTCAGTTTTCAACTGATCTACATTTTGTTCCTAGCCCTATGGGAAAATTTTCAGTTAGATATTGATCTACAGAACCTTAATAGGTTTTTCAGTTTTCAACTGATCTACATTTGTTCCAAAATGATGATTACCATCAGGAACCCATGTCCGCAGCAACCGCCTCGGGTTCTCTTTAGTATATGGACGACCGTTCTCCTAACAGCCACTGAGGAAGACAACCCGATGCTTCCAAGACTTGTCGCCCTCAAGAAAATCATTTACAATCTTCCAAGTGTTGGCTAAGGAATAATAAAAGAAAGGCGATTTGGGTAATTTGGAAAGCCCGGACATGGCGATATACTCTTCCATCGGCATAATGCGACCTGACAGACGAGAGGCCATGATACACGACATCAGCGTATACCACGCGTTTGGAGTTAGCTGTGAAGGACAGATAGCAATCACCTCAAAGTACCGAGCAATCTCAAGGTCTAGAGGAAACCTAAGACCCAAGTTGAAAAGCTCCGTAAAAACAACGATCTCCCGAGAGCGAACCTTGGTGCATTCCGGGATTCCCCATCGGATCAGAAGCTCCGCCTGTTCTGCAGCGGAGAAGTACAGATACTTGCATTCAAAAAGGGCAATGACGTTGTCCCTTGGCAATAACCAATGGTAGGTGGTGGCTATAACGGCTGGTGGAGGAGGGTGCATATTGAAACAACATTTGGCTTGATCCCATTTTCATCCATTAAACGCAATACCCCAACAGCTTCAGCTAGCAAACCATTAGATCCATATGCATCAATTAAGGCATTGCACGTGACAAGATTGGGCTTCAAGTTCTCTTTCTTCATCATACGAAAAATTTCGTTCGCCATACTAGGTTGCTGCGATCTTCCATACACATTAAGCAAACAAGTATAAGTTACAACATCTGTGCACAAACCGTTGTTTTTTATTGAATTAAAAACAGAAAGTGCCTCTTCACTCATTCCATGTGCAGCATATGCACCCATTAAAGAATTATAGGAGACGACATTAGCTTTTAGGCCCTCTGCAAGCATTGTGTCAAATACATCTTTACATTTTTCTACCTGGCCACATACAGAATACATATGAATGAGGCTAGTGAATGTTACAACATCAGGGCGGCATTCTGTTCTTTTCTCTCTCATGGAATTAAACATTTCGATGGCTTTGTCATATTGCCCAAGTTTTACTAAGCAATATATAATAATGTTAAGGGTGGTTGAAAGAGAATTCCGTTTCCATATGCTTGAGCAAGAACCCGCAAACCCCGAGTTATGAAGTGTAGGAGCCCCGCGACCAGTGACAGCAAGACATGCATTTAAAATGCCAATTGTTGTTGGTGCCTGAACATAGTTGTCCAACTGTGGATGCTCTTCCGGAATCAAAGTGGCTAATAGTGACATTATGATAAACACATTGCAGAAGGTATTATACGCCTGAATATCATAGGTCCCGGATGTATCTGCAATGTGCATTGCTAATTCCACTAAGGTTTGTTGTGCCCAACAGTTGATGTTTCTAACTTGCACTCCTATAGGAAGGATACCATCAAAAGAGACAAAATCCGAAGAACTAGCAGCAGTTATAGGTAGAAGCTTATTCATCTGCAACTCAAACTCGTTCTCCTCGAAACCAAACAACAAAAATCTGCAATATCGTATGATAGCAGAAGCTTGGGATTTCTTGACACCCAAACTCTCCATCCCATACTTAGCATATAGAACGATCACGACACTGTCTCTTTCGGGCATTTCATCAAAAACCTTAGGTGCACATGAACAAGAACTAAACACAACGGTATTAACTACTGAAGACACAGTTTTAGAGTCCACCAAATCTGGAATCTGCATATAATCATTCCTACCCAATCTTGTATCACAATTACAATCACCAGTGAAAGTCATCGATTCATGTAACATCAAAGTATCAACAGAATCATGGTTATACATATAACCCGAGTTGGAATCGAAAACGATAGAGAAAAGAGTGAAAGCGTACAAACCCTGTGATTTCTTCTTACCCTTTTCAGTCTCGTACTGCTTGGAGTAGTTGGTGAAAGCCTCCTCGTTCATAGCATCAATGTCTATAGAGTTTAGAATAGGAACATTGAAATCCAAGAAAATCTTAACGTCGTTCACATTGTCTGTGGCGGAAAGTGTTCTAGGGACCCCGTTGATACCCACCACATACGATGGAACAGAAGTCCAAAGATCAACCAATACAGGTCTTCTATCAAGGTGGATGACCACAACTGAGGTATTAGTTCTTTTAAAATAAGTTCCAGCCATCTCTGTACAGAGATTGTTTTTCATGCCGATCACAACATGGCTATATAAGACCTTCGAGGTGAGAATTAAATCAACAGTGTATCTGATGTTACGTTTGATGATGCGAAGTGAAGGATAATCTATATAAGAAGGCCCACTGACAATAACATTGCAGTTAGTACAGAAATCCCCAAATATTGTCTTATTGAAAGAACATAAGACGTCTTTTGGTGTTATCCAATCATCTTCATCCTCCTTGTCGTAGACATCATAAATCGGATCCTTATCGTGATCGAAAGACTCGTGCGGGAGGATCGGCAAATTCGAAAGTGGAATGAGGTCTGGATCAAGTTCCTGCCATGAATACGATGCAGGTAGTTCGATTGTGGCGGTCATGGTGGTTATCCGTGGCAAGATAAAGACTGAGTGAGTGTCTTCAGGAGGTCTGGATGGCGGCATGAACAGTGTTGAATAATCTCCAAAATTATCCGCTGTCGTTGAAAATTTCGATTCCAAATTTTTGTCTTTTTTATTGGACCAAAAATTTTGTTTCAAAGGTTTTAATTTTTTAATCTTAATTTTTGATTTTCTTCTAGGATTAGAGAAAGAATTAATGTTTACCTTGTCGAAAGAAGATGCGATTTTTGCTGGTGTTATCCAAATATTAGCGTATACATTATAAATCGGATTGTCTTCTTCCTCATCCCCGTATACATCATAAATCGGATCTCCTAATTCCGACCAAGTTTCATCAGGAATTTCACCTTCGTTGTTAGCCTCATACTCATCAAAGAGTGGATGTTTGAGTATCGACAACTCCTCCATGTCACCATCCAAGTCAGGAATGTTGACCTTCTGGGTCCGGCGAGCCAACTGGTGCGGCGACTCGGTCACATCTGTGCGAGCCAGCAGCTGATAGAATTCGTCGGTATATTTATCCACAGATCTGGGTTCCTGACGAAGATTCTGAAGTCGCTGGTAGAGTTCCCGCTCGAAGTTGTAGGGAAGGAAAGCCTTACGGAGTTTTCTTTTGAATTTCTCCCAACTCTGGACTTTATCCTTGCCTTCACGCGCGCGGTTCTGCTTCACCTGCTGCCACCAAGCCTGTGCCCTACCGCGTAGGTGAATGGTGACTAATGCGACCCTTCTCTCCTCCGGAACCTCCTCGAAGTCCAGGACTTCCTCAATCTGTGATAACCAATCGATAAGTGCCTCCGCCTTAAGGCTGCCATCGAAATCCGGGACGTCTATCTTGAACCCAAGCTCCCAGCGGCGTGGGTTAGAAGTAGTCTGGTCGCTCCCCTCCCCAAAAGGGTGAACCATACCTTCAACCTCCGTGCTTTGTTGCTTGGCGGTAAGAACAGCCACCTGACGGCGTAGGTCAGCATCCTCACGATCATCTACATCACTAGTATATCGAGTCACTCTAGGGCCACCGCGACCGCTGATTCTTGCTCGGACCATCGCGCAGGACTGCCTGTGTCTGATACCACTATGGTGGAGAGTGAAACGTAGCAGAAGCTTAAAAAGGGATAACCCTAATTTTTATTAAACAAAAAAACAATTCCTTTAACAATGAATAGAACATAGGTTTATATAGAGTTCAAGCAAAACCCTAAAACTAAAAATATGAAAATTACAAAAATAACCTAAAGTATTAAAAGTGCGAAAAAAGAGGATAGATGAGCCTGGATGCCTAAAAAGCCCATAGCTCACGAGCGAAGCTCTGACTTGCCTTCGTGACGTCGTTTCCTTCGAAACAAGGTGCTGTGGATAAAAAACTGACGCCGGAGCTCCAAACTACTAATTCACCGAACGGTCTGCATCAACGGCCTCTATCTCTGGAGGAAGGGGCTCTTCGGGAGGAGCGGTATCATTACCGCCTGCAGCAGCGACACATTTCCCCGCTTCATTTTCCTTTGCGGGATTACTGCCCAAGCCAACTAAATCGTTCGCTTCTGCCTCGGTGGTGCCTTCTTTTGGAATAGCTCCGGTGCAAGGGGGACCAACCTCTTCTAGAGAGGGGAACCGGTCACTTTTGGATAGACCGATTGAGAAAACGGCTGTATAAAGCTAGAGCTACTGCCGGTGCGGATAGGTTTCATTCATTTTCTCGCTGCTGGCGAGCGCGCTCCATTTCTAGGTTACGGCGATCAAGATCCGTTCGGGCAACGCCCAAAGGGGTAGCAGCGGTATTGACACCAATACGAAATCCTTGGATTGTAGGAGTTAATTGGACCATTTTAGGTGAGACACCCCCCACCGGCGAGGAAAAGGCGCTGGAGTCTCCTATTAACAGGAACTTTGGTTTGCTTTGACGTTTAGGAAGAAGAAGGGGCAAGTTTGTAGGGGCGTTTACCGACGAGGGCGTCGGGTGATTGGACGGCGCGACAAGAGAATTTGGAGAACTGCTACTAGAGGGAATAACGATGGCTTCGAGATTTTGAGTGACAGCGGGCTCGGGCAGTACGAATGATTCTGCAGGAACGGGATTAGGCAAAACACGGTCGTGGGGGAGAGGCACGGGAGTGAAAGTCTTTGCGTTAGAGCTCCAGATTTATCGAGTGGCTCGGTATTCGTCGGCTCGGTCACTAATACTAGCCCAGTCAATAAACCCAAACACGGATTCGCTTTTCTTCTTTGGTTTCTGTTTAAGCTTCGGGTTCTTATTTTTCATAAACACTACTTTCTCTCTCTAAGATTTCTCTCAGGAAGCAATTTTGTGAATGAAGTATTTATAAGCATCTTGCCTTAATCGTTCTACGCATGGGGGAGTCTAAACGATGAAAAGCAGCAGGAAGTTCGAAGAGACTCCTAGAGAGATGTGCAGACGAGCATGCTTCGAATGAGGAGATGACACGTCTAGACCCAACCCAACAATGCACGACATAGGCAATTGTTAGGCTAGTATCGTAGGCCTGCACCGGCTAGTACAGACAAGTACGCTATATGGGCTCCACGTGTCCGGTATTTCTTCCAAGACCCGATGATCCTTTTGGGCCCATGGTGAATTCGTTAGTTGGAATCTGTAGTAGGCCCATAACAAGTTCATTAGCATCGGGGGCGCTTCGTAGCCTTCCTCGAAACTTTAAGAAACGTAAAAGGTCGGTTGTCAGTTAGGAGAGAGTGGTCGGTCGAGGAGGTCATCCCAAAGACTTAGGCAATGCGATCCCGAGGCGTTTTGGTCACAGGCCTTTTGACTAAATTATTCACAAGTCTTCATTCCCGACGCTCTTGAAGACTAACTATTAATTCTACTATTATTAACTATTAATTATTAGGCTACTGATGAGGAAGTAATTCGCCGAGCCCAATAGAAAAGGAGTTAATTGCAAAAAAGAGAAGTGAAATATACCCATTAGTGTATTTATTATTTATTAGAGAACAATATGTAAATGAAGTAGGATGTAAAGGACTAACTATTAAATAATCAAGGGCTACCTAGTACATAAATGGGTCCCACTTTCCCCACTATATAAGGGAGCCCCTTTATTCTTGGGTAGGTGGACATTCTTTAATACTTTCTTTTTCTCATTTCTCTCTCTACATTTTTAGCTCTAGTCACATCAAGCACAAGATCCAAGATTCCTCATTCTTGTTATTAATTTACTCATCACCAATTACAATAGATAAACTTGGTATTAAATATAGAGGAATAATACCGCACTTGTTAAAGTAGAGAGTAAATAAGAAATAAAGTCATTAATCGGATCCATCATAACAACCATAGTACTCCCCGCCTCAGTTCAATCTGAAAAACTTCCTCTTTTTATAATAATGTAACTCAACCTTAGTTTTAAAATATTTTAACATTTCAACAACTTCGTAGTTTTCATTAATCACAAAGACTTGTGTATATTACAAAAATTCATATATGAATGAGATAAATTATTTTTGGTTAATCTATATGACTAGTATATCTTAATGGAATGAGTCATACATGTCTATATAAGTCACTCCTAAGAAGGTTGTATGTCGTTGGGACGTCATTTCCTTATCGGGAAAGCTAAGGATTCATAGTTGGTAAAAGATAAAGTAAAGCGCTATGTAAAAAAACTGATTAAGTTCATGTTTTGGCTTAAGTAATGACAAAATATGGTAATTGATATATTCGATAAAGATTTTATTTAAAAGTATTGTTCGATTTTTCATTTTGTATAACTAACAAGACGTTTGGTGTTGGCTCTCAGAAGAAAACATATAGTGGATAAATTTGATAATATTGGATGATATAGTATTATTTAGACGTTACATGTACCTAACATTGGTAGGTGTTTTTGGACAGCGCATGAGACAATTACTAAATGAAGATTATGAGAATATAATAAAAGCAATATTAAATATAGATAGATTGTGGTAGAGACTTAAATAAAATTTGCTAAAGTAGAATTAAGAGTAATTTTCCACATGTATAAGAAGGTTATTTAAGCTTCAAGATAGATAAAGTATGTTACTAATTTTCCTATGATGGTTATAGGGTATAGGTGTAAATTATATAATAAATTATTCCCATGTATCATAAGATAGATGTGTCATTTTTATTGATCATTTAGGATTCTTAATACTTATATTTATACATATAATCATTACGTTCAAGAGTTGAATGATTTATTGAGTAAAAGGTAATAAATATATCGTCCTTTACATTTTTTCAGTTTACCAAATCTTAAATTTATTGACATCATGTCCGCGGATTAGGAGTTGATATGGGAAGATCACAAAGACATCTTGTCAAAAGATTTCAAGTTGGGATTTCAATGAATGTGAAATTTTATTTTCTAATTTATGAGAACAACGAGGTGTATAAAACTTCAGCGATGATACTAGAACCTCTAGAATAATATGTGAAATTCAAGAAAAATCTATCGCGAGAGGTGGACGAGTGAATGTAACTTTCAATTCATTGGTAACATCTTTCAAATTCAAGAAAGAATAATAGATAAACAGTCATTTCAATAATTAACGATGGGAAATGAAAATAATATTTCAAGCTCTTTATTCTATGTTTTAAGATGCAATTAAATGAGTTCAAACAAGAATGGTATATGCCTAACATGTTATAAAATTAAGAAGATGAGGAAGGACGTAAAAAAATTGAAATTGTGAGTAAAATTTTATAATTGATAAGGGAAAAAATATCTGCAAGATGAAAATGTTAGTAAGTATGGTCAAATTTATGATAAGAGGGATGTTTTAAAGGAACAATAGAAAAATAGTAAGGTTAAGTAATTATATAATAAAGTATCGTCTAGTGAGATGATTAATAAGAGGAAAAATAAGGTGATACACGAACGACATGAAGTGTTCAAATGGCATAAGCTAGCGCATTATAATTGGGAAAAATATTTATTAACTCAAAGATTCTTAAAGCAGAGTTAATGAGGAAGTTTAATCCATATATAATGTAAAAGTACGATGGAACAAAAGATATCGAGCATTATCCAGAACAGTTTTATAATAAGTTATTTGGATTTAATCAATACAACACTATATTATGTAGAGTAGTTTTGTAATAAGCTGCTTGGATTTCATACGTAATGTAGAAGTACGATGGAACAGGAGATCTCGAGAATTATCTAGAACAGGTTTATAATAAGTTATTTAGATTTAATCTATACAACATTATATTACATAGAGTAGTTTTGTAACAAGTTGCTTGAATTTCATCTATACAACATTATATTATGTATAAGTTTCTTCATGACTTTCAAAGAATATTATCTAGATCAGTTTAGTAACTTTCTGTTGAGTTTGATTGATAAGTTTGTATATCTTTGTAAGTCATTTAAAAGTCAGTTCATTAATAATAAGGTAATTGATCATGATGGAGATCACATCATGATGCTATTTAAAAAAAATTATGAATCTCTAATGGTTAATCTCTAACGGATAATAAGGTAATCTCTAACGGTTAATCTCTAACGGTTAATCTCTAACGGATAATAAGGTAATCTCTAATTTAGACAAGTTTAACCAACCACCTGCGGTTAATGCGTTTTTGTCAGTGACCATGCAAACACCAAGATGATACCAACAAAATAATTCACCATGGTGGAAGCGATGGAGGAATATAAAATATTTCTGGTGTTAAATTGAATATCAACCATGAAGAACCATTTCTCTGTCTAGAGTATAGATTTTCTTTTTCCTAAAAAATACTTAAAGTAAGAAAATAAAATAAAGCTTATATAAAAAATATAAAAACAAATATTGAGTACCCTACTCGACAAGTGGAAACGCTAATAATGTCTAGGAAAAACTAGATAAATGGAAACATTTTCTATTTGATTGGTTCATCTCCCTTAGGGTAAAACAAATTCGTGACACCAATCAAAAAGTGACATGTCCATAACAATAAGCAGGTTTAATTTTGCTACTAGGTTTAAAACAAATACTAGAAAGTCATATTCGAAAAAACGATTCAATATGATTTGGATATACACATCGGTTATCCCTCCCAAAATGTCTTTGAGAGAGCTAAAGGGGCTAGTTAATGGGGATCAAATATATTTAAGTGAGGTAGCACTGATAAGGTTGGATTTCTTCGAGGGGGAAATTTAGACCTAAGATAAATGTTATACTTAAAATGATCTCTTACCTTTTGACTCATCTTTATGTTTACTTATATCTTTACTAATTAGGAAATATATAATTAATAATAGTAAATGGGTTTTTAGGTCTATGGGTTTGACTCATGTCCATGACCCGACCTGATGGGCCCATTAACCCATAATTGGCCTAAACAAACTCTAAAAAACAATATTTAAGAGGGTTGAGACTTTATCTCTCGAATAATTAAATATAACAGCTCAACTATCTCTTTAAGATCCATCCCACACTTATTAAACCACCACAAAATTACCTAAATACCTATCAAACTAATTTAAACCATTATCTACTTCATCTTCTTTAGAATCTATTAAGGGTTTAATATTTTCTATTACCGACATATCTGTTTAATGTATTCTAATTGTTACCAACCTTTTCAAATCATCGTTAGTGAATGAAAATCCATAGCCATATTTTGACTTCCGCTTATGACCTCAATTTGTCTCTAAATTCACGAGTAAAGTATCTTCATGCGATGTTACCAACCTTCTCAAATCATCGTTAGTGAATAAAAACATCAAAGCTAGATTCCTTTGTGGATGCATAAACGATTATTCGGTAAGGTGAACTTCTAAATCCTTATTATATATTTTTCTCGAAGAATGTATAGTCGTAGATAAAGCATTTCCCTCACCCTCAAATATCATTCAAAGATCATACTTATCACCTCTTGTTATTTTTAGACTATTGTGTTTAACTTCTGGTTATCTTGGTTGAACTTATATACTCTTCACAAATTCACAAATCAACAAATTCTGCATTATCAATTAACCTTTAAATTCATTATTTTAAATTGAAAACATTCTCCAGTTGAATGTCTGTGGTCATTATGATAAGAACACTATTATATTTTGGTTATTTTTTTAACATACATATTCATTGCGATGAGTGTCTGAGGGTCTATACTATTACTTGTACTATCATAAATTATAGCAATTGGTTTCGTTAATGGAGTAAATCTTTCATTCAGATTATCATACTAAAAATACCATGGTTTATTAAAAGGCTTTTTGACGACGTCTAAAACCCTTTGGATTTTATTTCTCTTCTTCTCTGAAGTATCAAATCTTATTTAGGCTTTGAACAGTACATCGTCCCTCGACTATCACGTTTGGTGGCAAATAGTCCCTTGACTTTCAAATGTCCGTTGACAGTCCCTGGACTATCGCGTTTGGATAAAGTTAGTCCACCAGATCCTCTGATCCATGAGAGGCTGCCACGTGTCACCATAGTCCCTAGATTTTTGTATCACCACTAGTCCCTTGAGTTTAGTTTTCTGTAATTTTCTACATTTTGGGTTTGACCTAAACTCAAGAGACTAGTGGTGATACAAAAATCTGGGGACTATGGTGACACGTGGCAGCCTCTCATGGATCAGAGGATCTGGTGGACTAACTTTATCCAAACGCGATAGTCCAGGGACTGTCAACGGACATTTGAAAGTCAAGGGACTATCTGCCACCAAACGCGATAGTCGAAGGACGATTTACTGTTCAATGCCTCTTATTTATGACATTTTAAATTGCATAATCCCTCCTTGTTTAGCTTAATCCATTTTTATAAAAAATTATGACAATCCATTTTAAATATATCGCATTGAGTCAAGCGGGAACTTGATCAAATCCTTTAACAACTTATTTTCCATTAATAATTCTCGCTTACAAAATGTAAAAACGACGTCTTCTTTATAACCTTTCAAAATGTTCATCTCGTGAACAGACCGTTGAACATAGTCCGTTAGAGATTCATAATTTTTTTAAATAGCATCATGATGTGATCTCCATCATGATTAATTACCTTATTATCAATGAACTGACTTTTAAATGACTTACAAAGATACTCAAACTTATCAATCAAACTCAACAGAAAGTTACTAAACTGACCTAGACATTCTCCCACCAACCACTAATAAATAGAAATTGTGACTTCCAGATTTTATCTGCCTCCAACAAAGTTTTCACCACCTTGTAATCATTCCCCATATTAAATTAGTAAAATGGTAATTTGTCTCCAATCCTAACATTCTTCCAATCCGCTAAGCTACGTACTTCAACCGCTTTGATAGAGATAACTACACTAGGAGTCTCTCTTGGATCATCTATCTTGTTTGGATCCAAAAAAGACCAAGTAATTGCTATTCTTTATTAGTTGCTACATTACCAGGGACTTTGGAGTTAGATCAGTGACATAACATTCCCTAGCCAGTTTCTGGCTGCTCCAAATTACCAATACTTGACCTCCAACTGCAAATGTAAAACACTGATGAACCATTGATGCAATTGCATGCATCCTTGATAGCCAAAATCTTCCAAATATGAGATTATAAAAGGTCGGACAATCCGCCACCACAAATAAAACTCTTACTATTTTCTTAAATGGTCCTTTGATAAGAATTACCTCTCCTTCAAACTCTGCAATAACATCCATATAATTGTATGTAAACCCTATTATGGTTATGTTTGATCAGATAATAACATATGGATTCTTCATTTGTTTATAGGTAGACATAAATAAGATATTGGCTAAGCTACCAGTTCGATCAAGATTCGTCGGGTTTATGTTCCCTCAGTAGATGCCTCTATTACCACAACATCCTTATGTGGCTCTGCAACATTCCTTAATCATCTTCATCAAAAAAATATGAAAGGGTAGGGTTATTGTATAGATGAGAAGACATATTCCCTTCTAATATAGTAGTCAAGCTAACCACGTTTCTTTTTTCTAGAACACCTTGAAAGTGTTATCATCGTGTCTTCTTTGAATATAGTTAATGATTCAAAGAAGTGACACATCTTGGAAAGCCTTCCACTATTCTCAGTTTCCACATTCACTCGATCCTGATCTGGATCAGGATCCAAGCATCCCGAATTCACATCCAATTTTTGTAATAATCATCATTGTACTATAATGTTTAGGAGCTTCTGTAGCTTATCATCTAAAAACAGGTGAAACTTCTGGTGCCCTTCTTGTGCTTGGTTGTGATCTGATGCTCACTTATCTGTTATCCACTTGTGATTTAAAAAAGGTGGTTAATTTCCCATTTTCAATCAACAATTATAAAAATATTGTGTATAATCTTTTGAAGATTCATTAGGGTTTTGCCAATAATGGATTATTGTATATGTATTCCCCTAAATTATTTACTTTCAACAAATTTCCTTCCAGATTCCATCCAAAACATGTCGAAGTTCTTGATCGATCCATGTGGTAATCTAATATACCATTTCAAGGCGTTATCTTGAAAGTTTGAGAAAAATCTCTACACAACATCTTATCATGAAATTCTTAATTTTCTCGAGATGGTTACCGGGGTCTTGGGTCCCATCATATTTTTATATTTTTGAAATATCAAATCTCCTGGGTAAATGTCCAAAGACTATTTTTGAACACAAAAGTGACTGTCTCGAATCATGTTATTGACTGAACATGTGATCCTCATTAGAAGGGGAAAAGATCTCAAGATCAAATTGCACGACGAATTGATCACTTAACAAACGATCTATGCTATGGTCAGCTGACCCATTCATATTTCCATGATACTCTTTATTTTTTCCTTTACCCTTTTGGCCCTTTTTCTTTCTCGAAGAATCATGCTTACTTGCTTTAATAAAAAGGAGCATCGAGCTAAACATTATTCCTAAGCCCTCAATAGAAGATTCTAAAATGCTGGAACAGTGTTTAGCTTGATGCTTCATTTTAGATTCTTATTGGGCTTTGGGGGATGATAATCTTGACCTTGCTTCATATTATGTTTGGGGATTATTATCCAACTCATCAGATTTTGGATACTCTAGTGGAATTTTTCCCCCAAATCATTGTGCACCTGTATTTGGGCTCTTAATGCTTCAATTTTTGCTCGTAATCACGCTCCTCTTGCATGAAAATCCTTTCTTCAGTATTTTTAATCACATAATATGTGTGTACATGCTCCTTTTCGACTCTAACCTCGTTATTTTCAAAAGGTAGGTCTATCTGCATATCATGATCCATGCTCCAAAAAACTCTGAAGGTAAACTTTGTACGTTATGTTTTAGATATTTCTATATGGGTACCTTAATTTATTCTTTTAATGAAGTCTCCAACCGGATATGGTTTAAATTAGTTCGATGAGTATTTAGGTAATTTTGTGATGATGTAATAAGTGTGGGATAGATCTTAGACAGATAATCGAGCTGCTATATTTTATCCTCAGAGAGATAAAGTCTTATCCCTCTTAAATGTTGTTCTTCAAAGCCTTTATAAGCTAATTTTGGGTTTATGGGCCAATCGGGTCGGGTCATGGACATAGGTCAAACCCATAGACCGAAAAGGCCCATTTGGTATTATTAATTATACATTTCCTAATAAATAAAGATACTTAACACACAACTAAGTCAAAAGGTAAAAAAACGGTGTACATATAACATTTATATTAGGTCTAAATTGCCTTCTCGAAGAAATCTGACCATATCACTGCTACCTCACTCAAATGTATGTGATTCCCACCACCCATATTGATAATCAACTTCGATAATCTAAATGTGTAATTGGTATTGGGTCAAACAAAAATCTAATCAACCTAAAGAAATTCGGCTATATGTATCAATCAATTGTAAAATTGAACCAATGACATATATGATATGTCTAGTGATATTAAATTAATCTGAGGATTAAAGATAACAAATCAAACAAATAAGTTAAAGGAGGGTTGCTAACACAAAAACTATACAATAAATACATAAAGTAAGTAAGTATCGGTTCAGTTTTCCCTAATGAAGTAATAAAATACTGAGGAAACCTATTGGAACATCAAAACAACGTCGTGTAAAGATTTTATATTCTTAAACAAATCTATTTTGTAAATGAGTTATGTTACATTGATGAATGTTGTTAAAGTAAAGTGTTGGCCGAAATTAGGTAGTGGGATCTTTCGACGCCGGTTTTGAGGATGAGTGGGGGGTGAACAAAGAACTTTGGATGTGAGAAAATTGATAAAATGAAAAAATATCTAGTCTCTAACACTTGATCTTGTATATTAACTAGATTTGTGAAAGATAATTTTTGAGTTGCGAAATAACTCTAGAAAAATAAATTGTGTTCGAGTTGCGACATTACGTGTAATTTGGTTGCTAAAAAGGAAATGTGTTCCAATCGCAGAATTATGTTCAAATATGTTGCGAATATAAAAAAACAATTGTAGGAATATGACTTTGGTTGCTAAATAAGTCTGCTTGTGTGAAAAAATAAAATATATCTTGTGAAAATAAGTGTTAAATGAATGTGAAACACTTAAATTTTTTGTAGTTACAAAAGTATGAGCATTTTTGTGTTAAAAAACACTTTTTTTAATAAAACAAAATTGTATTGGGTTCTAGTTACAATAATTAGTGTAATTTGGTTGTGAAATTAGTTTGGAAAAATCAAATATATTAGAGTTGCGGATTTGCATGCAATTTAGTGGTTAGAAACCACTATGTATGTTCAACTTGAGGACTTGTGTGTAATTTGATTGCGAAAATTAGAAAAAAAATAGTCCTCCAACAATATCATTCATGAATTTTGTTTTCTCGTCTTTTTAAAAAAATAAAAATATATATGTTTTAAATATATATATATATATATATTCAATTTAAATTCAAAATATATAAAATTTTGAATATAAAAGTAATTGGTTATCGAAAATTATTGCGTATTCACAAATATTGTTAGAAGAATTTATTACGCAAAACTCTAATGATTATCCATAAGAATGGGTCATGGTTATCGGTAACCTTTCTTTATCCTTATTAATCTTTCTCATTCAGAAAAAATTAATAACTATATATCTATAAATAATTAACTAAAACATATAAATATATATATATACACGCAAAATTCATGAAAATTTACCTCTTCCAAATCACATTCACATCATGCCCAAAGTCTTTAAAACAATGCGGCCATTTTACTATTTTTATCAATAATAATCATCAAAACGTCTCTCGAATCAAGTAAATATTTTTTTGATTTACCTATTCCATTATATATGAAAATTATTTATCAGTCGAAAAAATAGGGAATTTTTACATGTATTTTTTCCTTAAAAAAAAAAAAAAAAATAGCAAATATCAGTTCTAAAAGACAGCATAAAAGACTGGGCTGAATCACGTACAACAGTCATGGAACTGGATAATGACGAATCAAAACTAACAATCTTATCCTAAAATCACCAAGAAACTAAACAATATATACGTCACTGATCTTGATTTTATCAAAATCCGCATACATTGCACCATTTCTGCTCTCCCTCTGTTTTCCTCTGTTTCTTTTAAAATGGGAAGGAATATACTTTACATGACGTTTTTGGTTTTATTTATTGTTGGTTTTCTCAGTAGTGTTGGATCGGCAAAGAAGTTATCAGCAGTTGGTGACCCAGGAATGCGAAGAGATGGACTTAGAGTTGCTTTTGAGGCTTGGAATTTCTGCAATGAAGTCGGGTACGAAGCTCCGGGTATGGGTAGTCCTAGAGCTGCCGATTGTTTTGATCTCTCTACTCAAGCCACCAGTAAAACCCTAACCAAAAGTATGTATTTTTTTTTCTTTTTTATTTTAGTATTTATAGTTTTCAAAATTAAGTATGTGGTTGATCCAGAAAGTTGAATATCTAATCTGGGTCTTGATTTAATATCTGATCCGGGTCTTTAAAATTTTACTACTTTTCATTTAGGTATATCTTGATATACATTGTTTAGTTCAGTAGTTATAATATTTTCATATATTTTAAAAATAGTTATGTTCTTTTCATACATTGTTATAGATTCATCTCTACTACACAAGGTATCCAAAATGGATAACGATCTTAGAGTCGGAACACCAATCCCTGGGCTAAAGCCACAAGAACAACCAACAAATGTAGACCTCTATGCCGCGCAAAAAGAGCTATACTTAGGCTCATTATGCGAAGTTGAGGACGATTTAAACCCATGGCAGTTTTGGATGGTAATGCTTAAAAATGGAAACTACGATACACAATCCGGTCTATGCCCCGAGAACGGGCGAAAAATACCGCCTTATATCCAACCAGGAAGGTTTCCTTGTTACGACAAAGGATGCATGAACCAGCCGATGTTTAACCATCAAAAAACAATGCTGTTTAGCAATGGAACAATGAAAGGGTGGTTTAATGGGAGTTACGAGTTGGATGGTGATATTGAACATGGGATCAATGGGATTTCGTACTACGAAGTTGTTTGGGAGAAGAAAGTTGGTGTTGGGAGTTGGGTTTTTAGTCATAAGCTGAAGACTTCACCAAAGTATCCATGGTTGATGCTGTATCTTAGAGCTGACGCAACTAAAGGGGTTTCGGGTGGATACCATTATGATACAAGAGGCATGCTTAAAACTGTAAGTACTTTTCACCAAAACTAAAATACTGTCAGTACTAGTAGTAATAGTAGTAGACTTGTTTCTTAATTTTTTCGGGTCTGCCATTCTAAGTTGTAGGATCTATCAATGCACATTTTTATAGTTGCAAATGAATTATGTTTCAGCTTCCAGAATCACCAAACTTCAAAGTGAAAATGAGTTTAAACATCACACAAGGAGGAGGAAAGCAAAGCCAGTTCTACTTGTTGGACATTGGAAGTTGTTGGAAGAACAACGGAGCTCCATGTGATGGAGATATGCTCACCGATGTCACCCGATACAGCGAAATGATCATCAATCCAGAAATACAAGCCTGGTGTGCTCCGGATAACATAATTAGTTGCCCACCTTACCACATAACACCGGATAACAAAAAGATCTACAGGAATGACACTAAAAACTTCCCGTACGGGGCTTATCACGTGTACTGTGCTCCTGGAAATGCGTTACACTTGGAGCAACCTATTACCACTTGCGATGCTTTTAGCAACCCGCATTCTCAGGAGATCGTTCAGTTGCTACCCCACCCGATTTGGGGTGCTTATGGTTATCCAACTAAGCCCGGGGATGGTTGGGTTGGTGATGCTAGAACCTGGAAGCTCGACGTCGGTGGTCTCTCTAGCAGACTCTACTTTTATCAGGTTCGTCATGCTATGACATTTTAGCCGACGTTCTATATCGAATTATGTTAGTATAGAGCGGGCTATTGGAGATTGCTAACATATATTGTTGTTTCGTTAATGTCTCAGGACCCAGGTACTCCTCCTGCTAAAAGAATATGGAGATCTATTGATGTGGGTACGGAGGTCTATGTTAGTAACCAAGAGGAAGTTGCTGAATGGACTGTGTCTGACTTCGATGTTATTATTGCCTGATTTGCTATCTCTATGTATATAGCTTAGATAGGCTGCTAATTTTCTAAAATAAGGAACATTTGTTGATGCTGAACATGATTTTCTATCTCTGTAAGAGGTTTTAATTGTAGGACTTTTTATGCAGTCATTTTTATTTATCTAGATAAACGTTGGCCAAGAAATTATCTTCCTAAGCTTTAGAAATGTGTCTACGGCAAACAATATAATATCTATAAATATTAGAAATAAGATCATTTAATCTTTCAAATGATACATTTTATTCACACGAAGGTAATCAAATGCCTCATTTATCTCGGAGTCAGAATATTTAAACTAAAACTAATTATTATTTTAATAAATTAAAATAAATTATTAATTAATTAATTTAGTTTGAATCCCCACCTAACAATGTAAAAGTATCGTTGAATATTATAAGATTAGTACGTGACATTGGTGGTTAAAATATATTTTCAAAACGTTAGATAAAGGAAGGTTTTAAGAGCATCTCCAACAAATATGTTATTTTACAGTTTTTTTTTTAAATATCTATTATTATTTTTGAAAAAAAGCTTTCCAACACTTAATCTAAAATGTTGTCTAAATTTACAGATTTTATATTTTGATAATCTATATTTACTTAGGCGGTTACACAATCTGTATAGTTTCTCCTTATTTTTCTCACCACTTACAAAACTAAAAAACAAACTCAATTATAGATTAGTCGTTGTATTATTTAGTAGTCTAAAATTATAAAGTATCATAATTTAATTTATATCTACCTAAATTATAGATTAGCTGTTGGGGTGACTATACACCAAATAATGAATTGTTTGTTTAATAACTAAAAAAGTTAAATTAGAAGGTGAATAAGAACTTAGTATAGTTCATCGAAATTGTTTTTTACTAAACGGTTTATAATTCGACGCGTAGTTATTAATTAATTTTGTTTATAGTTCTTTTTCTCTTAATCGAAAGAAGAATTTATTAAAGAATAGTCTGATGTTTAGATTATATGAAAGTCCACAACTAAATCCATTGACGCAAAATAATCAAAGTCCTTCCAAGTTTTTAAAGAATAGATGAACCAGGTTCTAAAAAATAGAGACGAATTCTTCATTCAAACGATCTTCAATACCAAATTTTTAGACTTTTTTCAAGACAAAATTAAGAATTGTTGAAGACAGTTTACAGCTTCAATCTATCAAGAGAACAGAACTATTTGTTTTGAATTAGCTCGCGAAAAGCTAGAAATGGATTATGAAACTTATCCAAGAGATTCAATGCATCACCAAGAGACAACATATCAAAGAGATTTCAGTTGGCATCTTCCTCAATCTTTTATGAAATAAAATTCAAATTTGAGATTTGCCAGAAGGATCTAACTGCAAAGTATAACATAAGCATCAGGGTTCTATGTGATAAAACGATTTCAATGAATTAGCAAGGTAAGTTAAGAATTTTCCCTGATATAACATGTTCACTGACTTTGGAGGATGATAGCTCGCAAGTATGCAGGAGAATTCTGAGCATTGAAGAAGAGTTTCATTTTACACTTTTGTGTCCACTTCGTCAACCAGTCCGCAGATTTTAGTATGGTTTCTATTGATATGCTTGATCACCATGGAAGGCTTAAACAAGTAACGACAGCACTTAAGCATCTTCCCAATAAGATTGGAGAAGTTACCAGAAGCTAACATGTTAACCAAAATCTCAGAATCGGTTTCAATGTCCACATTGTTGAAACCATTCTAATTGCAAATAATGAGGCTATTAAGGAAAGTCGTGGCTTCTCGATTAAATGGAAAAAGTTTGTCATACGGTCTGCCATGGCCATACAATAAGGTACCCTCACAATTTCTTGTGACTATACTTCCCGTATCTTCTCCATTAAACAAGAAAGATCCATCAGTATTGACTTTAATTATACTCACAATAGGAGGAAGCCAATAGAGAATGCTAAGCCTTGCTGATTTTCGTACGTGAAAGACAGCCTAAAGCATTAGGGGCATTACTGATGGGCTGCCAATGCTTGCTCGATAAAAGGTTAGCTCTGTCTAATCTAGAAATTATGTGATTAATGTAGCTAATGGCTAAAGAGAAAACAGAAAAAAGGCCTTTCATCTTGGACTTATTTCTCAGGCTACAAATGACCCAACAAATGATGAGGGGGAATGATTGAGCATAAATGAACTTCCTTATTGATGAACTACAACCAAGTTCACAGCATATGGGGAAAGGTAATGAATCTGCCGATTTGGATTTTGAAGATAGAAGAATAATGACACCAAATGTTCCTAGCTAGTTTGCATTCAACAAACAGGTGATTAATACTTTTCTGATTACAGCTAAACTGACACTTAGATTCTAAGCTAATATGTAATTTTTGCAGAATATCATCACAGGTGGGCCAATAAAGAAGAAGCCTCCAAGTGAGGTATGAACATTTCCATGGAATGATGTTATTCCAAATCTTGTTAAAGAGATTTGATTGATTGTGCTTAGTCCTCAAGAAATTCCACGTGTGATTCGTATTGAAGTATCCATTCTTAAAGAGGGTCAAAATAGAAGAATCAGCCTGATCATTGTTGATTGAGTGTATATAGATTTTTGACATGTCACTAGGAAATATGATAGATCTCAACTTAGATTCATTCTAATATTTCTAGACTCCAGAAGTTGATAACTCTACCAAACCTTATCTCGGGATTAATGGGAAGATCTTCAGGATTAATGAGAAGAGAGTATCTAATAGAGGAATCAATCCAAACGTGAACATCGCCAGCTTTGTATTTGATAAAAGTCAATCTTTTCTAAAATTTTGAACTGTTTTTACTTTGAAATCAGGCAACAAAGGGTGAGTGTTGTTACAATATATACTGTGAGTATTTCTTGCCCAAAGTGAACTTTTTTTTTCTGAACTTTAGCCAAATATTATAGGATATTGAATCTTAAATATCTTTCAAATTTCTCACATTTAAACCACCTTCCTAAAATGTTTTACAAAGCTTTTTCCAACTGCACCAATGAATCTTAGATATCCCATGGCTTGAACCCCCAAGAAAAAAGTTAAATATATTTTCGATCCTGTCAATAATAGCAATTGGAAGCACATTACTCTGAACCCAGTAACTTAGAGTTACCATAAGAACAATATTAATAAGGTTCTGTCTTCCTGTGAAATAGATCTTTTTGTCCTCCCAATCACTGATTTTAGATCTGATGCTACTGATTAGAGACTTATAGTTTATACTTCAGTTGTTGTTGTTTAAACTGACTCACAGATACATAACACGAATATTTTCATTTCTAAATCCAATGTCAGCAGCAATAGTTGTGACTTTATTGATTGGGAAATTTATAGAGGTAATAATAGAGGTTCTGTCATTATTGATCATCTGACTAGATGCATGTTGGTATTCCTGTAGAAACGTACTACGAGTGGCTATAGCATAGTTAGAACGGTTAGTAAATATTAAAATGGTATTTGCAAAATCTAATAAAAGAATGCATCTGTTACTTCTAGTTTTATATTGAATAGATTTGTTATTATAGTAAAACAAATTAAGGCCTCTAATTAAGGTCTCCTGAGCAATAATAAAAAGATAAGGAGATAGGGGGTCTCCTTGCCTTAAACCACTACTGGTTTTAAAATACCCAAATGTGTTACCATTAATGAAGATGGAGGCTTTAACATTACTTATTATAGTGCAGATGAGATTGATAAATCTGATATTAAAACCAAAAGTAAGAAGGACTTTCCTTAGATAGTCGTGGGACATTTTGTCGAAGCCTTTAGCCATATCAACCTTGATCAGAATGTTCCCATCCTTAGTTGTTTTGTTCAAATCATATATCATTTCATTAGAAAGCAGTATGTTGTCCCAGATATATATATTAGCAACATAAGCTCCCTGGTTTTCAGAGATGATTTTAGGTAAACGATTACTCATCCTATTACTAAGTAGTTTTGATATGATTCTTTTAACACTGAGCACAAGATAATAGGCCTAAGTTCTTTCCAACAAGTAGGGTAGCTAGTTTTAGGGATTAAACATAAACCTGTGGCTAAAACCCCTTGGGGAAGAAGTAAGCTATTAAAGAAAAATATTATTGCATCTTTAAGGTCAGCCTTGATGATTTTTCGGAAAGTAAAGTAGAAGGTAGCATTAAATCTGTCCATACCAGCTGCACTTGTTGGATTAAGACCTTTTATAACATCCAGTATTTCCCTTTCATTAGGCTCACTTAGTAGGTTCATGTAGTTCTGCTCAGTTACAATGTTAGGGATAGCATTAAAAATGTAACTATGAATAAGATTATACTGACCTTCAAGATTAGAGTAAGGATAGGTAGTAAGAGTATTCTTAAAGTAACTTTCTGCAAAGTTATTGATAAGAGCCTCATCAGTAAGCCACACAGAGCCTTCTTTAATTCTGTTAATTATATTCCTTCTTTTTTTCTTTTTGACAAAGTTATGAAATATTTTGGTGTTCTTATCACCATCTTTAATCCAGTTGGAGTAAGTCTTCTGACACAAGTAACTTTCCTCTTGACCTAATGCTTGATGAATATTATCATTAGCCTTATTCCAGGTTTCTCTGTAATGATGAGTGTTGTTCTCCATTAATAGAACCTCCATCCTATTAATTTCCACTTCAGTATCCATAACTTTATTGAACATATTACCTAAGACAGTAGCATTCCACTATTTTAAGGAAACTTTTAGTCTTTTAAGTTTATTCCAGAATCTATTAAGTGGAAGATCCTGCATTCCAGTCAACCAGTTAGTTTCAATAAAGGGGAGGAAATCATCCCTTAAACACCACATATTAAGAAATTTAAAACAAGATTTGTTTTTGAGTTTATCATTTGAAATAGAAACAAGAATAGGAATATGGTCAGAGCAGGTTCTAGGAGGGTGTTTGACTGTTGTGTTATGAAATTAGTCTATTCAGCCATTGTTGAGATGAAACCTATCTAAGTGTCTCCATTTCACTTTGTTAGTCTAGGTTAATTTGTTGCCGATTTAACCAGCATCTTCTAACTTGCATTGGTTGATAGTATTATTGAATTCATCTGAGTTTTTGACACAATAGTTTATACATACCTTTTGCTCATTAGGATTAGTACCGGAGTTGAAATCTCCAAGCACAATCCACTCTTTAATATTGACATAAATATCTTTTAGAGAAGTACAAAGATCCTTCCTGCTTAGCCTTTGACATTTGGCATAAACAGAGGTGAGGCAGAAGACTTTGTTAAGGTTGACATAAGTGATCTCAGCATGAATCAGTTAAGAGTTGTCTAAAACAATATATATATATATATAGAGATCCAGTCATTCCAGAGAAGCCAAATTTTACTAGTGCAGTTAGAAGTGTAGTGGGCAAGACCAATTGTAGCGGTAATAGTTTGAATTTGATCTGCAGAAACTATATGTTGTTGAATTGTGACAATGCAAACTTTCTCCTTAGCAATAACGTATTTGATTCTTCTCAATGAATCTTTGTTAACAATACCCCTAATATTCCAACTAAGTATGTTGATCATTATCAGAGTTAGGATTTATTTGCTTTTTGGCCCCAAATAGAGGCTTATAGATAGCTTTTTCAGTGTTGCTTATGTGTTTGGCTTGTTTCAGTCTTTTATTCAGTAATTCATTAAAGCTTTTGTCTGTTTTTTTCTTTTTCAGGATTGGTGTTGGAGGGAGACTGCCAAAGTTACTGTGATTTAGTGTGTAGTTCCCAGAGTCGTTAGTTTCTAGGTCTTACTCTTTATTATTTATGTATTCCTCTTTAAGGTTTCTGATAGCATAAATTATTTTCTCACTTTTAGGAATACTGTATTAACAGGTTTATATAAAGATTTTGGGTAAGAAGGTGATTGTTGCTTTATTTTTATTTTTATGATGTTTTCCCTAGTACGCAGAGAAAAATGATTTAGTTTGTTGTTTGTGGTTGATCGTTGGGATTCTTGAGTATCTTGAGTCTCTTTCCTAGAATCTGGTTTGACAACTATAGAATGTAGCTTTGGCTTTATCTGTAATGGTTTTTCCAGGTCGCATTCAGTTGTTTGGTATTGGATTGATACAAATATATCTTCTTTAACTTTAGAAGTAAACTTTCTGAAATTCTCTTTACTATGTACTATATGGTTGCAGTAGTAGCAATAAGGAGGAACATCCTTGTAGCTGATGTGAAGCCATCACCATTCGTTTGATCCAAATCTTATCCAAACACTGTGCTTAAGATTCTTTGTTATATCTAACTCAATAAGAACGTAACAAGCATTGAATAATGTTATATTCTTAGGTGGTATCCAACATTTGACAGGCTCCCCAATGGTTTCAGCAATGAAGTTAATAATTACTTCATTGAACATATATTATGGTAAATGTTCAATATGAATCCATGTTGGAACTATTGGATTCTCAAATTTTAGGTTGAAATAAAGAGACCACTTGAGAATTCTAATCACCTTATCACCCACATTCCATATAGATCTAGTCCATAGTTTACACATATCATCTTTCTTCAGAAATTCAAATAGTATGTCCTTGAATCCCAACTACTTACATTAACTTCACCAGAAAATTTCCTTAATTCTATGAAATTATTGAGAATTCTTATACGTTGAGAAAACTTTGCTATAAGTGTGTATTTGCTAGAGTTTTTCAAGAAATTTTGGGCTTCTTTGTTGAACTGAAGAGATATGTTAAATTGAAGATGTTTAGTTTTAATTGGTTTCAGATCTTCCACAATACTTGATGTTGTTGATTTCTTTACAACATCTACGAAGATTTTAGAGGGATGGTCTGGATTGGAAGATTGAATACTATTTTCATCTGTAGTTCCATTAGATTTGTTAAGAACTAGAAATTCTTTAATATATCGATTTTTTTCTTCCATTTTCAGACTAAAGAGAAGGCTCAAGACAGAGAGGAAGATTGATACATGTTTTACAGATAGGAAAAACTATTAACAAAGTTGATAGGATGAGCAGAGAATAACTGATGATTCTTGAGGATCAAGAATTAACTTCCCATGTTTCTTGGAGAAAATGCAGAGCCCATCCTAAAATAGATATCTTCATTAAAAATATCAAGTTGAGTCAATGTTGTTTATAGTTTGAAGCGTAGTTAAATTAAAAAAAATAACATTTGAGATGTGATAATCAAACACATGATAGATTCAAAAGGTACCTATATTGTCGTGGAGAGTGATAGTTAAACCGTTTTCTAAATAAGTTTTTAGAGTAAGAGTTAAACTGTTTTCTAAATAAGTTTTGGTAAAATAAGAAGAAATAAAATAACTAAAAATTTATAATTAGCACGATATTGGAATCCATGAATTAGTAACTAGTATCATAGAAAATATGGTGATATATTTTTTATGTAAGAGAAATATTGATGCCGAATATTTTTTTGTTTTTTTCATTCTAAATATATCAAACCACTAACATGGATGCAGGTGCGTTACATGTGGAGTATGCAGTGTACGATAAGTATTTTTAGGTATGGGATCCGATATGTGAGGTGGGGTGACATTTTTAAATAAGAGGTGCGCACTCATTAAAGGTGACACGGTCGATGATAAAGATGACACAAAGGTATCATACTAGTAGTGAACCAATATCGTACTCAATAATGTTGACCATGGAGTCTCGTAGCTTCGTACCAACTCCAAAGAGAAAAATATGAATTCTTGAGGAATCCTATTGTGATATGAGAAAATGAATAATTCATTAAGTTCGTCTTAATTAAGTTAAGGGAGTGGGCAACAGGATGTCAAAAGATCATAAAATCTACTACAAAGCATAGAATGATGATTTAAGCTTATGACACTTCAAGTGGGATTTGAAATTCTCCTCATGATGTTTCTCTTTGAGAATACTAATCAACAATTGTATAACAAGTACGAGAAGGAATGAGGATAATAAATCTCCATGTCTAATACATTTGATACCGTGGAATGAGTCATGTGGTTCACAATCGATATTCATGTTATAGGATATGGTAAAGATGCATTGAATTTTCTGAAAGATCATTTTATCTCGGAAGCTCATAAAAATCTAGATATTCAACAAATATCGTTAAAAGACTTCATAAGATCTATTTTTAGAGTGACCCTACAATTTTTACGGTTTAGTATGATAACCTTTAAAAAGTTCACGTGAGAGGAAGATGTTGTGAGAAATATTATGACAAATAACAAATGGTGATTGCAACTTATCGATAAAAGATTGAAACAATTCTTAATTTTATTGGTCAAAATTTAGGATATTACTTTGTAGGTGACACTACAACAAGAAATAGGTTTAAAGTGTGCCGCAAATGAAACAATTTGCAAAAACACGTGTATTTCACTTTCGATATAAAAAATTACTTGTAAAAAATATTTTTTCGCCTTTGCGAAAAATAAATTTTTTGCTTTTGAAAAAAAGTATTATCAATTTTGAAAAAAAGTTGTGTCCTATTTACGTTTTTCAAAAATTAACTAGAAAATAAAAAAAATTAAAATTAATTTATGTGTTTCCTTTTGTTTGTCTTAAAAAACCATAAACATCAGGGTTTGGATACTTTTTTTGAATTAGGGTTATAAAAATATGATATTTTAAATATTAAAAATAACAAATAAAAATAATAATTTTACTCCATAATTGAATGTATTATGTGTGGTATTGTGTGTGTCGCGTGTTTCTTATTTAAAGGAGTATATTATGGGAGAAATAACTCAAGATCTTTATAGGTAGTTTGAGTTTTCTAGACCTTTATTTGTAATTGGAAAAATAGTTGGGTCTGTGTCAATAACTTACTATATATAATATAATATAATATATCTTATCTTTTTACCTCATCGGTTGAAACCCTCTCAACCGGCAGGGAAGCTTGATCCACCCACTAGGGTAGGAAAGAGCATGCCCCCTAATATTTATATGGACTTTAAGCAAGTAAATATTTACATAAATTTTATTCTAGATATAACTGGAAGTGTTCAATGTTCCAAGGATGGTTTAAGATTCTTCCATCTTTGTCTTGAAGCTTGTATGTCCGAGGTTTAAGATTTTCAATGACCACATAGGGTCCTTCCCAATTTGGAGCTAGCTTGCCGAACTGCTTCTCTTTAGTATGTACGAAGACTTTTCTCAATACTTTGGTTGGCGTTAAGAAGTTCATTGGATAAACTCTCTTTATCTGAATTGAGTGTGTTGATAAGGGCAGACTGGCTTCGTACTTGCCTCTCCAAGTTCAGCATTGGCTAAATATGGCCCAGCAAAGAGTGAGTCACCATATCGTTCTCCCCTGAAACAGTGAAGGACTTACCATTGAAAGTAACCATGTTAGAGGAACTTGAGGGAAGGTAGGGACCAAAAAATTCATCTTTTTCAAGGTCATCAAAGTAAAGGCCGATGTTCTGGAAGCCACTAATGTCTACTCCATCAATATTGATATCCCCTCTGGTACCCTCTCCGGCGTGTAGACCACTTTGGATTTGCTCTGCCAAAGTGGGGTCTGTTGGGTCGGCTGGAGGAAGAGACTTCGTAGGCCGTAGGACAACTTTATCCCCTGAGGAGACTTTCTTCTTCTTGACGCCATAATATAGGCGATAAGAGTGTACCAAGCGTTGGGACTCAGCTGGCTTGGATAGAGTTTTTTCATGTGGAAATACTTGACAATTTCTGGGTCCAAGGGAAATCGGAGACCTCAATTAAACAGCTCGGTGTAGATGAAAATTTCATTAAGCTTGCAGTCCATCGGAGTCTCTGGTTTGACTGGTATCCTCACCTTAACAGATTCAGGGATCCCCCACTTGGTTCGGATCCGGCCTAGCTCGGCACTATGAGTATATACATAGTTGATATTCTGCATGGCCAGCAGATACTTGACATTGAACTTGTGGAAACAAAGACCCACATTTCCTTCCAGACACTCCGGTAGATCCGGATGTTTCAGACAAACTTTCTCTTTGCCTTTTCCCTTTTTATCAGAGGCGGCATCTCCGGTCTGCCCGGAAGTTTCCGTCTCGAATGGAGCATCTTCAATACTGTCCTCCATCACCTCTTCCATCACCGTGGAAGGTTTATCGGCCGTTGTTAACAGGAGAGTGCTAGTGGGTGGCTCAGCAGGTTGACCGGACGGTTGGGCATCAGCCTCTCTTCGGGATCTGGTGTCCGTCAGGGGCTCAGTTCCGGAGGGCTCAGTATGAGAGCTAGTTCTAGTGGCCTCAGGTCCGGAGGATTTGTCTTTTGGAGCTCTGATAGGTGCCTTCGACCCGGAGGCTTTATCTTTGGTCCCAGACTTGGAGGGCCCTGACTTTGAGGTCTTGGTTTGAGAGTCAATGGCCTGACCCTTTACTAAACGGCCTGTCCGGCGAAGATTAACTTTTTCTGGAGACTTCTCAATATCGAACCCCATAGCGATGAACGGATAGGGTTTTCTTGTACTTGATACTGCTTTTTCCTGGACAACAGAGGGTTGTGACTCCTGAACTGAGGAGCCTGACGGGATGGGCGAAAGGCTTGGTTGAAACAAACGTTTAGGTTTGGCACTTTTGGCTGAAGATGATCCTCGATCAGCTTTTGAAGATGGTGTGTCGGACTTACTGATTGGAGAAACTGAAAGACCCACCGCGATACGTCTCTCTCGCTTAACTTTTTGTGTTTTTTCTAACTCTGAAAGATTTAGCCAACCACCTTTTACCAAATCGTTTATCGCCGTGAACATAAACCTACACAAGAAATATTTTGAGAAGAGAAGTAAAAAGCTATGAAAAGAAGAAGTGGCAAAGTGATGAAGATGGTAAAAAAGTAAAAGGAAGTAATTTATACTACTAAGGAAAAAACGTTACCAAATACCTAGGAGAAAACGAAAAGGCAAAAGTAATGATTGAAGGCGGCGCTGACGTCATGAACATTAAATGCATAAGTTGATTTTTGGGATTAGTGGGAGCACCGTTCTAGGAAGAAAACGGCTGGTAAAATGAATCAAAATGTGACACGTATCCCATGATCTATAACAGAACTCTTGAACTTCTGAGAAGTATTCAGTCCGGATAAACCCTGAGCTAGATACATAAACAGTCTTGAAAGTATTGTTATTTCTAAGAGGGTTTTTTGGTCTTGCCAAAGACCTTTGACAAAACCTAAAAAAAGGGTTACTGATGAGTCTGGAATTATTCACCATCACTCACTGTGAAAACCAGACAGGGGTAATACGGAAAATAATTACCCACTGAAGTATCCGGACAGGACAAAAGTATTAAAACACTAAACACCTTTTGACTAAGCTAATTGATAATCTGCTTAATAAACTAATGGGTCTTTAAACTCGACCCGGTTTCATAGTTTGACCTGGAAGCCCATAGGGCCTGTAATTAAGGGTATAAATACCCAACCACTTTCATTAATTAGGGTAATGAACATTTAAGAGGCAGCTTAAATCTCTCACTACAAAATACCCAAACATTTAATACCCTTGACATACCACAAAACATCTGACAAAATTTCCCTCAGTAAAAAATAATCCACACCAAATTGGCGACCACTTGTATACTTAAACTTTCCTCTTCTTTCTTACCCCAATTAGGATGTGTGGATGGACATTCTTGTACATGAATCCATAGGTATGACTCTGAGTATGCTATGGTTTCCAAGGAGTCTGCTAAAGTATTTTCCGATCTGGGTATATGCTCATAGCTGATATCTTTGAAGTTAGCTGGCACTTCTTTGAGAATGAATAAATATTTATTCAACTGCTCCTTTTTTGCCTCAGATTGACCTTGGGCATGATGGATAAGAAGCTGAGAACCACTCATTAACCTAACCTTCTTAGATCCACATAGAAAGGCTAATTTCAAACCAACTATAGCAGCTTCATATTCAGACTCATTGTTAGAAACCCTAAAAGCAAAACATAGCCTGGTATAGCTTGTCGTCGTACGGAGAGGTTAAACATATCCCAGCACCACAACTCATGGTACTTGATCCACCATCGGTCCGGATAACCCATACCTTCTTAGTTTTTTATCTGTAGTTTGTTTAGTACTTCTGTCCGAATGGAATTCAACTAGGAAATCAGCAACAAATTAAGCTTTGATTGCAGATCGAGGGGAAAAATAAATGTCATAGTCTCCCAATTCTACTGATCATTTGGTCATCCTGCTTGATATGTCCGACTTTTGAAGAACGCTTTTCAAAGGAAAAGATGTCCGGACGATAATAGAATAAAACTGAAAAAAGGGCCTCTACCAATGGCATCCGGAGGGTGCAGAACCATTATTGTGGCCATTGATTATTTTTCGAAGTGGATAGAGGCAGCCCCCTTAGCAGGAACTACTTCCAAAGCTGTTATAAAATTTATCCTATCTAATATTTGTTGCAGATTTGGGTTACCACAAAAGATAACTACAGATAATGGGCCACAATTCGATAACAAGGATATGGAGAGTTTCTGTGCCTTATGGGCATTCAGCATTGCTTCTCTTCTCCTTTTCACCCACATGCGAATGGTCAAATTGAAGTGGCGAACATGACCATTATGTCCGGTCTCAAAAAGAATTTGGAAGGGGCTGCTGGAAAGTGGCCAAGTTATCTACAAGAAGCACTATGGGCCTACCAGACTACTATTGGGGCTTCTACACAAGAATCTTCGTTTGCCTTGGTACATGGGTGGATGCAATTGCTTTTATAGAGGCAACTCTTCCATCGTATAGATTCCAAAAAATTTCCGAACAGGCTAATGAAGTGGCAGTCTGAGGTCAATTGGACTTAATAGAAGAGAAAAAGGTTAAGGCTCATCTTAGAGCCACCCATTATCAAGGTTTAATGAGAAGCAGGTTTGCTTCCAGAATCAGAAGAAGGGATTTTCGACCGGGGGATAAAGTATTGAGAAAAGTCTTCCTACATACTAAATAGAAGAAGTTCGACAAGCTAGCTCCAAATTGGGAAGGACCCTATGTGGTCATTGAAAAGCTTAAGATGGAAGAATCTTAAACCACCCTTGGAACATTGAACACCTTCGGTTATATCTAGAATAAAAGTTATGTAAATATTTACTTGTTTAACGTCCATGTAAATATTAGGGGGTATACTCTTTCCTACCCTGGTTCAGTAAACCGCCCCACGTCATGGCCTTCTTCCTGGTTACCGAATCAGCCAGATTGCCAGGGTTCAAACCCTGTCTTAGAGAAGCTATTGCTACTTGCTCAAATCAATCAGCTAATCCATTCTTTGTGTTCAAAAACCGACTTATATATTCTTTAAATGATTCATTTGGCTCTTGGGCACAATGGATAATAGTGTCTTCATTTCCCTTCACCTCCTTACTTCCAACAAACTGCCTCCGTAAGGCCACCCAAAATGTATCAAAAATTTTGATGCACCCCTGTGGTAGGCTATTATACCATTTCAGAGCACTCCATGTAAAATATTGAGAGAAGGCTCTACAAAGCAACTTGTCATCATCGTCAAAATTTATCATAAAGTTTTTAAACTGCTCTAGATGATTATCTGAATATTTCCTCCCATCATATTTTTCCATCTTAGTACTGTCAAACCTTTGAGGAAGGTTTCCGGACAGTATTTTGGAAGACAATGGAGATTGTCTCCAATTCCGGCCACGACTAAAAGCAGTATCTTCATTGGGAGTTGCAAAAAAACCTGGTTCATCATGGAAAGCGAAAGGATCCATCCACAGCTGGTCTATATGCCTCCGGCCATGGTTGTGGCTATGAGATGACCCTTTACTTAGATGCATTTTCAACCTTCCATGACTGTCCCTCTTTCTTGAATATTTTTTAACCAACTTTTGCTTCTTCTTGGACCTTCCTTCATCACTGTTGGATGACAGGGACTCCGCAAGTCTATCCTCATTCGAGGAGTAACTAGAGGATTCTGACTCCGAGCTCTCAATCGGTTTAGACCGATGAGACTTTTTTGAGCTGACATGAGTCTTTTTAGTCCTCAACTGAGTCCTTGCTGATGGATCATGCTCCCTTGGATTGTTATTGTGGTGAATGGCTGACACTTTCAATTTTTCTTTCAAGCCTAATTCCACCTTTTTAGCAGCTCTCGAGGCTTTTATTTCAGTTTTCAACCTGTCTCGTTCTTCGATCGTGTACTCATCGTTTTCTCCCACCACTTCTATCAAAGGTGGTGGCACTACTTAGGGCTGTCAAAAAAATTCGAACAATCCGATATCCGACCGAAATATTCGATATCGAATCCGAATAAAACGGATAATATCCGAGAAAATGGATAATATTCGTATCCGAATTCGTATTCGAAAATAGCGGATATGGATATAGTCATATTCGTATTCGAAATATCCGATATCCGAATTTTATAAATAAATATATATAATTTTTTTATATATTTAAGCATATTTTTAGCTATCCCACATTGTAAAAAGCAAAACAAATTATAAACAAAGTTGGCTATAAATATATAAGATTGCTTCTTTGAAAAATGTATCTTATCCCACATCTAAAGTTGGAAAAAAAGAGTTGCTACCAAGCTGGTTATAAAACACATGGTTGCTTTTTATAATAAGTATATTCTTTTTATCTTGTGACTCTTATCCCACATTTAAAATGTTGATAAGAAATACTACAAAATTTTCTATAAAAGACATGGTAGCTTTTCAAAATAAGTATATTTTTCTTAGTCTTATCCCACATCTAAAATGAGAGTATAAATTTCTACTAAGGTGCTTCTAAAAGTAGCCCATACAATAGTGCAATTAGTTAAAAAATTTAGTGAAAATTTGGATTCGGATATTATCCGTATCCGGATAATATCCGTCGGATACGGATTCGGATGTTGTTTTTTATAAAACTTCGGATTCGGATAGTGATTTCGGATTTCAGATTCGGATTCGAATATAAGCAGATTCGTATCCGAAATACCCGTTTGACAACCCTAGCACTACTTGCTGGTCTGGATTCATCCGAACTACTTTTTCTTGCTGGTTTTGAATGCTAGATTCAGGCACCTTTCGCTCTCATTGTGCTCGCCAATTTGGTGTGGATTATTTTTTACTGAGGGTAATTGTGTCAGATGTTTTGTGGTATTTCAAGGGTATTAAATGTTTGGGTGTGTAGTGAGAGATTTAAGATGCATGGTTGTATTAAATGTTCATTACCCTCATTAATGAAAGTGGTTGGGTATTTATACCCTTAATTACGGGCCCTATGGGCTTTCGGGTCAAACTATGAAACTGGGTCGAGTTTAAAGACCCATTAGTTTATTAAGCAGATTAGCAATTAGCTTGGTCAAAAGATGTTTAGTGTTTTAATACTTTTGTCCTGTCCGGATACTTCAGTGGGTAATTATTGTCCGGATTACCCCTGTTCGGTTTTCACAGTGAATGGTGGTGAATAATTCCAGACTCATCATAAGAGAGGGAAAATATGGTGATGTATAAATTCCCATTCTCCGTGGTAAAGTAAGGATGACAAACAAATAGTTTTATTTTCCTAGAATTATTATTTTTTATGTATCAAACCTGAGGTGGGAGATTTTTATATTTTCTAAGAACACAAGTCCTCATATTTTCATGATATTTTTCAAATGTAATTTTTTCAATTATTTCTAAAACTGGGGTTATATATTTTAAGGTTATTTATAATTTTCGTAAGTGTTAGCCTCACTAGATTTAACTTAACTAATTATAGATCCCAACTTGTGATTCTCGTGGATGACAATATTATATTTTTGGGTTTGTTAATTAGTTATTCATTAATTTGAGTCTTGTAAGACAAGTTTCACAATCTATGTTGCAATTAATTGTCCAAATAACGAATTACTTTTGATGAGGTTCTTTTTATATGTAGTTTTGAGTATATGCATAATTTTAGCTCATTTATCCTTAAAGGTTTCAAAATTGAGCTATAATCTCTCCAGTTAAGTGGATAAAAGAAAGTATTTCATGTACGTTTGAGCCTAGAATCATAGTATGTTGCAAGTTTTTTTTTTATGTTTTGTATGTTTTTATGTGTTTGTTCACAACCTCGAGTAGAGATGCTGTTTTGTAGACCTCGAGGTCCTCTCTTATTATAGTAATCAATTCTGAAAGTAAAAAGTATATCTAAAACCCTATAAATTAAATACAAATTTATTATTTATATTTGTAAGTCATATTTAAACACATCTATAAATAGGAAAATAGTTTATATTGAATAAAGGTGCCTCGTTAAAATCTGCATGCCAACAAGATAGGAAAAAGTTCCCTTTAGTTATAAAAATAAAATTTACATTGGTGAAATAAAATATTTAGTAGAAATTGCGTTAAATACTTCAAACATATACAAAGTTAAGTGCTTCGTGGTCCATAGATGAGGTATTTGTTGAGTGTTTTTTATCAAGTAGTTTGTAGGTTCTTAGCTTGACTTTGGCCTATATAGTATAAGGTTTTACCCGGTTCAGACTTAATTTTATGAGTATATTATCCTTTATATAGGGAATTATGAGTCTAAGTACTTATTACTTATCTCAAACCTATGAAAGTTGACTTTAAAGTCATATTTAATTACAATTAGTGTTTTTAATGCTCCATGTGTATGTGATTTTTTATCTGTCTTCTTCAATTACGTCAAATTTGGTCATGCGACCCATAATAAAACAATGTAAAAAATATTTCAATTGACACTATAAATTTCATTCATACACCAAAGTAAAAAAACAGTCAGTTGAGACTATGTTGAGAAAGAGCGATCGTGCTTCCCAAATCACAGTTCCCATATATGACACACCCAGGATTTATCTGAATTATCTTCTGACCAACTCTAAGACGAAAAGAAAATGGAGGAATCATGGCATGTTTGCTGAACCATTATGAGTGAGAGATTCTACCTTAGGTTGGTCGAGGATATCGATTATAGTTTTTGGATTGTTGAGCCAATAGTGCTGGATAATATCTATGTTGGTGGTTTGTCAAGTCTTGTTGTAGGTCAAAGACCTAAAGTGAGCTTAGCAAAAAATCATATATATATGTCAAAAGTTGATCATCTTTTGTCTGAAGTTATAATATCTTGACGACATTACAGTCCTCTAGATGTTGCGAGAGCATGACTTTGTAGCTTATGCATGCAACAATAATTACAAACAAAAAGACGAAAGGTCAGAAGATACTTATATGAACCTGACTCGTTACTCTTTTACTTTAGTTATATCAAAGAGATAATCCTTAGTTATTATTTATTCAGCTCTAGCCTCCACCGCAAATTTCCTTTTGGTAAGTGATTTTCCCGTTGCGTCACCGTATGGTGCTTTGTGGTAATTCTTTCTATGAACTGAATGCATCCAAATCTTCTGAGCTTTTTTTGGAATTTATTGTTCATCTTCCCATATTTTTTTAGAATTTCCTCTAAGTTTTAGAACGTCTATTGTAGGCCTTTGATATGTTCATTCATCATCGGGACTTTTAAGAAATATGTCATCAATGCAAGATGAAAGTAGTGCATTATTAATCTGGTGAGTGGACTTGTATCTAATTTTAGCCCGACTATCCATTTATAAATGAGTGGAGCTTATTAATTAAAGTTGAATATACCAACTAATTTATCCTTGGATTTCTAGAAAAAATATTTAGGACATCTTATATTCAAATTAGTAAACTCCACACACATGTGCCACTTGTCATCCCTTTTTGGACTAGGATAGAGTTGGCGATCCATACTAGGTATGCAGACTTTTGGATATGTTCGACCTTAGACAGTCGGTATACCTCTACTACAATAACCCTTGATTTTTCAATAAAGAAGGCTCTCATCCTCTGGATGATAGATCGGATTTTTGAATTGACTAATGGTTTGTGACATATAATATTTGAAAAGACTCGTGTAACATCTTCTCATTTTCAAAAGAACATCTTTAAATTGTTAGTTAAAAAGATAACAAATAAATTTGTGGACAACCTAAAAATAATGGTACCAATCTTCAAACTCTTACTATTGGCAAGTTCCAATAATTATGTACTCACATTGGGGATTACCAAGCTTGGGGCCTCGTAAGAGCATTGAATCTCTCGACATAGAACGAGACCCTCTTTAATTACTATTTTTAATATAAGAGCGATAACATAATACTCCCTATAAGTTTTATGATCTCCCGTTATGACTATTACCTTACCATTCACAATATAACGGATATATTGATGTATAGTGAAACTAGTCGTACGCATTTGATCAAGCCATAATCGAGCGGTAATCACGTTATAAGAAGTAGAATTGTCAACCATGATAAATAAGATATTTGAAGTTTTTTTGTAACTTCATCTTCTAGTATATACATCGGCCTCCAATTTTCCTAAAATTTTGGCATCCTTTCTAATAAAGCCAAGTACATTCCTATCTGATTTCATGAAAGCCAGCAAATTCCTCATTATGTCAATTATGCTTTTAAAAATTATGTTATCCAAACTACCAGTGTGTATTAGAATACTCTTTGCTTCAACATCAGCGGTTCATGCGGTGATTAGTATGGCATCAATATAGGGTCCGGACACCCCTCGGAGATCGTTGTTTGTAAATACTATTGGTGGATAAGAGCTTTAGTGAAGGTGAAACGAGGATTGTCTCTAGTGTTGTTACTTAAGATCTATTGTATATCTATTTTTAGAGATGTTCATAATCCCAGACAAATTGTCACCCTATGTAATTGTCATAACGTTTTCTCGGTGTGCAACAAAATCCAGGTAACCTTATTTTTGGGGTTCAACCAGAACCTCAAAAAAATAATGGATGACCATATCATGTTTTTCTTTAGGCTAGGCTAATGGGGCCTCAAGCCTTATGGTCTCAGGATTAAGTTCATACTTCACTTCCTTTCTACCCCAATAGCTCTTCATGTGACAAATTCAATTATTTTTTCATCTTAGATGAGGGTTTGGATTAAAACCTCAAAATCTCAAATATAATGATCGATGTGATTGTGATATTTACAAAACTTATTAGCATTTATTTCCTCTCTTGGTATAATCATCTATAATAGTTTTTGAAAATGTATAAAGTCTTTCACATTCTAGTAGATTATATATAATTTATGTTGAGTGGGTAAATGATTCTCCTTATTATAATGGTTTTGAGGAATTGGATGCTATGTTTGACTTTTTGTCTGACCATATCTATCCTTTTGGTGAATCTGAACTCTTGTTGGAGGGTTTCTTCTTGGTGATCTTTAAGGTCTCCACCTGGCAGGTGAGTAGTGGTTCGGTTCACCTAGGTGATCCGTTGAGGATAAAAAATTTGTTTGTCATTGAAGGGGTTGGCGGTACAGTCTAACCCTTAAATTCATGGTCGCTTCTATCTTGATTTCAGATTCAACTTGAGAGAGAAGAGCCCAAAATGATAAATTATTATTTCTTTATCGCTTCCTCTACTAATAAACCCGATAATATTATTTACCTAAAAGAAGAACATGTCGCGGCCTTATGATAATCTTTCCGGTTTAGTTCTTCACAAAATACCGAGTGTAATCTCTAAGACTCTCATTCTAGTTCTTTTTACAATATATTATATATATTCATCTCTTTTGGTGACATTACTCCCTGAAAACTGGTTTTTAAACAAAGAATATAATCTTAAAAAATCGGATCGACCCATGAAGTAATTGATTGAACCATATAAGGGAAATTCCTTTAAAGGTCATAGACAAAATAATCCTAAGCAAATGGTCGTCCCCGCCAAAGCTTAAAATTATATTTATAAATTGTTGGATTTAATGGTCAAAACCACCGGATCCATCATACTTTTCAATCTTGTAGTGAACAAACTTCTAAGGTAACTCCCGAGCTATAATCTCTAGTTTCAAAAAGGTCCTATTTATCTTAGGCGTCTCAAAATAATAATAGCCCTCAACAGCGTAATTATGTCCAAGATATTGAGTCAGATCTTGATAAACTTCTAGATCATGCTTGTTAGGGCTCGGGTAGTGAGGATATTTGTGGTAGGGAGGTTGTCCATAAGAAGAGTTCACAAAAAAAATAGTATTTGGTTACTCAACAAGCTATGATTGTAAGAGGTTGCTGAAAATTTTGTTGAGCTGATCGTGGACGCGGAAGCATAAGATGTTATTGAAGTTGTACATGAGATTGTACATGTTGGTGAGGGTATTCGATCAATTGTTGATGAGTTACTCCTGGAGGACGGACATGAGGCGGCTTTTTTGGTATTGGAGCCTAATGATACTCTCCACTCGACCTCTGGGTTGGTTCCATATTAAACTGATGGCGATATCTGGCTATGCCCTGACACCTAGAGCGAGATTGTCGATGTCTATTATGTCTCGGGTAATTCGAATCGCAACCAAGTTCAGTTGTCATGTCACTTAAGAAAGTTAAAGAGTGGCGAAGGTTACAAAATTTGTGCATTCTTCTGCGTATACCGTCACATCGTTCAATTCGGTACCTTTAGAGTGAATTTTATACCTCATCTTGTGCTTCCAATAGTACTTTATCAACATGAGTTTGTTGAACCTCAGTCCTTAGCTTTTAAGGCCACGGTTTCTAAAATCCCAACTTGAAAATAAAGTTTTAGCTTTATGAGTTGCATAATTTTTTTTAGTTTTGTTTGAGGGAGATATGGTCAAGTTGGCTCTTTAAACCTTAATGTGCCTCGATCTCTCTAAGAGCTTCGACTTTGATTATTCATAGTTTAGATGTAAATTATAAATAGTGACTTTTTGTTAATGATTTTAAGAATATATTATCTATTTAAATCGAATAAATTCCTACAGACGACGGTGCTACTCATGATTTTAGAAATATATTATCCATATAAATCGATTCTCACAGACAATGCTGCTCATGATGTTTAACGTTCATTCTAGAAAAAATAATTCGTAGAGGGGTAAAAATTATGATATTAATGTTCATGATAAATTATTTTATTTATAATCACATTGTTTTTCACGCATAAACCTAATTATAATTAGGATGATAACTATATATATATATATATATATATATATATATATATATATATATATATATATATATATATATAATATTTATTAACGATGTTTCGTTAATTTTTCAAATTTATCTTAAATATGACTATAAATATTTAAAAATAAATTATAAAAAATAATATTTAAATATGTTAATTTTTAAAAATATTATTAAATCTAATAGATATATATATAAACTAGAAATTATCTTAAATGCTTTAAAATAATATTTAAAGATATCAGATATTGTTTTACTAATATTTGTATTTTTGATAATAAAAAAATATTAAAAGGTTTAAAACATATATAAGTTTATTTTTCCAAAACTATTTTTATGGAGTTCTAATAATATTTACAAACTAATTTAATATGATTATAGTTTCTTATATAGTTTCAAATTGGGAAGAAGAAAAAAACAATTCGGAGCTGTCGAAATAATAAACGTCTCAAATGCAATGGATAATAATGTATGTACTACTAATTGAAAGGACGGATCAAATGGAACGGATTCGAAATGAAAAATACATACACTAGAGACAAAACTGATCGAATCTGTATCTAAATATCAGAGCTGATCCTTGTTCCTTACCACTGAACGCAGACAAATGGCGTTCAGGAAAATATAGACGAGAGGAACATAAAAAATAAAAAATAAAAAACCTTAATACTAGGGAAACGTTTAACCTTACCAGCGCTGTATCATTTTTTTGGTCGGTGTATAAACATCTCCAAAACTAAAAACACACACTGTCGTAGCTCAGCGTACGAACCCAGGAATTAAAGGCACTCCCTGGACCTGAATCCAGTTAGCAGGTGCAAGATGTTTTATAACAGTAAAACCTTCAACATCCTTCGGGTCAGTCACGGCTTTGTACCCGGCCCATTCAACCCGACCCTCTGTTTTCGAACCGGGACCAGAATTACTATACTCCATGAAATTACAAGACTCGTGAAACCTGTTAAACAAAGGCTTCCCTTCCCATTTCAACCATCCTTCGTTATGAATGAATTCGCCGATCTGTGACTCCATGATCACCACAGTTGCGAAGGGTTTCCATGGCCGACCAAGATAGGACAACACATTTGATGTGTCAGTAGCGAGGCTCCTGTCGGCCACGATCTGGCAGTTTTGTATAACAATTCCGGTATGGAGGTCTTTGCCTCTGTCGCTTCCTTCTGCAGTTATGACGTTTGTTTGGCCGTAAGCTCCTTTACGGACCAGGATCAGAGAATTTTGGATCACGGTCAAGCTTGTTCCGAAAATGAAGTCAACAGTTCCAGATATCACGCAGTTCCGGTAGAACTGACGGCCACAGGCAGCGAAAAGAGTGTTTTGGTAACCGTCGATTCTGGAGTTGAAGACTGCAGCTTTATCTCCGTGGATTCTAAGAGCTACGGCTTGCTGTCCGTCTGGACCTGCGTTGTTTTGGACTCCTATAAACTTGGCCAAAAAGCCATCAGCATCAACCTCTGCCAAATAATAATGTTGATATAAGTTGACCTTACTAAAGGTTAAAAAAATATGTATTGAACTATAGATATATATAAACACATGGTTGTTGTCAGACGTTGCATAGTTATTAAGAATCTGTTACGAGGCAAGCTAAGTTGGAAATCGGAACCTAAAAGAACATGAAATTTTTCCAGAAGAAAAGAACTTACGAAGAGTGCCTGTATCAGGGGTGATCAGCTCTGTGTCGTAAACATGTTTATCATTAGCGATAACACTTAATCTTGGTCCATCACCATAAATCATCACATTAGGCATACTCTTGGGAATCACGACTTGCTCTTGGTAAATACCAGCTTTCACATAAATTATATATCTTCCCTTTAAACCGTTAGGGTAAGCAGCAACAGCCTCACTAATAGTCGTAAACTGCCCGCTACCGTCTTTAGCCACCACAACGCTTGGTGTTGTCTGCTTAGTGCCAACGGTCTGGAGAAGCTTCCTGTCACCTCGTGACATCCAAGTTGGATACTCTTCCTTTTCCACCTCTTCCAGGAGAGTGCGAGGTGAAGTTGCAGACGTGTTTGATGGGGTCGCAGACGTGTTTGACGGGCTCGAAGAATTGTCTGATGGGGTCGCAGACGTGTTTGACGGGGTTGCAGACGTGTTTGACGGGGTTGCAGACGTGTTTGATGGGGTCGCAGACGTGTTTGACGGGCTTAAAGAATTGTCGGACGGGGTCGCAGAAGTGTTTGACGGGGTCAATTGCGTCTCTGGGAGGGTGAAAGTAATGTTAAAGTCTTTGAGGACTATAGCCAAATTATTCATGACGTCAATGGTGTTTCCTGTTTGTCTTCTGGCTAAACTGATCTCGTTTTCAATCTTGTGCTTGATGTTATTCACTTCTATATATTCTAGACAGTCACTTTGGTAAATCCAAACCCTAGTTATCCACTGCCTGAGAGAGTAAAACTTACGGCTCAGGTTGTTGACGTCATTACCAATACCGTCAACGAACGACCGTATGTCTAGTGTTGCGTAGTCCAACACTTTCTTGCAGTAAACCAAAGCAGCTTTTGTTTTCGGGTCATTTGATCCATCTACCTTGTGGCTCACGTTATCTATGGTGGGAATGGCTATTTCCAAAGAGTGGAATGCGGCTAAAGCCAAGGCTTTAATGAGCACCTCAGGATCATCGCTGTGGGCGAGTAGAAGGCTAGTTAAACAACAAGCCTTGTCTGCTGTTGCCTGGCAGATGTATTGTGCAGCTTTAGCGTGAGGAGTGTAATGGAATTCTTCTTCAGCGTTGTTGTTTTGAATAATGCGGATGATAGCAGAGGTTAGGCAGGCCACCAAGACGATGGTGACCACCGCGCTAACCACTTTGCAAATCATTTCCGCCTATTCTCGAACCTCTCCCTCCAATTCCTTTCTGCTTAACGAAAAAATATCGAAGGGAGAGAAAATTTCTTGTTGTTAGAAACCATAAAAGGTTTTATTTGGACTTGACACTACGGTTTCTAATATTAGACTGCTTCGAACCAGAGGTGGCTGTTCTTCTCACATGGTTGGTTTTGCCTCCTTAGAGGATTTATGGCAAAAGCGTTAAAGTAGATACAGACTGCAAAATATGTAACAATGGTCGTTAAATAAAGTTTTATAGATAGTCGTCGGCTTTTAATTTCATTTTTATTTTCTATAATTTAATTATTTTTAATATTCTTTTAATTTTTGGATTTGATAAATAATGGATTTTGTATATGTTAAATATTTAGATTTGATGTTCGGAGTTGGGAGCCTTTTGATGCATTCTATAGTCACAAAATGAGTAAATAAAACAAAATTCTGCTCTTAGTTATACATTATTTGGCATCATCAAATAATGCAAAAAATTCGATATCCGAATTAAAATATTCGATATCAAATTTGAAAAAAAAATGGATAATATTCGTATTCGAAAACGTTCTATCCGAAAATAGCGGATACACAGTCATATTCGTATCCGAAATTTTATAAATAAATATATATAATTTTTTTATTTAAACATGATTTGGAAAAAAAATTGCTGTCATTTATAAACTACATTGTTTTTTTTAAACAAATTTCCTTAGTCTTATTACTTTTATTTTATATCTAAAATGAGGGAAAAATTGCTACCAACTTTTTAAAATAAATATATTTTTATAAAAAATTTAATAAAAATTAAGATATTCGAATTCGAATGATACTACGTATTCGGATAATATTTTTGAAACAAATTCGGATTCGAATAGTGATTTCAGATTTCAGATATATACAAATTCGTATCCAAAATATTTGTTTTACAATTACTCCCTTCGTCTCATAATATTAGTCGTTTAAGGTTTCTTCACCAATATTAAGAAAAGTAATAATGATTTTGAAAGAATAAAAGAAAATAAATTTGATTGGTGGAGTTAATAACTTATGCAGAAAGTCAACTATTTTATTGGTTGAAAGTGGAATACATGTAATAATGCTGCATTGGAAAACGAGAACGACATGTATTATGAGACAAAAAATCTCTTCTAGAAAGACACATATTATGAGACAGAAGGAGTATGATTGTAGTAATAGTAATTCATCTGAACAAACAAGGTTCTAGTCAACAGTTGCTTTGCAAACTCGCTGTTGATTATCCACTGCATCTGTTTCTCTTTCAAACCAAATATTTGTACTTTTGAAATCCTATTTATACAAATAAAAAGTTATTTCTTTCAGAAAGATTCTGTCATTTAATATTTGAATTAATTTATTTTTATTTTATAAAATATAAAATATTTCCGGAAGGAGTAACTTCTCTCTTCCTTAACCGGTGCCTGAAGGCACCGGTTAGCATTTTCCTTTATACAAAGCATAAAAGTATAATTACATTAAAATTTCAGAAAATCAATGTCTCGTTTCTAGACTAGACTAGAATAGTTACTCACAGACAAGTCTAGACTTTGTTGTATGTGTTAGTTGTTGTTAGTTCTTACATGACATGGAGGGAATGACTTTTCATATTTTACTCTTTTCTTGTAATTGAAATTCAATACGATTATACTTCCTATGTCTGATAATATGTGTCTTTTTAGAAGATATTTTTTGTTTCATAATATATGTCGTTCTCTTTTTCCAATACAGCATTATTACATGTATTCCACTTTCAACCAATAAAATAGTTGACTTTCTGCATAAGTTATTAACTCCACCAATCAAATTTATTTTCTTTTATTCTTTCAAAATCATTATTACTTTTCTTAATATTGGTGAAGAAACCTTAAACGACTAAAATTATGAGACGGAGGGAGTAATAAACATTTTTTGGGCATGAATACGAAAATTGATGAGAACAGGAGAAATTTGATTCGATTATTGTAAATCTAGATCGAAAGCACAAACAAAATTTCGAAGTAAAACACAAAAACTAAAAAAAAATCTCAACAAATGAACCAAATTTCGAAAAAACAACACTAATCCATATATTTATCGGTTAACACAATGTTACAAACTTTACGATATTCTATTTTCAAAAGAATAAAAATGAAAAAATAAAAAAATATTAAAAATATTAAATTTAAAAAGTTAAAATAGAATTATTAGAAATCGTGCCATTTAATTATGAGACAAAAAACTGGAAAAAAAAATCAATCGCTAATACCAAATTTATAGATTTTGAATAATTCAGACACATAACCAATAATTTTTTAGACGAAAAACTAAATAAATAAATAAACGCGACAAACAATCAACCATATTTATATGATTCAGATCTTCGTTTTCGATCCGCATAGATTTATTTTTGAAACACCGAAAAAAAAAATCGAATTGAAATTGGTTCACATACTATCCACTATTTTCAATCTACACAATAGAGGATTTAGGATGGGTTGAAACTTAAAGAATAGAGGAATAGAGGACCTAGGATGGGTTGAACTTTATTTTTCAACATCGAAAGAAACTTCAATTATCCGAGAGTAATGGTCAAACGCGGAATGGCCTTTACTTTTCAATCGGATAGGATATTAGAATGAGACAAATTTGACATTCAAATCGAAAATGTTAAAAAATCATACAATTGTCGGAAGCGTGTTGGGATCTAACGCAGGTCCGGAGTTTGGAGCCTAAAATCATTTGTTTGGATTCCTAAAAATTTGTCAGTGTTTTTTGTTTGAATTTTATTTTAGAAAATTATTTAATCTTATAAAACAATTCCAATGGTATCCCAATATGCATATTTTATTTTGCTATATTTATTTTATTTTTCTACCGTTGCGTTAGAGTCCTAGCAACTATTATATAAGTTCCCGCGATTATTTTTCATTAATAAAATTTATCGACTGCTTTTTCAGTTTTATCTCTCTAAGCTAATTTTTGAACTCTATTGTCACTGCTGCATTACATATCCAGCAGAAATCATCTTCTGGATGTGATTTACACTTTTAATCCTTGTATATCTTATATGCAAAGTATTTTGATTTTAGTTTATTTATTTGTTCTTTTATATATATATATGATCATAAAAGAGGACTATTAGAAATTTTATAGCTAGTTTTAATGTTAAATCTAAGACTGGATTTAATGATATAGTCTCATTTGTTTCAGTAAACAAGTTCTGCTTACAGAACATCAATCCATAGTAAATAATACAACATAATACTTGTGAAGCACGGTAATCAAATATAAACCCCAAATTTATATCATTTTTCTCTCCAAATTGATTATAAATACATTGCAAGGTTTCTTAAATGTAGAAAGTACAATAAACAGATTAATCAAACTTCACACCAAAAGCACCAAGAGTCTCGGGCACCTTAGCAAAGACATCAAGTGCATTTCCGATATATTTTTTTCCATCAGCCATCACGTTTTCGAGCTTACTAGATAACTCTGCATCACTAATGTTGTCCAGACAATCGCTTTGTGAAACCCAAACGCCGTTCAACAACTGCTTAAGGTCATAGTAATTGGTGCCAATGTTTTGGATATCGTCTCCGATTGTGTCGATAAACTTCTGAAGATCATCGACAGCGTACTCAAAACGTTGAATGCAATATTTAAGCGATTCGGCGCTGTTGCTTTTTTTCATTAATTCGTCAGTAAAGTTATGACTTTGTTTAAAAGCGTTTTGCGCGACGGAGACAAGTGCCTTGAGTAGTTCTTTAGGATCATCGCTTTCGACTTTCTTCAATGCCTTGCAGCAAGCTGGCTTATCTGCAGCGGGTGCGCAAATGGTAGCTACGACCTTGGCGTGGAGGGTAAAGGCATAACGTCTGCCTGAGCTAGGTCCTCTAGCAGCCGCAAAGCTGAGGAGCAAAAGGGTGGATATAAAAAAGATTAGGGTTTTTGTTTGAGCCATTTGTTTTGGGATGTTACACCAATTTGCCCCTCAAATCAATGGAACTGATCGGAGATAAAGGATTAATGCTGGAGGTGAAATTATATATGATTTTGTAAGGAAGAACTTGTTACTTTTCCTAAAATTAGGGTTTGTTGTTTGCATGAGAATTGCTAAGATGTTGTTGGAGAAACGGTTTTTGAGCTATTTTTAGTCGTTAAATACAGGACATCATAACTGATGAAAACGTGTTTATTATTGACATATACACGGATTAGCTACGATCCATCTGAGTGAAATATACTCCTTCTCTCTCAATTTTTTTTTATATATTTAATAGTTGTGTATTTTCACTTTCACTCATTCATATTTTAATTTTTTTTAGTTTAAAAAGATGTTGCTAAATAGATTATGTAAAGACAATTTTTGTATATATATGATCCACAACTTAAATATTTGATAAAAAAAATTGTATATATATATATATAAAAACTAAAATTAAATATATAAATATGAAAAAAAAAAATTATTAGCCATCAACCCCATAAAAAATATTAAGAATAAGAGAAAAAAATAAGATTTTGAAACAGTTTTATATATAAATAAAAATTAACGAAAATAAAAATAAATAAAAATAAATAAATAAATAAAAATTAAGGGTAAGATCTTTTATAAATAATGTTAAAACAGTTATTTTTATAGATAATATTTTGAAACGGACTTCTTTAGATAATATTTTCAATAATAGATCTAATGGTTTCCGACATCATCAATAATGGAGAATGGAACTGGCCGGCTAATCTAAGACGGGCTCGTGCTCGTAGTCGCGTTAATCTCGAAGAAATTAACAGGTTGATTCTCTCTCTTCCCCGCCCAAATATCCTCTACAACGATGCTCCACTCTGGATTACAAAGGAAGGACGCTCCAAATTCTCAATCAAAGACACTTACAATGCCATTCGTGTGTCCAACCCAAAGATGGGTTGGGCAGGTTTAGTTTGGAACAAATTCAATATCCCGCGTAACTCTTTCATATCCTGATTATCAATTAAGGGAAAGCTTGCCACCAGAGACAAGCTACTCAGTTGGGGCCTCAACACCCCGACTGAGTGCCCCTTTTGTAATTCTGAGCCGGAAACCACAGCTCATATTCTCTTTGAATGTAGTTTCGCTCAGAGTATATGGTCCCACACTAGCCGTAAGCTTGGTTTTACTATCCATTCCTCTAACTGGCAATCTTGGATTATTGAGGCTTCCAGTTGGTCTAAAACATCAGACCACTGCATCCGGCGATCCTGCTTCAACGCAGTCATCTACCACGCCTGGAAAGAGCGGAATTTAAGACTTTTTGGAACCGCCCCAGCATTAGCCTCCTCTATATCCTTCCAAATCTTATCAGACCTTCGATATAGATTTAAGGGTACCAAGATTGTCTGGCATTCATAGTTTTCTTAACCTAATTCTAACTAATCTAAATTTTTACTACCCAGGTATCTAGCGTATGGACTGGAGCGGGATTCAGGACTGGTCGGATGTGACGTTAGCCCTCAGTCATCTAGACGTTGACGATTCTACTCGTTCTATGTCAGACAGAGGCCTCCTAGTGATCTGATCCAGCAGGAAGATCGAGCTCTATTTATGCCGGGTCTTCTATATAAGTAGTTCATGACTCTCTATGTTTATGCTGTTTTTCTCTATCTTGTGATGTTGCGGATTTTAGTCGCTTATCGGTTTATTTCAGTTAATTGTATCTCCTCGGGATATGCCCCAGGTCTCTTGTATGAACTATTTTACTTTTATTTAAAAGTTTCTTTTCAACAAAAAAAGATAATATTTTCAAACAATTTTTTTTAAAAAAATAAACATAACTTTTTTTTAAACTGCCAAAAGAAAGTTACATATTCTTTTTATACTTAAAAATTTATATCCATTTTAATTAAAATTATTATTAATTATAAAAATACATTAATAATAATTTTAAGTTATCACCGTAAAATAAAAAAAATTAAAATTGTAGACCATGAGTATTAAAAGTCAAATTATAAAACTATAAATATTTAAAAGATCCTAATCTTTAAATTTAGTAAAATTATAAATATTTTATCAATAAAATATATTATTAACATTAACTTTTTCCCATAAATATTAATTCATATAAACAAAATTTAATAAAATTTAAATGGTAAAAAACCAAATTAATCCGGACAGAAAACTTGGAAAAAGAAAAAAAAATACAAAGTGTGGAATAAAATTTCATATCATACATATCACACCAGATAATAAGGGCAATTTTGTCATTTTTTTTATTTAACTATACTTCTCTTTGGTATTTTTTTTAAGCAAAATAACGATCTATTACTAACTTGATAGTTTTACAAACTTTGAGGACTGAATTGAAAACAAGGACAGACTTATGTCTTAATAGGGAAAATCGACAGATTTTAGAAATTCCCAAATGAAAGGAACCCTAATTTCTATTCGATGGAAACTAAACTTCTCTTCCATGGCTATGGCTTATGAGCTAACCAAAGTCAAGATACCCAATACCCAAACTTTCTAGTGTTGTGATGGCTAGAAGAGCGGTCGGATTATTTAAACCCTCAAAGGATAGGTTATGACAAACAGCAATGGCTCTCTTTGCTATCCAGTCAGCCGCCTGGTTCTGGATTCTGGATATGTGACGGAGAGTCATTCGAGGGTGGATTAGGCTTCTACAGATGATTCTTATTGGCTCGTGAGTTGGGGCAGAAATACCACTTGCAAGCATGTTGATTAGAGCCAGACAATCTGACTTTATATCAACGTTTTCCTATCCGTTATGCTTGCAAGTGATGAGCCCTTCGATAAGAGCTTTACATTCAGCCTGAAACGGATTCAATTTCCCAAATAAGCAGCCTCTACCAAGCAATATATCTCCATTATCGTTTCTGACAATTACGCCTCCGCTTGACTCTCTTGAAGAAGAGCAGGCTCCATCGACATTAATCTTTAATCTGTCAGGATTGGGAGTAAGCCATTTCAGGTACATTAATCTCTTCTTTCTTCTGTTTATAGCTCTGCATCTTAACGCTGATCCTGCGTTATTTACAAAAGACCAGTGCTTAGAATGTAGCTTATTCCCCGAGTCAATACCTAATATGGTTCTAGAGATTCCATCAACAGCACTCTTGAAATCGTCTCGAGTGTTGTTGAATTTAGAACAATTTCTGTTGTACCAGATGGTCCAACAGATGATTTGGGGAATCAGGTGAGTAATATGAAATTTACAGTTTGTGAAACAAAACCAAGTCTGAAGCAAGTGATTTAGGGTCATAAATCTACTGATAGGAATTTTAAACAGGCACCCAAAGTAGTTCCAGATAGCCCATGAAAAGTTGCAGTTGACGAAGAGGTGATTTTTCTCTTCACAACTGCAACAAAATTGACATTTAGAGACAGTAATAAAGTATCTTTTGGAAAGGATACTGTCTATGGGAATAAAGTTTTTAATGATTTTCCAGCAAAAGAAATGAGAACTTTTTTGGGATAAAATGGCTCCAAATGTTTTTGAAAAAGTTTGACTTGTTATTTTTGTTTCTAATGTTGTCCCAAGTTATCATTGTGTTAAAGTTGCTATCATTGGATAGCTTCCAAACAATCTTGTCTTCATGATCAGGATTTAGTTTTAAACCATTTATATGGTTAACTCTGTCTTGAGGCAGGAAGCCCAATAGAGTTTGAATATCCCAAAAGTTTTCTTTCCAAAAGGACTTGACATTAGCAGGTATATACCAGCTATTATTGCTATTGCTGGTGAGTAATTGAGGCATATCATGCCACTCATCAAGCCAAAAATCCACATAACCATTGCCAAAAGACCACTTAATATACTTCTCAGCCTTATCTTTAACAGTAAAGAGTCTCTTCCAAACAATAGAGTCATTGGTCTTACAACTAGTCTTAATAGGGTGAGTGTCATGGCTATAGGTTTTGTGCATGAGGTCAAACCAGAGAATTTTGTTTTTTTAAAAAAGAAACCAAAGCTTGTAACTGAAGGTGTGTTGGATATCAATTAATCTTTTGATATTCAGCCCACCTTCATCATAGGGCTTACAAAGCAGATTCCATTAGGCCCAATGTATTGATTTTTCTTCATACTTGGACATCCAAAGGAATCTGTTGAAACAAATGTTAATTTTATTGAGAATGTTGGATGGAATAGCACTATTCTGCATCCAAAAATAAACAATAGGATGAAGCACATTAGAGATTAGGGACATTCTGCCACCAAAGGACAAGTGCTTCATTTCTCACTCTTGAATTTTATTATGGATTTTTTCAATAAGAGGTAAGAAATTCTTCCCCTTGTTGTTTGCAGAAATGGTGATTCCCGGATAGGTGAAAGGAGCATAATCAATTTTGAAGCCAGTTGCAACATTGAGCCTTGAAGCACATTCTTGGGAGGATTTAGCTGAGGTAATCCCTTTGGTCTTGTTCTTATTTATTGCTTGGCCAGAGACTAATTGGTACTTTTCAAGCAGGTTGCTGAGCTTCTCTATGGTGGAGGGAAAACTGTTTGTGAAGATGATGATATCATCTGCAAAAGCTAAACTTAGTAAGAGATAATTAGATTTAGTATAATACTTCATACTTTCATTAGCTTTAAAAAGATCAAGAACCCCTCTAATAAGAACATCTTGAGCAATGATAAAAAGACTTGGAGACAGGGGATCTCCCTGTCTCAGGCCTTTTTTTTTTGGGAAAATAGCCAATGCTTATGCCATTAATTAGAACAGATATCATGACATTAGAAATTAGAGTACTAATAATGGATGTAATATCTTTAGAAAAACCAAAACACGTTAAGACTTTTAGGACAAAGGCATGAGACATTCTGTCAAATTCCTTTGTCATGTCCAACTGCATAATGATGTTACCCTTACTAGGCTTTTTGTTGATATTGTGAAGCATCTCCTTTGTGATGAAAATATTCTCATGTATGAGTCTATTCTTGACAAAGGCTCCCTGAGTTTTAAAGATAGTTTTAGGAAGAAACTCAGCAAGTCTGTTGTTAATTAGACTAGAAATGACCCTATTGAATATAGTACAGAGACTTATAGGTTTGTAGTTATCTCAATTGATAGGATTAGAACCTTTGGTGATTAGACAAATCCCTGTGGCAAAAACCCCCTTAGGGATACTACAACCTTTAAGATATGCATTCAAAGATTTGCAGATATCAATTTTGATTATATCCCAACAATTTTTCAGAAATAAAGTATTAAACTCATGAGTGCTAGCAGCACTGTCCTTCTTTATAGTAATTATAGTAGTCCAAACTTCATCTACATTTGTAGGTCTGAGCATAGTTTGATTGTCAGAGTCAGTTATTAGCTTAGGGATGTTAGTAAAGATATGATCCTTCATATTATAGTTTAGATCAACAGGGTTATCATAAGAATCAGTAGAAAGAATGTTTTTAAAGTGAGATTCAGCTGACTTAGCTATGTCATTCTGGCTGTGGAGCCAGATGCCATCATCCTTTATACCACTAATTAGGTTCTTCTTTCTCTACTTTGAAACATATCTATGATAGATCTTTGTATTGCCATCACTTTCATTCAACCATGTGTTGAAACACTTTTGTCTCCAGTAGGATTCCTCATCTTTAAGCGCCTGAATTAGTATACTGTTTGATTTGGCAAGGCTGGCCTTAGAGTTGATGCTATTTTCATTTTGATGGATAGCCTCTTTTAGGTTAGCATCATCAGTAGCATCCTTCACTCTGTTGAAAATGTTGCCAAAATGATTGATATTCCAGTTCCGTAGCAACTTTTTAAATCTCTTAAGCTTAAACTAGAAGATATTGTTCTGATTTCCATGACAAGGAATGTCCCTATTCTGCTTAACAAGACTTAGAAAATTAGAGTCATTAGCCCACTTCTCTTTGGTATTTGTGCACTACTCTAGAATGTCAAATAAATTGGGACGACTGGGGTATATGTGACGTTCACAGGTCCCCAATGTTTTCCATTTGTAACGAGTCGGTTCATATCCTTTGTCTTTGTAATAAACCGGTCCCCTTCGTTTCAAAAAACGGAACAAACAAATTCTTTTTTATTCCAGTCCATTTTTTCTACAACAAATGCTTTTTGACTTGTCACCTCAACATCCAACATGGATCGCTGATGTGAGAGCAATAAAAAGAAAGTAAAATTAATATATTTTTACCTTACTCTCTTAATCTATATTCTAACTCAAACTCGGCCCGACCCACCTAATAACCCACCCATATGTTCTTTCACACTTAATTTAACAGCTAGAATCAATTAATCTACCTGATCAATGATCATGACTAGCAGCATATAATATTAAAAGAGAAATTAGAGATACATAACTACTAATAACTTTAGTGACATTCTCTGGACTGTCCATTTTGGTGATATATAGTCTATGGACTTTCAAAAGTCCTGTGGTAGTCTCTGGACTATTCATTTTGGAGAAAGTTAGTAATTTGCGCATATTTATTAAGAGGACTAAGTTTATCAAAATTAAAAAATCAAAAGACTAAATTTATCGAAAATTAATAGTTGATGGACAATCTATCACAAAAATTGATAGTCAACATATGCAGGGAACTAACTTTATCCAAACTGAATAGTCTAGTGACTACTAGCGGACTTTTGAAAGTCTATGGACTATCTGTCAACAAATCTATAACAGGATAGCTGAAATCCTGTCATGAATTTAATTACAAGACAGCTTTATAATTTATCACAAAAAATTTACTATTATTAATTTATCAATTTTCTAGTCTAATAACAAAATAAATATAAATAAATATTTACTATTATTAATTTATAATTTTTATACTCTAAAAACAAATTATTCAAATTTGAAAGATAAAATATAATTAATAGGTTCAAATAATTTAATAATATATTATTATATTGTATTAAAGCTAAATTTATTATTATAAGTAAATACTTAGAAGTTATAAAATAATAATTTAGTTTTTTAATATAAGTTTATTTACATTTTCTTTTTAAATTTTCTCCCATATAATTTTTTATTTTTTAAATGTTATGGTTTGATTGATTTTGGTATGTGTTTTATATCTAATCTTAAGAGATTTGGATAGGAATGCATAATTTGATGCTTTAATTTTATTAAAGTATATTTAATTGGTTTTTATTTAGATATATTCAATCAAATCTATTTGTGGTAAAATTATGGTTCGAGATTGTTTTTTTGTTTGATTTAGTTTTGAATTCATATTATATTTTTAAAAAGAAATGTACAATGGCATATAACCTGTGCATTTTTGTCATGTGAAAAAACGGTACTGTTTGTATTAATATAGGTATTTGCAAAAATACGACAAAACATTCGTAAAAGTATGTATATTTTTAATACGTATCTGACTTGCGAAAGTAAGATAAAAATTTATGGTTTATAAGGTGTTATTTATTTTCAAAAATATGACAAAAAATATTTATAATATGTTAAAATACGACAAAGCTATTTGCGAGAACACTTGTACTATTTCTTTTCTGTAGGTGTAAAATGTTTTTAGATTCATTGGTTATGTTTAAACAAATTCCAAATTGCATTTCATCTACTTAATATTTAAAAAAAAAATTAAAATATGATTAATTTTTGTGCTAAGTAAGTGGGATTGGTTATAGATTTTTTAGTTTTTGTGATTTTTATAATGATTCTAAGAACTATTTTTGTGTATTGATCATGATTTTAAATTTATGGTTCTATTGGTTGATCACATCTATTATCAACTATTGATATTGAGATTGTTGATATTATTATGGATATAGTATAAATTAAGTATTTTGATTTTATAATGGATGATTATTTATCGAGTGGAGAACAAGTTCTAGTGGATATAGTATAAATTGCAATTTTTTGAAACCAATGTTATTTCGTTGTGGCTTGCTTTATCTCCTGTTGATCTAGAAGATAGAGATGGTTGTTCGCCAACAAAAATGCAAAAAATGTTCACAAAAAAAAATCAAAAAATGTTCATGGAGAGAGAGAGAGAGAGATGGTTGTTCGCCAACAAAACTAAAAAAATGTTCACAAAAAAAATAAAAAAATGTTCATGGGGCTCTATATATTAATTGATAATTCAATTGGATATATAGTTATTAAAAAGTATATATGTGATCATAAATATTATCTTGATTTTTGATGAGTCTGGATATTTTAGACACTGTAACTTACCTTTATCTGGAGGGTTGTTCGGACATGACCACTGTTATAAAAAATCGGACATGACAAATGTAATGGAGTGTGACTAAGCTAGGTGTTGGTCACCTCACATCTTGGGCTAATGGGTCTTTAAACTTGACCCGACTCCATGACTTGACCCAACAGGCCCACAGGTCATTAATTAAGTATAAATACCCCAACCACTTTCATTAATGGGGGTAATCAGAATTAGTGCTAGCACACTACTTAATTATCTCACTACTCTCTACTCTAAACAATAAAATACCCAAAACACTATAAAAAAATACCCTCAAACTGAAATAAACCACACCAAATTGGCGACCACAGTGGGAGCACAACGATGCCTGAATTTCACATTTCAAAACCAGCAAACAAAGTAGTTCGGATGAATCCGAATGAGCAGATTTTTCCACCTCCTGAGGTGGAAGTTGCAAAGGAAAACCATGAATATACAATCAAAAAGTGCGATCAGTTTAGAACTGAGATAAAGACGTTGAGAGCAATAAAACAAGCATATTGATCAGTTGCTGATTGATCATTTTGCTTTTCAGTCTCAACCAGGTATTTTTGCTACCCCTAAGCAAGAATTGGAGGCAATCGCCTTTGTCTGCAAAAATACTCTCATGAAATCTTCCTAAGAGGTTTAATAGCCCCAAGATGGAGAAATATGATGGGAGCCAAGATCCGGACAACCATCTGGAGCAGTTTAAGAACTTCCTGATGAATTTTGATAACGACAACAAGCTATTGTGTATGGCCTTCTCTCAAACTTTCACAGGAAGTACCCTCAAATGGTACAGCAGTCTCCCTAAGGGGTGCCTAAGAAATTTTGATACATTCGGAGTTGCCTTCCGAATGCAATTTGTTGGAAGTAAAGACTTCAAGGGTAATGGGGACACCGTTATCCATTATGCTCAGGAGCCAAACGAGTCTCTAAAGGAGTACATCAACCATTTTGTGAACACAAAAAATGGGTTAACAGATTGCTTTGAACAGGTTGTAATTGCTTCATCGAGACAGGTTTTAAATCCAAGTAATTTAACCGATTCAGTGACTCAAAAGAAGGCTATGACCTGGGGTGGTTTGTTGAACCTGGTGGGGAAACAAATCCAATTTGAGGAGACCAAGAAAACCACAGTACACCACTAGGTTACGTCCACTACTACAACAACAACTCCTCCCCAGCTACTAATCAGTCCGGTTACATGTCAAAAGAGACTAGACTGAGATCTAACCGATCAAGGAAAAATCAGTCTAACCAGACTCAGAGCCAACAAGTCAGAAACAAAAGGGGGCCCTAGGTTTAACCTGAGTGGTTCGCTGAATTGGGGGAGAGTGTGGCTATAATTTATGACAAAACTAAAAATGAAGTGCACTTTAGAAAGCCGACAACACTACAATCCCCTAGAGAAAACCAGAGCACCTGTTTCTGACAATACCACAATGATATAGGACATGATACACATGATTGTATAGCCTTGAATTATGATGTTTAGAACCTCATTGAAAGGGGCAAGTTGCGAGCCTATTTCAAAAAACGAGGGGGAAGCAGACCAGATAATGTTCAAGCCCATACTCCCCGAACAGGTTCTTCGAACAATCCTGGAGCATCCACACAAGAGGGTGCAATGGTAATTACTGAGAGGTTTGATATAGAATATGGGTATCTTGATCCAGATCCGAGTTGACATCATGTAGGGGTAATAACAGATAGGACCAAAACTGTCTCCGGTCTGATTGACTTCTTTGAGTCATTGACTATTTTCGGAGGCGCTTTTGTGACTGTGCTTTCAACTTCATCAAGGAAGAGACATGTCCACATTTTGGCCACTCAGTTGGATAGAGAAATGTCCACCTACCAGTATTAATCCTCATCTTCCTTTATAGTTTTTAAGAAGGATGACCTGAAATACATTGCAGGGCCTCATGAAGTTGCGGTGGTAATAGGGGCATCAATAGGAAGAAACGATATACGATATATTCTGATTGGTATAAGGATTTCGGTAAACATCATGTTTTTAAGCTCCTACAAGCAGATAATAAACCCTTCACTTATACAATGTTCGAACATAACCATCGTAGGCTTCACAGGAAGTTCTGCAGATGTGATTGGGGAGTTCGAAAAGGAAGTGTTGTTGGGCAAAGGACCCTTTAAGAAGATAGTAAGAAGTGTATTGCTCAACATCTTCAAATGCAATATTTGGGAGGTCTTGGCTCTCCAGAATGCATGATGTGGCCTCTACGTTCCACCAATATTTGAAGTATGTTGTCCAGGGACAAGTAGCTGTTTTCTGGAGCAGCCAGAAGATAGCCACGAAATGTTATGCAAACGCTCTTGCCCCTAAGACTTTAGAGGCAGTCAGGGTTAGCAGAGATTAGCAGTTATTAGAGCCTTCTGCTGATGAAAATAAAATTGATGATCCCAAGGAGCCTCCAGTGTTATAATACCTATTAAGTAGGTTGAAACCCACTCCCTCGCTAAGGGCAAGAATGTAAAAATTTGTACCAAGTTGTCACCAGATTTGAAACACCGGTTACTGTCCTTTATAATGAATAATCAACATGTATTTGCATGGTGTAACAGTGATGTCAGTGGAGTGCCAACTGATGTTATCTCTTATAAGTTGTCCATCTGAACTGATGTTGCACCAGTTGTACAAAGGAGAAGATCTTTCTCTAAGGAGAAAGCATATGTAATTGTTCAGAAAGTTGATCGTTTGACCAAAATGGGGCACATTAAAGAACCTCAATACCTTTTGTGGACTGACAACCTTGTTCTGGTAAAAAAAATGACAAGTGGCGCATGTGTATTGATTTTACTGATCTTTATAGGGCATGCTCCAAAGATATTTATCATGTTCCTCGGATAGATCAGTTGGTGGATTATACCTCGGGAAACAAGTTATTGTCTTTCATGGATGATTTTTCAGGGTACAACCGGATACAAGCAGATCTGAGGGATCAAGACCATACTACTTTCATCACAAACAGAGGTCTTCATTGTTATATGGTGATGCCATTCATATTGAAAAATATTGGGGCTACTTACCAAAGATTAGTGAATAAAGCCTTTGCAAATTCGATTGGCAGAAACGTGGAAGTTTACATAGATGATATGATGGTTAAAATCATGGAAGAAGATGCACACATATGTGATCTTCAAGAAATATTCTCTAACTTAGAGGTTTTGAATTTAAAATTGAACCCTGAAAAGTGCGTATTTGGGGTCCGATCTGGAAATTTCTTGGGCTACATAATAAGTGAAAAAGGAATTCAGCCTGATCCGGATCAACTTAATGCCTTTCTAGCTATGGATCCTTCCCGGAATATTAAAGAAGTTCAAAGACTGACAGGACGATTGGCTGCGTTGAACAAGTTTATTTCGAGATTATCATAAAAGTGCGCTTCATTCTTCCAAGTATTGAGGAATGCCAAAGACTTTAATTGGTCTCCACAATGTGATCAAGATTTTATTGAAATCAAGAAGCATTTGTCTTCACTTAAAATTCTCTTCAAACCTGTTCGGGGGAAAAAGCTATACGTATATCTAGCTGTATCAGAGTATGAGATAAGTGTTGTGCTATTAAGGAAAGTGGACAATTATCCTCGTTCGGTGTATTACATGAGCAAAAGTCTGTTGGATGCTGAAAGAAGAGATTTGAAGCTGGAAAAATTGGCATTGGCCTTGGTAATTGCAGCAAGAAAGATGAGACCATGGAAATAAAATTCATGTGCCAGCATTACCTATGGAATCCATATCCGAACCGATACCCTTCAAGAGGTGGAGATAGATCTAGTTTGGCCTCTTCCCATGGCATCCGGTGGGTGTTACACAATCATAGTTGTCATTGACTATTTCTCTAAGTGGATAGAGGCAGCTCCTTTAGCTGGAGCCACTTTGAAGGCAGTCATTAAATTTATTATATCTAACATATGTTACAGATTTGGGGTTTCCCGAAAAATCACTATAGATAAAGCGCCACAATTCGATACTAGAGACATGAAAATGTTCTGCACCTTGAGAGGAATTCAACATTGTTTTTATTCTCATTTCCATCCTCAAGCAAATGGGCAATTGGAGGTTGCAAATAGGAAAATCTTGTCCGGATTAAAGAAACAATTAGAAGGAGCTGCAGGAAAGTGGCCAAGTTATATCCAAGAATTATTGTGGGCCTACCGAACTACACCTCGGGCTGCTACACAAGAATCTCTTTTTGCTCTGGTATATGGGATGGATACAATTACTCCTATAGAAGCTACTTTACCATCTCACAAAGTCCAAAACTATTCCGAAAAAGCTAATGATATAGTAGTTAGAAATCAGTTGGATTTGATTGAAGAAAGAAGAGATAAAGCGCATCTAAGAACAACGCATTACCAAGTTTCGATGAGGAGCAGATTTTCCTCCAAAGTGAAAAGAATGAATTTTTAATTAGGGGACAAAGTCTTAACAAAAGTCTTTTTACGCACCAAGGAAAATAAGTTCGGTAAGCTGGCACCGAACTGGGAAGGCCCTTATGTGGTATGTGGGAAAGTTAAACCACGAAGATACAGAATCCAAGACAAGGAAGGGAGAGAACTAAAACACCCATGGAACATTGAACATCTCAGGTTATACTTAGAATAGAACTCTTTTGTAAATATTTACTTTTCAAATATCAATGTAAATATTATGGGGCATGCTCTTTCCTATCCTGGTGGCACGGGGAGGTTTTAATGAGGTGTCCGGCTCATTCAATAATATCTTATGCCTTCTTCAAAAGTCTAGTATAGTTATGTTTTTTATCTAGCCACAGTATAAGGTGGTCGGATATTAAATGATTATTAAACATACTGGCTCTCAAATGTCTTTGAGTTGACCGGATATATTAACCACTTGGTCACACTCATTAAACACATGTGATAGAGAATTTTTAATACCCTTGTTTAATATTTTTGAAATATTGAAGGCTATCTAAACATTGGTCATAAAGAGTTAAACAAAATTTAAACAAAAATGAATATTATATTAGAATCCGATCGGATTGAAACCGGTCCCTAATTCACAAAATGCCTTGACTATTCAACGACTTTAAGTTTTAGAACACAAAAATTAAACAAACAAAGCAATAAGATGCCTTGACCATCCAAGGACTTTAATTTTTCAACAAAAAGTACACAATGCAACCTTAGGGCTTGTTCCTTTTGGTTTTTTCTTCACACCATCTTTTTTTGGACTTTTGAGTTCAGCACTTGAACTCTCACCAACTTCTTCATCATCTTCGGAATCTATCTTACTGATTATTTTTGCTTGTCACCATCAGCCATCGTATGGAAAGGGAGGTCATCATAGTCCACATATTTCTACAAAGGACCAAGAGTCATCTTAGGAAAGGTCTCATGAAATAGTAAAACCATGTCAGATTTAATTTCATCATCCTTATTCTCCAGAAAAATCCATTATTCCACTAGTAGACTTCTCTATCCCTGCAGCTATTTCTTGAGGTTGGTTGCGTATTAAGGAATTATTTTCTTTGGTCTTCTCTTATACAGTTTTCTCCAACTTGACTTTGTCATCGGATAAAGTCTGGATAGTTTTGTCCTTAGTTTTTAGTTGCTCATTCAAAGCCATGATATCTTTTGAGGAAGAAGTCTCCAGTCCGGAGTACTTGGTTTGAAGGTTTTTGCTGGCCTCTTCTGAGTTGATCAATTTCGCAACTAAATCTTTATTCTCCTTCTTCAATGATTTTATGTTTTGCTAAGCGACGGAAATATTGTTTGTCAAGCTCTGTTCCTCTGAAGTCAGGGAGTTTATGATGGAAGTTTGATTCTCACTTGTCTCTCCTGATCAACCACTGGACGAATGTAACCCAAAATGGCATGACTCAAGGTATCTTTCTCGCTTGATATCGCATAAGTCTCACTGTTATGGGTCACAACGTTGGATGAGTTGGGAGGACGGTAAGGCCCAGCAAAATCATCTTTTTTCCAAATCATTAAAATATATGTTAATGTTTTGAAAAGAATCAAGATTTACCTCTGCATCAATAGTGGCCTGTTCGGATGAGAGATTGGGTGGAATTTCCTCTTGTAAGATAAGACCGGTACGAGCTGGAAGAGGGACTTCAGGAGGACGTATAATTACCTCTAATCCCCAGTGACTTTTTTCTTCTTTGCAGCATTTTCATCACTGCTTGCTTTGTGTTTCTTGTCCTTCTTCAAAATTTTTGGTGGGTTGTCCGACCCACCAGCCTCCTTAACAGTAACTCCTACTACTTCCAGCAGGGCAGCGTTAATGCCTCATTGGTTCTCTGAACCGGTCCCTTTGGTGGTTGTTTAAAGTGGGTCTGTTATGGTTTTCTTTTTTCTCTTATTCTTCATCTTGTTCAGATGACTATGGGTTTTGGCCCTAGAAGACAGTTATATCTTAGCATCTTCGGCCTCATTTCTCCTCAAGATAACCTCTGTAGGAGAAGGGGTGGTCAGTTCTTCCAAAGTAAGATCTCTTCTCCCTGCGGTGTTCCACAAATGAGACCTCAAAAAGTTCCTCGATGTGAAGCAGTTGTGGAAAGCGTTGTCCCATTTTTCCAAGGCCCAAGCGTTTAGCTTGGCACAGGTTTCTTGACCTACCTTTACGTAGTCCAAAAAATCTTTTGGAAAAACTAAAAAGAGATTTAAATCAGTTCAGAGTAATTACTTAGTATTTAAAAGATTAAAGAGAACATAAATAAAACTCACAGATACTCTTCAAGAAATTGGTCAGCTGGCTTGGGTTGGAATCAACTTTGATTTTCCTCCCATTCTCTCATGCCCCACTGATGCATATGAACTGCGTCCTCCATGGTTTCTCTGACTCCAAAATATCATTCACTACTTTGTATTCATTCCCCATATTGTAGTGATAGAAGGGGGTGTGATGATTCTTGCACAAATTTTCCACAGTAGCGAATTGTTCCATTACTAGTGAAATCTTGGATAACCTGGATGTCATGATGCCAGCCATCACGGTGTACCTAGCATTTGGGCTCAACTGAATTGGGCATTGCTTGGTCAAGTGGAAGTACCTGACTATCTCCAGGTCCAAAGGAAACCAGAGTCCCCAGTTTAGCACCTCTGTATAGACCACTAGCTTATTGGGTTTGCAGTCCATCAGAGTGTTTGGGGTGACGGGTATTCTCACCTTGACAGACTCAGGGATCCCCCACTTGGTACGAATACGACCTAATTCAGCGGTATGGGTGTATACATAGGCTATATTCTGGAGGGATAGCAGGTACTTTACGCTGAACTTCTTGAAGTTTGGCCCCACTCCCCCCTCGAGACTCTCCGGAAGCGCATCTGGATGAGTCAGACCTAATTTAGTCTTGCCCTTTCGATCTGCCGCAGTTTCCTCCTTCTGTCCGGACGCCTCAAAACGGGTGTCCCATGTTTTATTCCATTACAATGGAAGGCTGTTTGGACGGTTGTTTGGATGGTTTGGCCCCTGCTAGAGGCTACTATTCGAATAATTTGATTTTTGGCAAAGGTTTAACTACCTCTGAACTGGTGGGTTTTGAGGAGGTATGAGTGGATTTAGATTTCGATTGACGAGCTATTCGGCGAGGGGTATGCTTCTCAAGGAAATTTTCTTTATCTGAACCCATAGCGATAAAAGGTAGCTTTCTAAGGCTGGAAACGACTTTCTCTTTACGGAGAGGGCCAAAGGGTAGTTTTCTAACCTTTGGTGCTTTTGAGGACGATAAACCTTGGTCTGTGTTTGCTTGATTCCTTAACCATGAGAAACATGAAAGCAGTAGCAATTCGTTCGTTTCTTGCAAATTTTCTCGTTCTCTCTAATTCAAAAAAGTTTAACCAACCTCTTTTTACTAGTGCGTTTCTAGTTGTGAACACGAATTGAAAAGTGTACTGAGCTTTTTCTCACTAAAAATGCTTGTGTTTTTCTTTGAATACAATGAAATAGTGGAGTGATTTATATAGCAGTAAATAATGGGAGTTACTTAGGAACGATTAAAAAAATTATTAAGGGCTACAAAGTATGGGAGTTAAAACCTAGGTAACTTTTTAGCTTAGTAGGTACGAGAATCTAGGAGAAAACGGTTGAGAGACCAAACCATAGGCCTGACAAGTGTCCCACGTTGAAAAAATACTTGAAATTCTAAACGGTAAAATCAATTCCACCAAATTTTTAACAGAGTAACTCTTGAGATTCTTAATAAAAGAAGTTAAAATCTGCAGTTCAGATACATAAACAGATCGGAAAGAATTAATTTTGATTCTCAAAGGTTAGCTCTTCCAAAGCTTCTTTGCAAGACCTAATTGGGCTACTGATGAGTCCAGATATTTTAGACATGGTAACTTACCTTTATCTAGAGGGCTGTTCGGAAATGATCACTGTTATAAAAAACTGGACATGACAAATGTAATGGAGTGTGACTAAGCTAGGTGCTGGTCACCTCACTTCTTGGGCTAATGGGTCCTTAAACTTGACTCGACTCCATGATCCGACCAAACAAGTACATGGGTCATTAATTAAGTATCAATACCCCAACCACTTTCATTAATGAGGGTAATTAGAATTTACTGCTAGCACACAGCTTAATTATCTCACTACTCTCTACTTAAAACATTAAATACCCAAAACACTTTACAAAATTACCCTCAAACAGAAATAAACCACACTAGTTTTGATACAAAATAAGAATAATTTAACATTTGATTGGATAACGAACGAGAGATGGTATATACTGAGAAGCGATGTTACTGGAAAAAAATATGCAATCGATTGTTAAATCCAACTATGGTTTAGACATTTCATATTTCTTTTCATGGTTAGCTCTATAAAAAGCTAAAAGAGAATTTTATGAAGATAATTATACTTTTTCCGCATGTTAAAAGTGATACTTTAAGTCATTCAGGAGTCTTAATATCACACTTAATCTTTTTCTTAAGTATGAGAGAGATAATTGTTTCCTTAAATGTTGTTTCTTAGCGTCTGGAGCTTATTTACCAAGTTTTCAGTTTTGTCGTCGTATCTTTTTTATAGATGGAACATATTTTACTAAAAAATATATAAGAGTTTTACTTTCTGCAACAGTTAAATATGGTGACAATGGTAAGTTTTTTGTGTATATTAATTTGTTGTATTTATAATATTTTATGTTTTGCTCTAAAATCAAAAGTGTTAAGCACTTGCAAATATACGTTGTTTTGACTTGTGGAAAAACACCACTTGTGGATATATGTATAAATGACTTACTAAAGATAAATTTTATTCACTTGTAAAAATTAGTGTCGATGAATTGCGAAAATAAATTTTAATTACCTACAAAAATATGTGTTTCTCACTTATAAAATAGGTGTTTTTCATTTGCGAAAATACGTGTAAAGTAATCATTTTATAACATATCTTATGTAGCTCTTTTTCTAACATTTTCTTTTGTTGGGGTTAAAGATATGGATAATTGGCTATGATGTTTTGCGTTTATTCAATCCTCATTTAGTTGATCATTTTCTCTCATTGCTACCATGAATATTGTTCTTTAGTATCTTATAAGAAACCCGAAGGATACGTTGGCACATACACCTATTAATTTTGTGATGAAGATAGTTCATAAATTGAAACTATGCATGTTTTCTCATATGAGAGATTCAATTCATATATGCATCAATTTCTGTATGAAGGTGGTTAGAAATCTGTTACCTGTCTAAAAACTAGCCTCTGAAAAGTATTTATGTGCATGTTATAGAGGTATATAATATGGTTCTATTTTTTCTAAGTGTTGTTGATTAATTTAATTATCAAATTTAATAATTTTGGAGTTTCTCAACAAAATTAAGATTTTTTTACGACCGAGACTTCAAAGCGTTACTCAGGCTGTTTAAATTAGAATAATGAGATGTGTCTTGCTGTATGGTAGCCATGTTGAGTTCCATATCATTACGCACATCTTGTCTATGTGTATTTATTGGTTCGGATTCCCTTAAGCCACTAGTAGGTTCTGATCAAGATGACTCTACCTTAATATCAAGTGTGTCACTTTTTTTAGATTGCCTTCAGAAATTTTACCACCCAAACCAAGATAATCATTCTCGTTATATGTCACATACATATTGCTCATACACTTCTTATAACCTATTTCAAGACACCATAACTTGTAACAACTCGACGTCTTCCAAATAACCAATGAATAAACAATTCAGGGTTCTTAGTTATAGTTTTTCTTGGTTTTTTTGTGTGCATATGCAACATAACCAAATACTCTCATATTTGAATACTTTGAAGCCTTCCCGTACAATATATTTTGTGAAGTCTTCAAGCCAATCTCAATAGATAGACATCTATATAAACATAACAAAATAAACAACATACGCACTAAAAATAAAGACCAGTTATTTTATAAAAATTGATATATGTTATTTTGTAGTCTGGTTCTTCCTCATTAGGTATCTCCAACATAATTGAGAATTTATAAAAAATAATTATTTATGTATAAGACCATACGAAGATATATTCGCCTTCACATGTGTTCTAAAACTTAAACAAGTTCTTGACATCTTTGTTACTTAATAGTTTTAATTTGTTTTATTGTTTTTATCTCAATCAAATTCCACATCTTCCACCACATTGTTGTATGTTGTTGCATCATAATTTTTTAATAACTTTATACTCGTGTTTGTTGAATTGGTAGATAGAGTTTTTATCATATTACAATTTTCTTAACTTTCTTCTTATCGTGGAGTTTCTCGTTACAACTATAAGGGATCTTTTTGTTGTTAGGGATCTTCTTGTTATGACAATTATTTGTCATTTTTTACCTTTTTTCAATTATTGCAGAATTGAAGCATTTACTTTTTCCTCGTTTTGTACTCATTCCATCTTTTTTCTTTAGATTCAGTTTCTTTTGGTTTGACATTACTGCCAATATGTCCTCTGTTTCTTTTCTTTCCTTAAAATTTGTATTATCAACCGATTGTTGTATCTCCTCCATTATAAATATAAGAAGTGAAAGTGTTCTCCTCAAATTGTAGTTACTCATTATTATGATTACATGTCCTTGGTCAGTTACTTTTATCAAAGAGTTTTATTGTCGGTTATTAGCCCTTTGATTTGATCATGTAAGCAAGTTTTCTTGTTGTTCACATATTGATTTTCCTCTTTTAGCTTACTAATCTATCCTTCAAGATTATATTCGTTTTATAGCTCCTCAATTTATTGTTTAAGATGAATATTTTGTTTTTTTCAACTCCACATTATGTTTTTCAATAATACTATTTGCTTTTTTTAGCTTCACTTTTCTTTGTTCAAAATTAACGTTTGTTCCTTTGAGCTCCTCAATTTGTATCACTACTCTTAGGTCAATCTTTAGTGGCTGAAAAATATATATAAAAATTTAAGTAATACTTCAAAAAATAAGTGTAAGTCACTTGCGAAAAAATATTTTGAGTAATACTTGCGGAAATAAGAGTAAATCACTTGTGATTTTTTTTAAAGTTACCTTTTGTTGTTCCTCCTTGGGTTTTTTCAAATTGTTGACTTTTTTCAGTTTCCTTATTGTTTCTTTTATGTGATGTTCTCTTAAATTTCCTTCAACGTAATTTTTTATTTAGATCTTTTTAAATCATTCAAAATCTACGAACTGGTGTTCTTTCATGGATGTAATTTAAGCTTATATTTTCCCTCCTCCACCGTTGCTACAGGAATAATCTCTAAAATATCTTGAGCCATATAATAATATCAAAAAAAATTGTTCATATATTTCATTTCCGAGGCTTCTTTCCATGTATTTATTCTCAACGTCACATTTAGTCATTCCCTCTTACACTATTTCTTATCTTGTTTTTTTTCTCTACCAATATCACCATCATCTGATTCTTCTTTGTCCTGTGATTCATCATCATCCATTTTATTTATGAGAAATGAAATTCTTTCGGCATCATTAAGTTGATGTTTTATTATAAAAGCCTACAATCATAAGAGAGCAAATTTGATTTAAAATTAGTGTTATGAAGCAAAAATTATTTTAAACTTACTTTATTTTTTGTGAGTCATTTACATATCTCAAACAAGTTGAATTCTTGCTCATATCTACTTTCAACTTTCAATCACTTGATGTATGGTGATATCATTTCTGGAATATGTGCTAATTATTTGATGTAATCGCGTTCAAGAAAAAATTACTGCATAATAATTCGCAAGTTTTCTACATAAGGAACTGTTTTTATGCTTTACTTGTGTAGTAGTTTTTAACCGAGGTCGTTAGCTTCTCTTTTATTACTTCTTATGTACTAGTTTTTAACCGAGATTGTTAGCTTCTCTTTTATTACTTCTGCTTATTTTTGTTGATATTTTGGAAATCTTTAATGTATTTAACCATTGAAACAACCAATATCTCTCCAGATGTAGATAAAGCATAATTACACAAGGATCTAAAATTAGGATTATAACTAAATCTTTTACAACTTGACCTCTTGCTACTAACTTTATTGCATCCTACAATAGATAATAGATAAATGTAATATTGTTTGAATGTATTGTTACTTGTGTAAAAACATGTTGTTCATTTATAAAAATATGTGTAGATGATTTTAGAAAATACCATTTATGAAAAAATACATTTTCTCTTGTGAAAAAATATATTTATCGTGATCTTCTTCTTTGTTATTTATGGAGGAGCCTCTTTTATTTTGTTCTTAATAACGTTTTTAAGAAATATGTGATAATAATGCTTGATCGAGTTGCTTGACTTGAACTACCGTCAATACATCTTTTCTTCATGTTGTTCTTTTTTAAGTTTGACTCCTAAAGTAAGCATTACCTTCTATGGATGGAAGTTTAACATTTTTTTTATCGAATGCGAAATTTCGATCTCTTAAATGCCATAACTTTCTATTATTTTAGTTATTATATATTAGTTTTTTTTAGATCATAACCAATATCATTATTATAAAAAACAATTTTAAAAAAGAAGTAAAATAGTGTATATCTCAAATGACGTATGTGCAATTCTTTTACATTTGTTGTATTCATCACTACAAATACATGGACAAGTCTTGATATGTGGAATACTGTACCATTTGGACTTGATTTTTTTTATCTACAACCAAGATATTAAAAACTATTAGAATTATAGGTACTGCGTAAGTAAGATAAAAATGATTTAAACCCCAAAACCACCATAACACAAACATTAAAATTATTGTCATTCGCTTGAGAATATAAGCTATAAAAGATTACGAACAAACAAAAAACAAACCCCAAAACCACTGAAACAAAAATGGAAACAATTATTGTCATTCACTTGCAAAAATAAGACATAAAGGATTGACAAAAAGCTAAAATCAAACCCCAAACCATCAAAACACGCACATGAATAATTAATATGATTCTCTTACAAAAATAAGGCAAAAAATGTTAAGAAAAACAAAAAAAAATCCCAAAATCACCAAAAACACAAACATAAATAGTTACTCTCATTCACTTGCAAAAATAAAACAACAAATGTTTTTAAAAAACCCCAAAACCAGCATAACACGAATATAACTAAACTTGCAAAATAAGACAAAAATAACTAAAAAAACAAAAATAACTTCTAACATACAAAACACAAGCAACTATGTGCTCACTATCATTCATTTAAGAAAGTAAAACAAGATTGCGAACAAACAAAAATCAAATCTTAAAATCACCAAAACATGAACCGAAAATATATTAAACAATCATTCTCATTTATTTACAAAAATAAGAGGAACACGATTGCGAAAAACAAAAACAAACAACAAAAATACCAAAAAAATAATATATAAATAAAATTAATTTTTTTTAATATTCATAAAAATACAAATACAAAACCTGCAATACTAAATTTAAAACTTTGTTAATAAGTATAAATTATTATATTGAATGTTCAAAGAGACATTAATCAATAAAACAAATCGGTATAAAACAAAAGAAAAGTTCTAAAAAAACCTCGTTTTAAAGTGACGAAAAAAAAGGTTTATTGTAAAAATGTATTTTTTTAGGGAAATGACACCATAAGTACCTACTCACCAAACATATTAGTATTTGGTACCCAAAAAGAGGTTAATGTTTACTTAATACCCATGTCAATAAATAACTCCCTTTCAATACCCAAGTTTTTGTTAATACCTTAACTATCCTCAACCAAGTATATAAGGCTTATTTTGAAAAATAATAGGTATTTTCACCCCAATCAGATTTTTTGAATTTTGAATTTATGACCAGCCGCCTCTCTATTTCTCTTAACCTACCATAATACCTGTTTTCCAAGGAGGGTCTATTTTTTTTTTCAAAACTAATCGTCGTGATCAATCAGGCGCCGACAACCACCGGTAACCACCCATCAACTCACTCGAACGTCGTTCACCTCCTTAAACCACCATCCACCATCTGTAACCACCTTAAACCATCGTTTGAAAACAGTATCATGTCCCTGAACTGAGTTACGTTTAAACCGGTGACCACCTGCGTTTAAAATTTCGTTCCGTCGAATCTTTCAAAGTAATTCATGTTCTTTCCCATCGAACAACTATTTTCATCCTCAACGTCAACCAATGGTAGCCACATACAAGGTTTGGCACCTACTACAATTCATCTATTTTTTCAATTTTGTTTTTCCAGCTCAACTTGAATCCAAACATCACAAAATCATGTTTTTTACTCGATTTTTTAGTTCAAAATATGTTTTAGGAGAGCTTTGTGATCGAGTTTATTGTATTTTCATGGTTATGTAACTTTTCCGATAAGACTTTATAGTTTCTGATGATTTCTAGAACAAGAGCCGATTTTCATTAAGAGGATGCGTTTTTGGGTTTAAATAAAGACATTGCTCGATACGTCAATATCTTTACAGTCGTTGCGATTTTGTTTGTATTTGTTTAATTGTGCTGATATTACTAGATAGCTTAATGTGTCTGCTCTCATTGCGATTATGCTTTATATTGATTTTGATTGTGCATATATTGCCCTCCCAATGTACGTTTTTGTTTGTTAGATTGAAATGTTATTTACTGTTCATTAGATTGCAGTATTAACACTTAGTTACATTGTGAGAGATGAACACTTGTTATGCAACTCATGAATAGAAGTTGCTAGATTACTCATCGAAAGTGTGATTTACTAGTAACAACGTGTTTGCTAGATAAGGTTACTTATTTGTGGATGTGATTGCAGTGCAAATCAAAAGACTGCTAGATATGACTTTTCTGATATTGCGATTGTTTATATAAGACATTGCTAGATTGGTTGTGAAATTGATATATCTATTTGTTCTGTGACACAGTAGCTGCCACTACAACAAACTAACTCAAGGATCTACAATGCAACGTAGTATATGTCGAAACCTAAAGTTTGTATATTTAAATATGGTCACCAAATTACTATTGTTCCTTTGTCCGAGTTTGAAAATTTTCAAATCCATCAAAAGTACTTTGAAAGAAGATGGCAGGATCTGGTTAGAGGTAACTAAACTATTAACGACTCTTATGGTGCTCACAAGAATTGTTTGTTTAATAACGAGAAAGATTTTATTGGTTTGGAAGTATATCTTGATTTCGAGCGTCTCAAAATCGTTAATTTTGTTATTAAAGAAAAAGTGTTTGATAAACAGTGTGCAGTTAAACGTAAACAACTTAACCATATTTTTGCAGAAGCCTCCCATAACCAACGAACGAGTGGGGATAGTAGTAATTGTTTACTTAATTCAACCCCGAAAAAAAGGCATCTTGATGCAACTGGATGGGCAGAAGTTATCGTCATGGTTGGTCAGTCATTTGCTGAAGGTGCTGCAGGTCTAAGTTTATCCTTGTGTTGATATGCATTAGAGAACGGTTTTTCCTTTAAGTACATGCATAATACATTTAGAAAGATCACAACTTATTGTGTCAACAAAGATTCTGACGGCTGCAAATGGAGGCTTTATGCATCAATTGATTCCAACACCGGTTTAATGACCATAAAACGGTTTGTTGACTCTCATACATGCAGTCCCGTATTCACACAAAAAAATCAGGCATTTGACATCTGATTTGATTGCGGATGAAATTCATGATTCAATTAGGACCTACCATAGTGTGATAGTGAAAAGTATGTTATCCTTTATGAAACAAGACTACAGTTTAGACATTTCTTATCGTCTATCATGGAATGCTTTAGAATAGGGAAGAAGGGGAGTATTTGAAGATAGCAATACTTCTTTCGATTTGCTAAAAGGATACTTCAAACGACCAAAGAGTCGTGATATTACAACAAACCGGCATTTGGAATTAGCTGCCGGCAACGTTTTACGATGCTGTTTTATAGCGTTCGGTGCATGCCTTCAAGGTTGTACGTTGACGGAACCCATCTAACCGGGAAGCATGGTGGTGTGTTGCTCTCAGCAGTGGCAAAGGATGGCAACAACGGTTAGTCCCACTGTTCGTTTACATCTTGCTAGATATGTGTATTCGAAATTCGGTTTAGTTTTAGTTAAAAACACATTGCTAGATTTGCGTTATTTATATGCGATTGCTATCTACATTGCGATTTTGGTACATATGCCAGCCATACTAATTATGTTATATTGAATTTGCTAGATAAGTTGTATCTACTGTGTGACACCTTTTGATTTATTGTTATTCATTCGATGCGTTTTACCTTGTACTACGTCTGTAATTGTTCTATTCATAACCAAACTTCAACAAACACTATCAACAAATCTAAACTTCGGGGTTGTTGTAGGTCTATTTCCTTTGCTTTCGGCATTGTCGTTAGTGAAGACTCAGACAACTGGTTTTGGTTTTTGCAAAGTCTTAAACCTCATTTACTAAGGCGCCAAATAACATTTATTTCAGACGTCATTCTGGTATTATTAACGTTGTAGTTGTACCCTATCCCAATGACTACCATGCTTATTGTATCTTCCATCTGATTCAGAATTTTAATAAAGCTCTTTAACACAGAAACCGAGAGTATAAAAAGAATATGCTACTGATGTTTAACCGTTGTGCTTATGCTCCCACAGTAAAGCTTTTTAATGAACAGCTTTCACAGTTTTTGCACCAAGGTGGTGTCAGAATCTTGAATTTTATAAAAAATTTGCCCCCTGAAAAGTATGCTCAGGCATACGTCAAAAGTAAACAGTATTGGGCAATGGCATAAACAGTCGTTGAATCATTCAAAGCAGAGATAAAAAAAATTATGCAATCTACCTATAGTGGAATTAATGGACAGGATTAGAGTCCTTCTTATGACTCAGATGTCCAGACCTTTAACAGAGGGTCTCAGCTGGAACACTAATTTGTTCCCCGATTTTGAGAGGAAGTTTAAGCAAAATATAGGATATGGTCGAGCGTGGGTAGTACGTAAGTCTTCTGCATTTTTTTTAGGTTTTATCAGATGCAGTAATGGTAGTAAACATACTTGATTTCAAATGTACTTGTGGTGTTTGACATCAAGAATGTTTCTCATGCCCACACGCATTGGCTGCAATAGCATTGCTAAGCAAAGATCTTATGACTTTAATAGAACCTTTTTTCACTGCTGCAAATTACAGGTCTAGTTATTCTTTTAGCATACCAGCTATTACATATTTTAGCGAAGTTTCAACCTCTAACAATTCTGCCGAGCCTAAGGTTCATCCACCAAACGTGAAAAGAAAATTGGGATGGCCGGAAAAAAAAACGTATTCCCTCGAGAGGGGAAGTAACCATGAGCCAGTCGCGTTGTGGCTAATGTTTCAAATCAGGACACAACACGAGGTTTTGCGATGCTCCTTTTGAAATTTAGGCTACATGTCCTTTTAAGTTAATTTGTTTTTGTTTGATATGACTTGATAAGTTCTTCTTATCTTGAGATTTACTTGTGTTTCAGAATGGTAACATTGCTAGATAAAAAGTTTGTTAGACTGGTTAATTCGTTGTTTAACCACTTTGCCAGGTTTGACATTTTCTAGCTACGTTTTAATTAACCAAACCAATTGTTTTGTGATGCCTTTAATATAATGCATCTTACGCTTAAGGAACAAGCACTTCACATTCCACCGAACCGTATACCATTCTCTATGTGCATTTATTGTATTTCCAAGGTTTTGTACATTCATGTTATCCTTTAAACATTACGCCGCTATTGTAGTGGGGGTTGCGTGTTTTAAGATATACTACGAGACATTGCTATTAACATGAAATCTATGACATTACTAAATACACTAACATGTGTAATACATTGCTAGATACATTAATATGACATTGCTAGATGAACTAACATGATATTACTGGATACACTAGTATGACATTGCTAGATAGACTAATATGCAAATGCCAGATACACTAATATGGCATTGCTATATACATTAATATGACATTGCTAGATACGCCTAATGCGACATTGGTAGCTACACTAACCCGTCATTGCTAGATACATTAATGTGACTTTGTTAGACACGCCTAATATGACATTGGTAGATACATTAATATGACATTGCTAGATACACTATTATAACATTGCTAGATAGACTAAGATGACATTGCTAGATACATGTAATGACATTGCTAGATACACTAATATGACATTGCTAGATGAACTAACATGAAATGCTTAATACACTAGTATGATATTGCTAGATAGACTAATATGACAATGCCAGATACACTAATATGACATTGCTAGATACATTAATATGACATTGCTGGATACGCCTAATATGACATTGGTAGTTGACATTGGTAGTTGACATTGGTAGATACATTAATATGACATTTCTAGAAGCACTATTATAGCATTGCTAGATAGACTAAGATGGCATTGCTAGATACATGTAATGACATTGCTAGATACATTAATATAACATTGTTAGATACACTAATATGACATTGCTAGATACCCTATTGTGACATTGCTAGATAGAATAATTATGATATTGTTATATACATTAATATGACATTGCTAGATACACTACTATGACATTGCTAGATACACTAATATTCCATTGGTGGATACACTAACATGACATTGCTTGATACCCTATTATGACATTGCTAGATAGACTAATATGACATTGCTAGATTCATTAATATGATATTGCTAGATCGACTAATACGAGATTGCTAGATATACACAACATGACATTTCTAGATACCCTAGTATGACATTGCTAGATAGACTAATATGGCATTGTTAGATACATTAATATGACATTTCTAGATACGCCTAACATGACTAATGGTGTGGCGGAAGATTAGAAGAAGAAAACAGTAGATATGAACCTAACCCTAGGTTAGAGAATAAAGGAGACTCAGAGAAATAATCTAAAAATTATATTAATAAAAGTCTAACAACAAAAGTATAAGATGCTTTATATAGCACTACGCAAAACCATAATTCCAAATAAGGGAAATTACATAAATGTTTTAAAATAAAATAAATAAATAAAATTTACGCTAAAATATTCAAACTAGTTTTCGAAGACTTTATAGGTCGAATCTAGGTATCAAACTTTGTAACATGACACATTTTTTAAATCTGACGGGCTCGTCAAAATCTTCGATTTGAGTACGTGTATGACCCAATTCTGATACCTGGGCAAGAAACCCGTCTATTCGCAGTCTTCGCTACATCATCTTTCCCCGGTTGGAAGAATTCGACCTCGAATTCGGAACGCTGAAACATTGACAGGAATTCAAAAACATTGACGTGTTCACTGTTGATTTCAACTGGTACCAGCATAAGGGTGTAAGAGGTGAGAATCTGAATGTTGCAGCTCTTGTCAAGAAGTGGTTTCTCAGTTTTGACCCTTTTTACCATGTCATCAACATTACCGTGGTCAGCAGTAACAAGATATACTCCACCCACTTGTTATATGCCTGGTTTTTCAACCCATTTACTAAGCACAACAACACTCTTGCGCGTGGAAAACATTGTTGTCTTTCCAGTTCCAGACTGTGCTTGTTGTATCACATCAAAACCCTTACAGAAAGGAACAATTCCTCATTGTTGCATAGTAGATGGCTTCTCAAGTTCTTGAGAGTATATTTCTGCCAACATATTTAAAATAATGCAATCTTCTACTTTTAACTTGTTACTCTTTCTTTTATTTCCCCAACTATCACCAAAAAATCCTCGATGTTCTATCACAAAACCTAATCTTTTATCAATTAAAACGATATTCTTTTCTTTTATTAATTTTTTCATAATCTCAAACATAAAAATACCATCGTCCATTTTCCAATACGACAACATGTATCCACGGAAAACCGAATCAAAGGTTTGATTTTAAGATAACATAAAATACCTCGAAGATGCATCTCCACAATAAAAGCTGCTACTTTACAGTCTTTCTTCAATAGAACTTCTGAAACGATGTAATCTGGTGTATTAAAGCCTGAGATAATATCTCGATCTAAACGTTTCTCCTCAACATTAATTAGATCTTCATCATCCCAGTCATCATCATACTTATCGTAGACTGGTTTGTCAAATACCGACCCAGATACATCTTCAAAAATATTTTTATCATAGACTGGCTTGTCAAAGACGGAGTCAAACACAAATTTAGCATCACAGCTAAGATCAGAAGCTGGTGCAATTTGAGCATGGAACTCCTTAAGTGGTGGTGGTTTTGAAGACACTACTCTAGATGGCACTAATATAAACTTGATACAATCTTTCACAAAACTGTATCGATTTGTTCTACTATCATAAGTAGAATTTCTCTTAAATCGCCATCGATGTCCTAAAACTAGATGGAAAACATCCATAGGAACTATGTCACACCATGCTGTATCTTTATAATTACCAACACAAAATGAAATTTAACAGCATTTAGAAATTGTTACCTCGGTGTACTCTATCAATCCTGATAGTATGTACGGGTATGGAAGAGCTTCCGTCTTCAACACTAGTTTTTGAACAGCCTCCTCTGAAATCAGATTTTCATAGATATCTTAATCAATTAAAAACTTGCAAATTCTTCCTCCAATTGTGCAGGTAGACTGGAAGATGTCCTTCTTTATTCTAGCCTTCAAATCAAGAGGTACCCGGAATATGATTCCTGTATCTGCGTAGTAGGAATTGCTGGTCTCCGATACCAACTGATGGCGTGACGGAAGATTAGAAGAAGAAAACAGTAGATATGACCCTAACCCTAGGTTAGAGAATAAAGGAGACTCAAAAAAATAATCTCAAAATTCTATTAATTAAAGTCTAACGGCAAAATAGGGTATATGAGGCTTTATATAGCACTACCCAAAACCGTAATTCCAAATAAAGGAAATTACATAAATGCTTTAAAATAAATAAATAAAATTAACACTAAAATATTAAAACTATTTTTCGAAGGCTTTACAGGTCGAATCTGGGTATAAACCTTTATGACAAAGTCACATTTTTGAAATCTGACGGGCTCGTCAAAATCTTCGATTTGAGTACGTGTTTGACCCAATTCTGATACCTGGGCGAGAAACTCGTCTGTCATTCTTCGCTACATCATCCTTCCTCGGTTGGGAAGAATTCGACCTCAAATTCGGAACGCTAAAACATTGACATAAATATAAAAACATTGACGTGTTCATCGTTGATTTCAACTGGTACCAGTATAAGGGTGTAAGAGGTGAGAATCTGAATGCTGCAGCTCTTGTCAAGAAGTGGTTTCTCAGCTTTGTCCCTTTTTACCATGTCATCAACATTACTGTGGTCAGCAGTAACAAGATATACTCCACCCACTTGTTATATGCCTGGTTTTTTAACCCATTTATTAAGCACAACAGCACCCTTGCGCGTGGAAAACGTTGTTGTCTTTCCAGTTCCAGACTGTGCTTGTTGTATCACATCAAAACTCTTGCAGAAAGGAACAATTCCTCTTTGTTGCATAGTAGATGGTTTCTCAAGTTCTTCAAAGTATATTTCTGCCAACAGATTCAAAATACTGCAATCTTCTACTTTTAACTTGTTACTCTTTCTTTTATTTCCCCAACTATCACCAAAAAATCCTCGATGTTCTATTACAAAACCTAATCTTTTATCAATTAAAGCGTTATTATTTTCTTTTATCAATTTATTCATAATCTCAAACACAAAAATATCGTCTTCCATTTTTCCAATACGACAACATGTATCCACAGAAAACCGAATCAAAGGTTTGATTTTAGGATAACATAAAATACCTCGAAGATGCATCTCCACAATAAAAGCTGCTACTTTACAGTCTTTATTCAATAGAACTTCTGAAACGATGTAGTCTGGTGTACTGAAACCTGAGACAGTATCTCGATCTAAACGTTTCTCCTCAACATTAATTAGATCTTCATCATCCCAGTCATCATCAATAGAACATCTAAAAGTCATATTTTTGAAATCTAACGGGCTCGTCAAAATCTTCGATTTGAGTACCTGTTTGATCCAATTACGATATTTGGCCGAGAAACCAGTCTGTTCGCAGTCTTTGCTACATCAATGATGTTGCTAGATACTCTATCATCTGGTTATTACATTGCGATTGCCTTATGCAACAGCCTGTATAACCGATTTGCTCTACTTTTTCCTCTATAATGGTTGGTGATACTGTAATATGTTGCTACTAACCATCAAACAAACAACTAAGAATCAACTAACAACAGAATTAGAAAATAGATTAAAACTGCATGCAAGGATTTACAAATGCCTGGATAACTCAACCCTCCTAAAAAATACACCATCTAATGACCACACATAACAGTTTTTGGCGTCGTCGGATGAGTACTCCGACGTGGTGGTCCTTTTGTAAGGAGAACAGTCCCACGAATGGTCTGAGAACCAATCGTCTGATGATAAATACCTAGGTGAAACTGGAGACGAATGGGCCATTTTTTTAGAATACAATGAGTTTTTGAGAAGTGTAGTAAATTGAATAGCCTAAAATCGCATGCCCTACTTATAGCTAGACGTCATACCCAATGCTACGTCTAACCTAGCAAACTACAATTAATTCTACACGTCTAGTTAATACATTTGTAATGATTCAATATCTACATTTGTCTTGTCAAGTAATAAATTATCCAATAAGCTAGATAAAATTTGTTTAATTACTGACGGAGATACGTAGCAGTCATATCGACATTATTTAAGGATCTCGTTTGTCAATAACCCATTCTCGAATGCATTAATATAGAGTGTCATGGTGGACGCGATTTATACATATTGGTTCCAATATAATTCGCCACTCGCATATTACGATTTATGTCGTTAATCTAATTGCTATATATGACTTTCTTAATGGCAAATCGTACTTTAGTGAAACTGTTGCACTAGATATTGAGATTTTATAATTTTTACAGTAATTGATAAAAAATGACATTGCTAGATATTAACAACCTATCAATTCCACAAGTTGCTAGGCTAGTGTATAGTAATAAAGAGGCGTTGCGATTGGTACTACTGTTTTGAGTAATCCAATAATACCTCCCAACATCACTAATGTAATACACATTCTTCCATTCTTAGCTATGATAAAAACAATGTTCAACCAACACCGAAGTCTAAACAAGATCCTTACGAACAGCACCCAATTAAGAATGAATTACATAATTAAACAATTATTCCAAAAAACTATATTCAAAATCGAATGTAACTACCATCTTCGGTTTGTGTTTGATTATCGAGGAAATGCTTAAAGATTTCAGCTCTCCTTTTTGTGGGTATATCCTTTCCATATTTGAGAGGAACATATCATTTTTGAATTGTATAGTTCGCATACTCACAAACAAAAATCCCACAGTCAAAGCTGTTCTTCTCTTGTTGTGGGATATCTCTCATTGTCTTGATTTTGTATCCACCCTTCACAGTAGCTATGTATTTTTTCTTTATGCAATAGACCAACTGTAAAAGCAGGCACCCCATATTACATTGCAATTTATGTGATATATTTAACGCGATTGCAAAGGAACGTTAGAGTATGCGATTGTATTTTAACCATTTTGACGTATCTAGCAATTAAGCTTCTCGCATTTGCGATACGTTCACAAAACTAGGTTGCTAGAAAGGCTTAAATTAATGTAAAATGATTTATAGCATAGAACTAAACACCAGGTCATCAACAGTATTCCTCGTGTTATCTCAATGTGTTTGCTCCATGGAAACATTGAGTTGCAACTACTAGCGGTATCATTCTCCATACCAATTACCAGCAACATCTAGTGGTTGATTCCATCCTTGTTAATGGTGTACAGAGGAACAAGTGAAATGTATGTGTCTCGTCTCATTGTCTCAAATACTTTATCCACAATGTGTGGCATATCTCCCTTGATAGCCAATGTTTGCTGCAATTTTTACCATTACTATATGAAGTAGATTGTTTTGAATAACATAAATAATACCTGATGCACTTACAGTTGTAACTCTAGAAAGTTAAACTGCGATGACCACACATAAAAACTTATCATCAAAAACTTTCACACGTACTCTCCAATTTGCATCATAGAGCACCTTATATATCCAACCATATATGATCTGTCAATTTACAATAATTTTTTAAAAATTTTAGATGACAATAATTAAAACAAATAACGTTGTCTACGTGAGAAATCAATATAGTGGTCTGTTTTAAAACGGCATATTACCTTGAAATCTACTTTAGTTTCGTACGGTAGTTCCATTATCTCACTCACACTAATAACAAGCCTATATAAGAACTCTGACATTGAAAAATACCCTACTTCTGGATCTTTCTGCTCTTATTCTCTGCTTATTCGCAACACCTTATTGTACTCATTTACATCTATTAGTTGCGTCGTCGCTGTACGCTTTGGCCAATCTTCATAGGAAACCTGTGGTTCTCCGACTTACGTCTCAGTAAGTAAGTTCCAGTTTGGAAACTCATCAGCTACCACATGTAATATATTCAATTAATCCCCTAACATTACTTTCGTCGTTGACGGTAAGACAAAAATCCACTTACATCGAGATTTATTGGACCTTCCCCGATAGATTCCAAAGTACGTCTCTTATCATTTGAATTTGCTATAGCCCCCTGTCACATTCTTCATAAAAGAATTGTGTGCAGTCTACAAAACTTTCATCTGCGAACGGTATAACAAAATGTACAGGGAGTGCGTATGATGCTGTTTTATCTTGTTGGGGTGTTTCATACTCAACGGCCGCTATTTGCAAGTCTTTCTGATATCTCTCCACCATCCTGTTTTACTTCTTCTACTCTTTCAGGCTGCGTAAGTAATTCAGCCTTCGTGGTGGGATGCGGTTCTTCGTGTTGCTGTTGAATTTAAATAAATTCATCGGCTGCCACTATTTGGGATACTTGTTCGCACTTTGCTACTTATTCTACTACATGCGCTGTTGAAGTGGCTACACTTGATTCATATTGGGCTTCGATTTCTGCTATATGTCTTTCTTGCATTCCCTAAAAATGTAAGAGAAACATGTTATTAACATTACTATATTATTCTATTTGTTACCCATACACATTATGATTTACGTGCATTAATGATTGCTGGATTATTGTTTTGCTACGTTGCGGATTATATGCAATTAACATTGCTAGATGCTAACAAAGACTGTTTGTAGTTTCCAGATACAAGGTTGTTAACGGTGTGATTCGAACGAATTATAAGCATGCGATTTATTTGCATTAATTATTATTAATCTTTTGAACAAATTAACTGGTTGTATATAAGATGACCATACTGACAAATTAACGAGTTGTTATATGGTTTTAACTTGTATTTGCTAGATACCTTATCATAGTAATTGCGATTTAGGAGACATAAATAGATTTCTAGACACATTTGTATCCTACAAAAAACAATCCATGTTACAAACAACCTAAAAACATTTTAAGTCTAAAATGTTTCTTACAGTGTCAAAACAACATTTTAAAAACACAACAATCATAGTTGATATCAAACCTAGACTTTGAAAACTTCAAAACATGCCGACATATAACACTAAATATTGTTAAATATTAACGATTTTAAGATCCACTTACATCTTCAATTCATGTCTCCACCACTGTCTCAACGTCAGGTTCGGGTTGTTGTACTAACGCTGCTGCCTGCTCTGGCCCATTAAACGAGGCGTCAATGTTTTTGGTTGTCTCTGCGGTGGTTTCAACGTCCTGTTTGGTGATTTATTTTTCCCCCTGACCCTAATCTACTGCTTCAAAGTTCTTTGTATAACCTGCCTTGTTTACAACAGATTCATTTCCCCCGATTTCAACATTTGCTCCCTCTATTGTATTTTCTGGTTTCTCCCCTGTTGTTCGGTAGATTTGTTTTTATCGTTTTTTTGTTTGTCGACCTTTTCATGTCCATCCACGACTAACTTTTTTCCACCCCTTTCATTAGATCCCACTTGATGTCCCTGTTCCACTACCGATTCCACTCCCACCACTTCAGTTTGTATGCCCACCATTTTATTTGGGCTGCTAATGTGCCACGTCCTACATTATCTCCCTCCACATCCTCTTGCTCATTCGCAACAACATCATTAAATACGGTAGGGCCTAACTCCTTCGCAGGGGCATCTACAATTGTCGCTATTAGTGCACTATCTGACTTCCCAACAACTGCATCCTTTAACGTGGTTTCTGGCGTAGGTTCAATAGGTAATACATTTGTTGTGCATGTATTCTTCACCTCCTCCCTTACTTTTTCATATTCAATTATATCTACCAGAAATTCAGCAGGGAAAATCGGTATCATAACATCATGCTCACCCGTAACTTCGAGTAACTTCACTTCTTCAGATTCTTCATTTTTATTTTTATAGACATCCTCCCTTTCCTTCTCTTCTTTCGTTGTTTCCTCCACCTCATCATGATCAGCTTCAAATTTTTTTTTGGGTATCTGAAATATATTGGCTCTTTTTCAGCCTAAATCCATGCTTGCAAGTTTGGTAAACAATTGTTTTTTAATTACCTTCTCGCTAGTATTCGCAGCCACACATTCAGTATCCTTCTTATCTTCACAACAAAACGACATTAATAAGGTGTTGAGAAGTTCACCATTCTCAGCATCTACAGTATCCTCTGCTACCTCAAGCTTCGCTTTCAACTTATTTAACTCTGACTGCAGACCTTCAACCTGTGTACAAAGAAGCATGTTAAACATTATATGTGATTTTTTATACATGCTGTCTAAAAAAAGCATACAATACTCACTTCAATCGTTTATCTTTAACTTCCAAACGGTATCCGGCTACGCTTTTTCGCCACCATCATTTCATGTAACATCGATCCTGATAGTCCAGCGAAACTTGCAATACTTGACCTACGCGACCCTTTCTTTTTCTTGCTCTTCGCTTTTGTTAGAGTCGAGTTTTTTTCTTTGCCAATAACTCGTATAGTTTAACTTCATATTCCTCTCCTGCAGGTGGCGGTGTTGTGTTGTCCTCATACTGAATAATTTCTTCTCCCTTTTGCCTTTTCTGTGGGCAACAGATTTTTTCCTTTTCTGACTTCTTACCTCACGCGTTTGTGCTTCCCCTTCAGAGCTCCACCCTAATTCCCCGCTTCCAAAAGCTTCCCATTCAGGCTTTGTCAATGATAGCTCACTTTCCATAACCTAACAAATCACCAAATACAAATTAACTGTTTGACAGACATTCAATTTCCTAAATGCAACTGCATCACATTTTTACTAACATGTTTACGATTTATGAATAACTACATCAAGATTTATGTGAAGAATAAAATCACTACCTACTTACTACCATCGGGATTGCAATTGATGTGATATTATCATTGCTAGATAACATTCACTATATGGCTGGGATTTCTATCTGTTATGTTATTTTTAGATACGTTATATTGAAACATTGCTAGATATGTTATATTGCAACATTGCTAGATACGTTACATTATACCATCAGTTTTGCATTCAAATTTATCTTACCTATGCGTCTCTTAGCTGGCTAACCATCTCGATCATTTCCATAGTCGACTTCTCCCCCTCCAATCCCCATCATTTATAACATCTAGGTATGATATTGGGCCTTGGTATTTGAACATCCATCAAACCGTGCTCCATCAAAAGGGCTGCATACGAAAAAATTCTAATATTCAACAATGGTTTTAATAACTAACATAATTACATAATCTATCTTACTTACAAATAAAACAACAACGCATCCGATAACTTTCCCAGGGTTTCCTGCCTTAATACATTTTTCAAGCGACTCGTGAAGCTTCTCAACTATAGTTATACACCAATTGGAGTCGTTGATTTTAACCATATCCTCCACGTAGTATACTGCTATCCAACCCACTATATCACCTGAATCTGAAAAGAAAAGTGTTGAGCATATGAAAATTATCAATAGACGAGCAACGTCCTTTGCCTCGTCCTCCTCCCATCCCTAATTGCTTTCTCCATAGATTGCTGCAACCCAACGAACAACATACTACGTTACTGAAACAATACATCAAAACAAATATAATATTTTTGAATTCATTTACCTTTATCAATGAATTCGATATAGATTTGTTATTCGTCGGACCGCTCTTCCTTGTGCGGGGACTCAAGAAATACTTCTACATTAGCCAGGAATCGTTCTCAGCCGCTTCAGCGTACCGACCGATGAAAGCTCATGCTTTATTCAGAGACATCTCTTCATTCCCGTGTTTCAACCCAAAAATGGCCTTCACATCCTTCGTAGTTAGCTTCACATACTTACACCCTATTTTGAAAGTGTTCTTATTCACATCGTACAAACTGGCAATTTCCTCGATCAGTTTGTGAAATTTTTTCAACTTCAAATCCTCGTTTCTTACGTCGAATAATGTTTTCAGAAACGTATAAAATAGACTGTCTCTATCAGCTTCTATGTGTTCTGCCGTAATCATATTTCGTCTGAGAAGGTTAATTATACTTACTAGACTAGACTTGTAGAATACGTCTGCAATAGTCATGTTTTCCTGAACAAATCGCAATTGCGAGTCATGTAGTAATTCAAAATTTGAACATTTTCCACATACATCGCACACACCGTATACACAGACTACACATACACACAATGCGATTATAGGGGACTTTTTTTTAACACATTGCTAAGCATCACCAAACAACCACTCATTTCGTTTTACTAACAAAACAAATACATTACCACACTTACAGACATTGTTAGACATTGTGTGACCATAGTTCAACAAATGCAGACATTGCTAGACATGTCCACAAACATCCAAACATGATGTGATTTATGCATACCCCATCATGCATGACCATCCTCTCCGATGCCCAGTTTCGATATCAACACACAGACTAATATAACATCTACCATTAACCAATACTTCTAACACCAACCTCATTACGACTAAACAACTATCACCTCAACGAAACGTAGATATATGACATTAATGAAATAAAAAAAACATGCAAATAACAACTAACTGTTGTATCCATTGACGTTTCGAAACCAAAAAACCTCTCCAACCATAAACAACAAGGTTCAACTAACTTTTTCCTAGCTAAAATCACTTGTAGTAGTTAAAACTTACTTATAGTAGTTAAACGGCGTCGGAAATTCTCTCGGAAGATAGTGTCGACCGGGGATGCCGACTTTCCCACCATTAATCGGAGACGTCAGCGGTATAGTATGCCGGTACAATTGAGAAGACGGTTGTGTTGAGTCCGGGTTTATGGGTTCTGTATCGGGTCTCGTGTCTCTCTATCATTAAAATTAGAAAAGTGAAATTGGAGGAAAGGATAATCCAAAAATTTGATTTAAGAATAAAAAAAAAAGTGAATTCCAACAAAAATGGACCTTTTTATATCTTAAAGGATATTTTTGTAGTGTCCAGATACTTATTACATATTTGAGAAGTTATTTATGAATATATAACTTTTTTTAAATTAATCCCAATTGAAAGTTTTTGAAATTAGGTGTCGCTACCTTCCAAGACTTTTAAAAGTGAGCTAAATTGTAAAAAAAAAAATAGTTAAGAGAAAAAACAAAATCTACCGTACTAGTCGTGTGTTTATTGAGAGATAGTACGACTGTACGAGTTTGCTCTTTTTTGATAAAGGGGAAGTACACACAAATGTGGAGGGAGAATCGACAACGCAGCAGATGCAGAGCCACGAAGCCAAATCCCTGTTAGGCTTCGCTCCCAATTCTCACCCATCTCCTTCTCAGGTACTTTCTTTCCCTCTAATCACCACCGTCTTTCTTTCTCAACCTTCAATTAGGGTTTTTATATGTTATGCGCCATAGTCATCGTATCTATGATCATGAATTTGTAGCTGAATTTTGTATTTTCGTCGGATGATTTTGCGTGGCCAGTTTGCTTTAAACAATTAGACTTCAAATTCGTGAAATTGGTGGTTTTTCTTTCGTGATCGAAGATCATATATAGTTGCATCGTATTGATTCTGTAATATTTTACGTGCTGATTTCGAATTTAGGTTAAAGCTGCTTACAAAAGGAAAGCATGGGAATCTCATCCTGATCGGTTTCCAGGTGAAGAGAAGTCGCGTGCAGAGTCCAAATTCAAATTGGTGTGTGATTGTTTACATATAGATCAACTCTCTAATCCATCTGTATTGTTCAAGACTCTCTAATTTCTACTTGTGTGCTTGGGCCTTGGTTCCTGAATGACAACTTTTCTATCTTTTACTTTCATGCAGATTTCAGAAGCTTACACTAGCCTAGGGAATGGTAATTATCTTTCACTGATAGAAGTAGAACTGCAATTTCTTAAATAAGCTACACAATTTGATTGAATAAAAGGGTTTTCGGAAACCATGTCAATAATGATTAGGGGAACATGATTTCTAGAATTATGACTGTGCTGTGTATTTTATACCCTGCATCTTGATCTGCTTTGTTGTTCCTTATTCAACTGTTGCTGTCGTATGGATGATTAGTTGCTTTATGGCTTCCAAACTATGTTTCAGTATATCTCTCAGTAAATTTTACAAGCATATGCTACAGTAATTTTGGCTAGTGTTGTTTGGTATTTGATTTTCAACCTTTCTGTTGGAGGTTTTACCATCCATTATGATGGTTCTGATTTCCTTGCTGACTAGACGGATTAGGTTACCTATAGGGGTCATCAGTCGATTGATAATGAAAGCTGGCCAAATGCTATCTGTTACCATGTCTTACTTATCAGAATTGGTCTCCTTATCGAGACCTTACTTCTCATTCCAACTTAATATTCTTTGTGGTTTAGCTTTAATTTAAGAAGTTGGTTGATTTCCAATTAAATGTGTAGCTTAGTCGGCTTTCACATATTTGAAGAATTTCTTCAGTTGTTATCTATATGTACTGATAAAATTTTGTGTGTATCATTACAGGTAGAAGAGTCGAAAGCACAACCTCCGGTAATATTTTAATACATTTTAATCTTATTTTATACATATGTATGTTCACCCTCTGATTGGAACTTGTTTTTATCGGTCAGGTATGTATACCAGAGTTGTCAGAACTGGTGTTCCAAGGGCACGCAGTGGCAAAATAAACCATCCTTTGATTGGAATACCCTTCATTATTATTGTTGCGGGAACCGTAGGGCTGGGAGGATTTAATGCTTCAAGGTCAGTAGCAATGTGCAGTTGATAGTTTTTCTGTTGATTTCGTACTTATTTTACACATTTATTATGTTCGGTTGATAACATTTGCAGAGCGTATAAAAAGGAACAACAAAATCATCCTTCTCACAACCCGTTCCTCCCCTGATTATGATGCTTTGAACAGAGACCATTTATTGTTGATGTATGCTTGTTTCCCTGTCAGTCTAAATCTCAAAATGTATAACTATACTGCTGTTGTTCAGCAATTACATTGATATCTTTGTAAAGTAGCTCATGCACCTGATAGAATTGAATCACATTTTTGACTTGTAATGAATTCTGGAAGATTTGTTCCATGTCTTTCATTTGGCTCGTCAAAGTGTTTTGAGCTATCGCAAAAGTCTAACCAAATGATCCAAAGCTATGGAACGGGAGCCTCGAACCATTATTCTAAAACCCAAGTTTCAGGTATGTCTATATGTTGAACTTTTTCATGGTTCCTCTACATATGTGAATTTAACCGGTAGCAACCAATTTGATAACTAAAGGCTTATACTAATGAAACATTATAATATTTAAGAGCATTTTTATTAAGATAATTTTTTTATGTATATTAGCTATTTATAATTAAGATGTTATTACATTTATTTATTTTAAATTGATAACCTAAAAAAGATTATTGTAATATCTATATTAAACAATATCATATTAAGATAATTACTTGTAGGATGTTACTTATGGAGACTATTCTTGGTTTTTCTTGACATCCTAAAGATTGACGATTCTTATATTTTGAGAAATTGTGGACTGAGGAGTCTGATATATACCTCCGCCCTAACGTGATGAAGCTCTCAGTTCTCCCCACTACAATTTCTTTTGAAAAATAAAGTTTGTGAAAAGAAAAACCGTTCAAATAAAATTGTTAGTCTGTGGTGTTTGCTACTACCGCACCGCCGCTGTGTGCACTGTTGTTCAAAGCTCCATCGATGCAGATGACTATTGCGACTCGCACGATGGCAAAAAAGTGCATAATCTGATGTGCTCGCTACTTTTATGTCACTTTCGACAAAAAATCTTTGTATCGTCGCCTTCCTTTACATGTCATTGAGCCCGTCTGTAAGACCCGTATAAGTTGACACTCTAGTTATTAGGAATGCAACATTGGCACGACAATATGGCCACAAATTAGTAAACATATAATGAACAAAAGAGAAAAGAGATGACTAAGGAAAAATCTGTAAGACCCGTGTAAGTTGACACTAGTTATTAGGAATGCAACATTGGCACGACAGTATGGCCACAAATTAGTAAACATATAATGAACAAAAGAGAAAAGAGATGCCTAAGGAAAAATAACCGTGGAATTTTGGTTCTAAGTGCAAATGTGTTCAATTAAGGTGTAAAAAGACCGGATTAGATTTTGGTTCAAGTGCAAATGTGTTCAATTAAAGTGTAAAAAGACCGTGGATTAGATATGTAGCTGATATTAATTTATGGTTGGTGTTGACAAATGATTCGACTTTTTTTGAAGCTGGCCTAACGTGGTAAGGAGGCCTTGTGCCGTGGCCTATGTGCAATGTGCCATTGGGCTAACTCGCAAAATGGATGGGTGAGATTGAATTTTATTCATGATAAAATTTAAAAGGTTTTGGTTAAATTAGGGTTTAAAAAATGTTAACTAGTCCTAAAAGTAGAACGTTTTTTAACTTTTATTATTTTGTCTTTGAGCCCGTTTTTTCATCAGAGACTTTTTCAACCGGTCGGCGGGAAGTTCCTCGGCGGGTGAAACCTTCTCATCCATCGGGTGAGACTTTCTCACCCGCCGGACCACCTATATTTATTCCGACGGGCAGCTCCTCTGTCGGGTGAGAAGGTATGTCCTGACGGGGATAAAAGAGTATTTTTGGCAAACTTCAAAATTGGTCAATTTTTTGGGTTAGTTATCTTTTTGGGTGCCGATTTAGCCAAAACCAATTTTAAAATGTAGTTATATATTTGTAAATAACCCCTCAAAAAGTTACCAGAATAATTGCACGACGAACGATTATTTTGGCACATAATAAACCTTGGTGGTTACTAGAAATTATGAGCCAAAACCTTCAACTTGGAAAGACGGTTTACCCACAAAGTGATAAAAAAAATATGGAGAGTGGTATTAACTGCCACTGGCCTTACTGGTACAGATGCACAATACTATGTAGCTCAATATTATTGGTACAACTGGCTTGATTTTTTTGAATCTTTAGGCAGATGAGATTTTTGCTAGTGTCATATTTTAACCATATATAGTATAACTGAAAACAAATTACTAGGAAATTTTTTAAGACAAATGGATTAGCTTTGGCCAGCCAGAGTGAACGCACACAACTCTGCCACAATGCCATTTTGGTTTTCAACTATGTAGTTATCTTTAGTTGGGTTTTCTTGCCCGTCAACAGGTTTGTAATCAATGTTAAGTATATTTGAAGATTTAGTATTAGAGTTGAACCGTTTAGGAGAAAAAAACACTTATGAACATAAAGGGTATCCTCGAAGGGAAAAAAGGATTCTATGAGGAAAAAGATACTAATTGGAAGAGGACTTTGTTATATAGTATGGCCCACCTAGGCTGCGTTATATGTAGTGGCTCACATAAGGCAAGAATGTGCGCGCAAGGTCCCTTATAACGAGAGTTAAGAGACATTAGGGAATAGAGGCGAAAATGGCGAAGATACAGGCCGAGCGACTCTGTGGGTCATCAGTTAGATATTTTAAGTTAGGTTTGTGTAAGGGCTCGAGGAGAAAGGTAGACGAGGGACCAACTAGCGAAGTGCGAGACTGGAGAGTGACCTGAAAAAAAATTGAACTTAACCTAGTTTTAGACTGCCTAGCGACCCAGTATTACTGGCCCAACTCGCCTGGTTTTTCGAAATCGCTAGCCATATGAGACTTTCGCTTGTGTCATATTATAACCATGTATAGTATAACTGAAAAGAAATTACCTCTCATAACTTAATGGCAAATGGATGAGATTTGCCAGCCGAATCGAACGCACAAATTCTATCACATTACTATTTCGATTTTCAACTAGATTGTTACATTTAGTTGAGTTTTATTTCCTATAGATAGGTTTGTAATAAGTGTTAAATGTACATGAAGATTTAATATTAAGAGTGAAACACAAATTGAAATATTCAGAAAAATTAATTCATTTCTAATATAATAAAGGTTGGGGTCGGAGTCCCGTAAGTTATGTGTGTTATTTCTTCTTGTTAAGTTTTGTCTATTGTTGTAGCGACTCGTAAATACTTAAACACAGGTCTAAGTTTAAGTGATAAGTGTCAAAATTAATTTGACATAGTGAAGGCTAACTAAAGTTGGTTCTTTAAGCTGGACGTTGCGAAAAATCCTTTACGGAAATTTAACCATGTGACAACGTCTATAAACTTACATGTCGTCTAATCATCTCTGAGGTACTCACGCTCCTCTCCTCAAAACTTTGGATTTTCCTACTGATGTTAACTTTAACCTAGTTTATGGGTGAAAGCATCATTTGTCAGATTGTCGTATCGGTTCAATCCTCGTTGTTGTGCTCGTCGATAATTTGAAATTATCTTTGAAATCTCAAACTTTGACCTTGCCATTCTTGGCGAGCAAACAGTGTCTATTCTCATCTCATTCTCCATCCCATTCTCAATATTGTACACAAGTTCTTCATTCACAAAAGTTGATTCAAGTATATCGTTGAAACGATTGAATCTTTGTTGAATCATTCACTTTAATGTTGTGCTTTATTATGTTCGATAAAAGTCATAAACCAGAAGTAAATGAACAAGCCTCGGTTTTATTGATTTAATGTCTTGTGTAGTTTTCTTGTTTTGAATATGTGAAGAAACATTATATATATATATAGATATATTGTAATAGATAGATCGGTAAAGTTATCTTCTTCATTTCAAGTCTTGAGTTAAACCTGATGAGAGGAGAATAAATCAACTAGAAGACATTGGAAAGTTAATTGTATAATTTAACATAAAGAAAATATTTTAGGAGTAATTGACAATTATGTAATACAAAAGGATCTATTTGTGACAAACAACAAATTTGAGGAAGGGAAGGCAATTAGTGATTTGTGTAGACGTGTGCGACCCAAAAATTATACTATAAAAGTAACCCACCTATTTTGGGGAAGGGTGATTGATTAATAATTACAAAATTATTGCTTATGACTTTCTCTCATAGATTCTCTCTCTGAAATATTCATTTAGTAGCTAATATCACAAATTTAGTCCTCCAAACATAGTTTTACTCATATATCTCCTCCAAATATTTCTAGAACTATCATTGGCATCGTATTGGTACTCGAAATCGTCTTCCAAAATCTTGTTAAAATTTTAAAATAAAAATGAGTGAAATCTGAAGAGAATTAGACATAAATAATGATGTGATGATTGAAAAATAATTCGAGGATAACCTCATCGGAAATAAGGTCGATATTGATAAACAACATGATGATCAACATGCTGGTTAGATATTAAAAGAATCCATTTTTTACGGTAAATGTGGATTTTTATATATGATATACATAGTTACAATCCTCTAGAGAGTCCAAGGTCTCCCAGTAGAGCATAAGTCTCTAGGACCAACACTAATTGACTTTACAAATAAAATCAGGAAAATTGAGTACATCAATAAGATAAAAGAACTCTAACACGTGAGTCGATAATACAGATATAATCTGAATAAAATCTTTAAGGTCGTGAGAGTGATTCAAATGATGATGATGTCTTAAGTCGCGGTCTTTTCATCAAACACAAGACAGTTGCGGGCACGCCAAATCTCGAAAACAATGGCTTGGAAGGTAAGGTTGATGGTGTGTGATCGGTAGGATGTGCCTCGGTACTCCCTTCTAATCCATTTGTGTACATTATCAGGCGTGGTCATTTCACGAGTAATCCTCAGCCATGACCGGATACGACTCTAGATTTATTTAGTGAACCTGCAAGCAAAGAAAATATGGGCACTGGATTCATCTAAATGCCTACAAAATGGACCACTGATGTTAGGCAAGTCCATGAAGTGAAGAGTGTCTTTCGTGGCAAGACGACGGTTTAAGGCTAGCCAGACGGTGAAGGAATATTTTGGTGGGACGAATCTCTTCCCTATCTGTGATAGATATGGACATGCATGGCTTCATAGACACAATTAGTGATTAGTTTTCCGCCCAAAGTAAAACTTTCAAGACCGAATGACATTGTCTCGGCCTCCAACCATCTGAATCTAAGAGTATTTAATATCAAGACGATTTCGAATGAGGGGGTTGTCTCTATCTCGTCTTTGGTAGTCCCAGATATTTTTTCCTCGAAGATAATACTCGTGCGCCCATTTTATCCATAATGATTCGAAGCCCGAATAAATAACCATGTCGAACGGGTAAGAAGGACACGATTCCAAACTCTGATATCCATAAGACCCATGTCCCTTTCATCTTTGGGTTTACAAATTTTGTCCCAAGCGATCCGAGCAGGTCTACCTCCATAAGAAATTGAGGCAGAGCGAGCAGATGGTGTTAAGGACCGCCGAGTGCAAGGAAAAAGTGCGAAACCAAAAGCATTTGACCCCTTGAAGCACAAATGTGATCAATTGAAGTTTTCCCGCATAGGAAAGTTTTACGTGTTCATATTTCTGAATGTAACTCGAGATAGCTTCTATTAAAAGAGAAAATTCAGTAACTGAGACCGTCATTAGAGCGAGAAGTATCCCCAAATAACAAACAGGGTACGTGCCAACTTCAGATCTGATTCTTTCCATGATCCGATCATAGACAATCCAATTAGCTCTGACTAGGTATGATGTGAATTTAAAGGGGTCCAGTAAGAGGCCTGATACAACCTCCAAATGACTCAAGCAACATTGCCAGGATTAGCCATGAGAGAAGAGATAACCTCTTTATAGGCTGAATTTGCAGTAGCTGTACGCTAAAAAATGCCACCATACTCAGCTTTATTCAAGTATCTTAATGGACGTTTTAGAGCTTTCAACTTCTGCGCAAGTATATATTGTTTCGTACCATCAATAAAATGCCTCCATGAACTTTCTAAAATGCTAGCAAACCTTATATGTTTAAGCCACATGTTGAAGAATTTGAAGGGCTGACAACCATGTTGAAAGTCCCGAACAACCAGACAATAACTGCGCAATAATCGGATACAAGTTTCATTGGAAGGAACAAGGCTTTGCATAAGAGATTCTTGTAGCTCCACACATGGTTTATAAGGATTTGGTCAAGCTTGGCCCAAACAGTACCATTTGTCCAAGTGAAGAAAAGACATGTGGAAGGTGCACCGATAAGACCGTGAGATACTCGAAAATTATTAAAATCAATTAACTCACCATTTCGAAGAGGGTAGCCCCAATTTGGTCTCCTAGAGCGCAATAAGTGCTATAATCGTCCATAATCATCCAAGGTAAACGAATGTTGGCCCAGATTGTGGTTAGGTTCTCCCAAAGCACTCTCATCTGCGGTACGGTACACAGTGGGAAACAAAGGTAATATAAAAAATTCTTGAGTGACATTGCATTGGACTTGAAAGAGGATGTGTTGTCTTCCGATTTTAATCACCGTACAGGCCACCCTACTAGCATCCCAAACAACAATGATGCGTCCTCCATTTATCACATCAAGATTAGAAACATGATTCCAGTTTATGAAACGAGAAGACATAAAGTTATCTAAACGTTCTTGCGAGAATTTAGTTTCGAAAAGGAAAAAAATGGGCAACAAATTTGGTTTGATGAGGTTACATACCATGGAGAGAGAAGCGCCTTGATCTGTACGCCCACAAAGGCTCCTGATGTTCCAAAAATGAGCTTCATTTATGAACTGAGGAGTTTGTGGGCACTCCGCGCCTCGCATTTTTCTTTGATTTTTTGCTTTGTACCTTTTTCCATGGGATAGTTGATGGATCAGCTGTGTTGATCGTGCAAGGTACGATTTCGTCTTTGCCTTGCGAATGGTCAAATATGGGTTCCTGATCATTAATATGAGTCATCGAAGTGTCAACTAAGGCGTTGATTCGGCTAGGCAAGTAGTCGGTATCACGTGATTTTCTTTATATGTGTGGTTTATCTCGTCTCCAATAATGGGTGTGGAAATTCCAGATTTTTTAGGGTGTGCGTTCGGGTTAATGGTGACTTGCCGATGGGGTTTAGAAGTGGTAGGATTACCTATAGGTCCATGTGGTAAGTCACTTGCGTTCTTACGCAGGTTTTGGGCTGCATATGACGGCTGTGTCTAGGTTTCTTTCTGCTACTCGCTGATTCTAGCTTTGCTCTACTTTATAAATGGACAAAGAGAGTGATTGTGTCCAAATTGCTGGCACACATAGAAAAACATAGGGTAATTTTTGTACACAACAGATTGAATATATCGCCTTCCACAAGGAAGCTTCACACCAAAAGTTGTTATTGGATTTTTACTAGCATCAATTTCTACTAAAATTCTAGCTTACTTCATGCGAGTTTTTTTGCAAGTAAATTGATCGATAAAAAAGGGCGTACAAATTTTTGAAGAAATCTTACTGAGACCTGTTTCAATCCAAATGTTGAGAGGGACATCATTGAGCACAACCCATGTTTGAATTTTTGTGAAGAGATCGTCGGTCAACATAACGTTTTTATCGATTCTTTTGAGCATGAGAGTCTTAACATTGGTGATGTGTGGTCTGTTAGCTAGCACACGGAGCACGTCTAATTCAGTGAGGAATTTGAAAATCGTCCACTCTTTTCCATACAGCAGGGTTTTGCAGCTAACTCCCCATCGTTTGACAATATTATCAAGCACAACTTTACCAAGGAACTTACCATTGAAACAGTCAATGGAACAATCGAAGAAAGGAATTTTATCTGCCGGATCAAGGATGATATCACTGTCATCTGGAGGAGGATGGATAAATTGGAGGTTCAAGCCTTTAGATTCTAAATGGAAACTTGGAATAGACCAAATAACGTTTTAGTAAGATTTTATGTTGTGTGAATCGCGAAGGGATTCTGAGCACTCTTATATAATGTTCTCTACTTGCATTAAATGTAGTAGATAAAATCTATTCCATTACTATCATTATTCTCATTTATATTACTAGTTTGAAATGAATTATATGGGGCTTCTCCATGCAGGTTACTTTCCTTACTGAAATTGTTAGCTTTCACGTTACTTGTTTGAATAGAATTAATTGGGACTTTTATGTGGAGGTTACTTTCCTTACTTATATCTAGAGGTGTCTAATGGTTCAGGAACCATGGTTCAAAGCTGACAACCTGCTTAAGAACTGGCGGTCTACCTGCGAAACTGGCCCATTAGGACTGCAACCTGGCAGGACCGCAACCCGCCAGGACCGCAACCCGCCAGGACCGCATAAGGAGCAACCCGCCAGGACCGCAACCTGGCAGGACTGCAACCCGGCAGGACTGCAACCTGGCAGGACTGCGAAACCACGGTTTATTTGTAAAAAACCGGTGGTTTATTGGTAAATATTATGCTGATTTTATTTATTTTATAACCAAAATGTTATATTTAAAAAATATTGAGATATTGCATATTATTATAGAATTATTATTACATTTTTGTTAATATTAATTTGTTTTGGTTATTAAGTTTTTTAGTGTTGTAATTATTATATAGTCCAAAATTTTAAATATTACTTATGTTATTATCACATTTTGAATATTATTATTATGTTTTTAGATCTAATACAAACCAAAACTATATCTTATCATGTTAAAATATTACAAATTCTACGCTTATAATTTTAATATTACATTTTGATTACTATTGTGATTTGGTTTTAAATTTTACAAGTGTTTGTTATTATTTTTTAAACCAAAATTAGATCTTATGAAGTTATAAGTATTTCATAATACATTTGTTGTTGTTATAATAAAAGGTAAAGTCATTTTTGGATAATTTAGCCGTTCACAGTTTATACTCGTGCGGGCCAGGAGTTGTACAAATGTTTTCAAATTACAATACAAAATAGCAAAAAACTATTACAAACATCATTCATCTCCAGCTTCGTCTTCTTCATAAGTAAAATCTTCGTCGTCATTTTCGTTTTCTTCCGCAATTTCTTGTTAAAGTATATCTTCGTAATCATCCGGATAATCTTCGAAGATGTCGTCTACGTTCACTTCGTCTCTGAACTCTATGTCTTGCATCCTTTTATCCGCCGCTGTCCAATCCTTAACTGCCACAAGCACTCCAAGTGCTTTGCCCGTCAATCTTGTTCTCTTAGTCGTGTATTGCAACCTCGCTTGGCTGAAAGCACACTCACTTGCAACTGTAGACATAGGTATAGCATAAATCTCTTTAACAATCCTGCAAAGAATAGGAAACTCTTCAGTTTTGGTACCCCACCATCGTATGATATCTTCAATACCTTGGTGTTGATAATTCGTAAAATCAAACCTAGTGGTCCAATATCTATACAACTCATTATCAGATTGAGGGGTTTCTGTAACATTGTTTCGTAACATTGCCAATTGAACATAGTTAGTATTTCTCCCTCTACCCCTATTGTTACTACTGCTTACATTTGTAGATGTATTTGATCTATATCTTGCAGCATACTTATCATAGATATTATACAAACTATCATATGTATCGTTAATATACCCTTGAGGGTCAATTGGTTCGGTCGGTGGTATATCTGTAGGAAACCGTACAGATTTATAAAAGCATTCAACTAGCAATTCAAATTTTTCTTTTCGTGAAAAAGGATCTAAAAGGCAAGCAAATGAATAACTATCAGGGATTGGATGAAAATACTTTGTGAACTTATATTCCATTCCAGGCACCATGTCTACGCATGCATAATGTGATCTAAATTCATCCATATGCATGGCAAGATTAGCAATCGTGAAAAGGGCCAAATGAGCATTAGGTTGATTTTGTGAAGAAAAGGTTAGGGTGTTTTCTTTAAAAAGTCTTAAAAATCTTAACATGTGTGCACAAAATTTCCAATGATCTGGTTCAATTGGTGTTTCACGATATGTATTATAAAGCGTCGTTATCTCTTCTTTAAAAACATGCGCACGTGCAAGCATTGTGTAAGTAGAATTCCATCTAGTTTCGACATCTAATAAAAGTTTCTTATATTTTTTCCCATTTGAAAGAACAAGTGTTTTAAAAGCTCTTTTTTTAGCAGCGGATGTCGAGCAAAATAGGATCCCATTTTTTATAGGGGTAATATAATCACCCTGAACCTTACGTATTCCTTCTTTCGCAATTAATTGAAGTACGTGGCATAAACATTTGGTGTGAAACAATTTTGGAAAAGGGGGATTGCAATCTTGTACAAGCAATGTTATAGCACTAATATTAGAAGATGCATTATCCAACGAAATAGACATAATCTTGTTTTTAATGCCATAAACATTCATGCATTCAATCATACTCTCCCTAATTATTTGTGCGTTATGCTTCCCAATTGATTCAAACCATATAATTATCCTTTGGAGGACCCATTGGGCGTCCATCCAATGGAGGGTAACACATATCATATCTAAATCAGTAAAAGTAGCTATGCCACTAGTAATCGAAACATTCCATGGCAAAGTCTGCATAGTTTCAATAATCTCTTTTTTTCTTTGTAAATAATATTTAAAGGCCAGCGATCGCAAAGAGGTACGTGGAATGCGTGTTGCCTGTGGGTTTACCCCAACTTGCATCCAATTTTCGTATCTCCAAGAATCCCCAAAACTAAATGGTTGTAAACTACCGACTGCATAAATCATTGTTTCTTCCCTATAAGTATCGTGGTTAAACTCAAAAGGAAGACCTGTTTGAGGGTTCGTGCAAACATTAGTTGGGTTAGGTTTTGTAGGATCATATATTTCATGTTTCGTTAAATGTTTTACCATAGTGCTAGTGCCCATATTTCTAGATCCACTTACATGAAGATAACGTTTATTGCACTCTTTACAAATACAAGACAAACCATCTTCTGATAGAGTATAGTGTTTCCAAATCCAAGATGTTTTCTTACGAGATCTCCCCCCACTAGTACTTCCACCACCACTTTCGCGGGAGGAGAGTGTGTCAACGTGAGGGAATTCTGTAGAAAAATCATCCATGGTATTGAGATCCACATTAGATGGTGCGTTTATCCCAGTATTTCTACGTTTTGAATTCATTTTAAAACTAATAACAGTTTTTTTTTTCAAATATGCAATAAAATACTAATAATAAAATCACAATTTAGACTAATAACAAGATAGAGCAACTAAATTTAGACTAATAACAAGATAGAACAACTAAATTTAGACTAATAACAACTAAGAAACAATTTGCAGAAAAACAAAAATCAAACAATTTCGAACGTAGGAGTAGAATAAGTAAAATAACTAATTGTAGTTTTCTAGAACTTATCGAACAAATAGATAGATTTAGAGAGAAGTAGAGAGTTGTTTGAGAGGTGTGAGTATTGGTGTTGGGGTCTCCTCTACTTATAGGGGAGACCCAAAAAAAAAACCGAAAAAACAAAAAAAAAATAATCGCCCGGACCATCCGGATGGGCGTCCGGATGGTCCGGACACATGATCCGGGGCATCCGGACAGTTTCGCCCGGACGCCCGGACAGACAATTCGGACCATCCGGATATCGATCCGGATGGTCCGAATTGGAACCGGGGCATCCGGACGCTTCTCCCGGATGCCCCGGTTCATCCAACGGCTAGTTCAAACGAACTAGCCGTTGGCTATGGCCAAAAGCGGACCATCCGCACGCGTGGCCGGATGGTCCGCTTGATGACGTCATGCTGACGTCATCAAACGGCTAGTAGAAATTAAAAAAAAAACAAAATTACCTTATAAATACACCCTACATCCTCCTATATTTTTCACTACAAATCTCTCCCTCTCCACTACAAATTTATCCACTCTCTCTACTACACTTCTCTAAAAAAAATTTATATTTTTCAAACTCTATTTAAATTTCAGGTTTCGCAAATGTCTTCGAAAAGAATAAAGAATGCTCGTAAAGGTGGACGTAGTGAACCAACCACTTCCGAATTGAGAGAGGTGGAAGATATGTTGTTTCAATCCACGGAGAGCGAGACTATCGAACATCGCCCCGAGGGGGAGATTCGCATCCGTAGTAATCAGCAAGGAGGTCGAGGTGTAACAAAAATTTGGTCCGGTATGTTTCTGAACTACGAGGAACTGATCCAAATAGAGGGTATGCAAAAAAATTTCAAACTTATTGAACCTACTAATGGCCTAGGTTGGATGATACTAGCTAGATTCAAATGTGATTGGTATATAGAACTAGTGCGAAGGTTTTATTCCACGGCTAGATTAATCGAAAATGATCCAAGAGGTTTAGGAATGAATTGTTTGATTGATGGTAAAGACATTAGTTTTTTTGAAACTGATTTCGAAGATCTTTTTTCCGTTCCAACCCATGAAATCTTTACCGGTGATAAATTACCTCCCATTAGTTATCGCCCTACGATCTGGAGTGATGATTGGCCTTTGTCTTACGAAGAAGCAGTAGAGATTCTTACTTGTCCTGGTGCGGAAGCTCCGGAAATTAGCGGTAAATTTCGAGCCATGCGGGGTAATTTGGATGGTATTGGGAAATTAGCTTTGAAATTGGTAAATAGTATATTTCTTCCCCCTAGTAACAATGATTCGCAGCTTTCATATATTCAAACATTTGTTACTGCTTTTATGATTCGAAATCAGGGAATAATTAATTTACCCAGCTTGATGATTCGAAATATGGCTGCGAGGTGTGGTACGGATAAACTACCTTATGGGATGATATTGAGTAAATTGCTTGTTTCGAAAGGAGCTGATGTGAGTATGTACACTCCGGTGAAGGTGAGGCCGACCAGTGCTATAGGTAGAAACTCTTTGCGTTTGCAGGAAATATACTCTTGGGATGGAGAGTTGATTTCGAAATTAGAGGCATGGAACCACCATAGAGAAGACTTGAATCTGATATATATTGCGAACGGTCTTACAAAACCGCCAAATCCACCTACTCAGTATCGAGTTGAGGCTGAAGCGTCTTTCGATCCAAATGCTAGTGGTTCTTCACGAGTACCGCCACAACAAAGACGAACCGATCGCGAATTTGCTGAGTTTGCGCATACTCAACAAATGAATCATATGCAATTTGCGCATACTCAACAAAAGGTTTGGCATGATGATTTTAAAAAATGGCAAGGTGAATTTCAAAATTGGCAGGGGGGGGGGGGGTAAATGACCAGCTTAGCCAGATACAGCAGTGGCAAGTAGGGGTGAATGATCAACTTGGTCACCTCCAGCAGTGGCATGGTCAATACGAGCAGTGGCATGGTCAATACGAGCAGTGACATCATGGACAAGATCAATGGAATGAGCGATTTGCAAACTCTCAAGCCCAACAGTCGGAGTATATGCGGCAGATGATGGAGAACATGCATTTGCAAGGTCAACCACCTAACAACACCAACGATGAAGCTCCTTAGTTTTTCGCAATTGATTTTCATTATCGTTGTAATGTTTATCTTTTTTATTTGATTGAACAACTATGTTACTTGTTTGGTTTTTATTTTTAATGAATTGTTTGTTTTGCTTCTATTTTTTATTAAAAGTTATTTAAATCACTTACCTAGCTTTCAATTTTTATTTTGTTCTTTAAAACTTACAAGTAATTTATGTTTATGCATATAAACTTCTAATATTGAATAGTTCGAAAATACAATAAACTATATAATTCATCTAACCATAAACACTTCAAGCTTGAAAGAATCTAAAGAATCACCTAATAATTTAAAATTTTAATACAATTATATGTCTAATAGGTATATGTTATTTAATAGTAATATATTATTCAAACGTATCAAAATCAAATTACAATTATTTTTTTAAAATATAATTGATGATTATAAAATTTCGATTAAAATGATAACATATTTAAATTAAAATACATGAAATAGAATAATTAACTCAATTATTGAAATTAGATTCAATTAACACTTACAAATTAATTTTAAATAACATTATAATATATTCTGATAAACGGTTCTTAAATGGTTAAATGGTTTGGCTGATGGTTTGAACTGGTAAACGGCTCTTAAATGGTTCGTCTGGTGGTTTGAACTGGCGGTTTAACTGTGAAACTGGCCCATTAGGACTGCAACCTGGCAGGACCGCCAAACCGTCAGGACCGCATAAGAGCAACCCGCCAGGACCGCAACTTGGCAGGACCGCAACCCGCCAGGACCGCAACCCGCCAGGACTGCAACCCGTGGTTCAGACTTAAACGGTGCGGGTTTGTGCTGGTTCAAACCGTTTGACACCTCTACTTATATCATTAGCTTTAAATGTATTAAATCCACTATGATTATTCCCATGCATGTTCCCAGCTTTACATGTAAAGGTGGCAAACGGTTCAAACCGTGACTCATCAGAACCGTTTAAATTTTTTTGGTTGTTTGCAGGTCTGGCAGTTTGCAGTTCTGTCGGATTACTGTTTATGCAGTTCTGCTGGGTTGCAGGTATAACGGGCCAGATTCGCAGGTTACCCAACAGAAGATCCATTTAGGCACCATTTATCAAAGTATTTTATAATATTATTTAAAATTAATTTGTAAGTGTTAATTGAGTCTAATATTAATAATTGAGATATGTACAATATAAACGAGTTAATTATGCTATTTATTGTATTTTAATTTAAATACTATATCATTTTAATCAAAATTCTATAATCAATGCAATTATATTCTAAAAAATATAATTGTAATATGATTTTGATATGTTTGATTATATTTATATATTTAAGATATTTTATTTAATATTTGGTATATATTAAATAAAATATATCCATCTAATTGTATTTTGATTATAAATTTCAATATTATTGAAAATATTTTTACGATTATAAAATTAATAATTTGATGGTATTAACCAAGATATCGTAAACAATATAATTGTAATATGATTTAGATATTGTTTGATTATATTTAGATATTGGGCCAGGCTAGAAATAATACACATTTTTATAGATTTAGAACCGCTAGATCTTATACCTAATTGATAGATCTCGCACCTAAATTTTGACCATTTTACCCTTTTCAGAAAACCTAGCTATAAAAGCGTTTGATAGATCTCTCACCACTTTTTTCCTCTCTTTCTCCCTCTCTCTCTAGAAACCTCTCAAGACCCATTTCTGAAATTCGATTTTTGAAGAATCTAAACTGAAGAAAACGTAAAGGTAAACGATACGAACATCATGGTGTAATTTGTTTTTGATTTCATTCGGTATAAACTGTCGAATCTAGGTTTTTTAGTTTTTGTGGTTTCAATTTCAAAAGTTGAATTTTTGTATGATTTTAGGTGTTGTTTTGTTAGATTAGTGTTATATTGTTGTTAGTACTGCTAGGATCTATGTTTTGGTGCTTGGTTTTGTTAGAAATGAGGCTGTTTTGGGGTTGTTGACATTAGGGATCGACATTGCTGTTGGGCCTCGTCGCAGGCCGTTCGTGCGATGAAGAGGGGTCTTCGTCGCACGGCCAAAATGAGACGAGGCCTTAACCCAGTCTCATTTTGGGCCTGCGACGAGGCCCAAATGAGGTCTCATTTTGGGCCTGCGACCAGGCCCAAATTGTTTTTTTTTTTTATATTTATTTTGTTTTTTTTCATTCTAATTCATATTTTTTTGCGTTTTATTTACAGGATGCCTCGATTCAAGATTAAAGCAAAAAATTCGTTCAAAAAAATTAGGACCGATGCCGAGGCGGCAGCAGCAGCGGATAGAGCGCGGGCCGAGGCCGAGGAGGCTGCTTCGAGCGAGGAACATGTTCCTGGTACACGTAGTATACGACGTCTCCGTCGTGGCGGTGATTATATTCCTACTCCTGCTGATGGTACCACAGGGGTAGCTTCTACGTCGCATCCCCCTGACGAGGAGTACGATGACGATGTAGATGCACCGCAGTATATGGAGGCTGATGCATCTCATGTACCGGACTATACGGAGGACGATGCACTTCACGCGCCAGAGGCAGCATTCCACTCATCTGAGGGTGAGGATGTTGATTTTTATTCCGTGCTGTCGCATGTTCCGGGACTTTTCCCGGATTACACCCTGCACGAGGCTTATAGCGTCTATCACGGAGATGTAAGTGTTACACCTTTATACTGTTTTATAATTTTCTTACGTGTTCTGTACACATGTTTTTAATTATTATTGTTTTACGAATTTACATATTTTATACATATTGCAGGATAGGGTCACTCTCCGATGCTTCGCTATGTATGACAGTCTCCGGAGATGGGACATTACAAAGCAGAGCAGGGTACGGGCCAGGGTGATGGAGACTATATTCGGTTCACTCGTCGATGCACTCACCCGCTGGCATACGAACCTCCATTTGGTGGAGGCATTCTTAGAGCGGTGGCATGAGGAGACTTCTTCTTTCCATTTCTCGTTCGGGGAGATGACAGTCACCTTGGACGATGTCCACGTCATTACTGGACTACCGGTTGTAGGTAGGTCCTTCACAGCTATACCCTTTGACGATGATGTTGAGAGGCTTGCTACTTATGCTGCCATGCTAGGTGTGCGACAATCGGAGCTGAGTAAAAACCTTAGGAATGCTGGTAGTGTGAACCTAGGGTGGCTGCGTACTACTTTTAGTAGTTCTCAGTATAGTGATAGGAGGATCACTGATGACCAGGTAGATCATGCCACCCGTGCCTACATACTATATCTGTTAGGTACCACTATTTGCGCGAACAAAACCGGGAACAGCATTCCATTAGATTACCTCCAGTTTGTGAACCAGTACCAGAGTTTGCATATGTACAACTGGGGCCAGTTGGTTTTAGCGCAGCTGTACCACGCCCTTAGTCAGGGATCTCTCCATGGTACGGGAGGCATTTGCGGGTTTCTAGCGTTGCTCGAGTCGTGGATTTTTGCACACTTTGTTCAGCTTCGAGCTCCACTTTTTCCGGGTTACGACGTATCCATGCCCCATATGTGCCGACATGCGCCGCGGAAGATTGGTGTCTCCCATGAGGTGCGCATGCAGATGAGACACGTACTGGCGACTTGCACCGAGGCAGATGTAAGTCATTTTCTTTCAATTTAATTATTTTAATTATGAGTACTTTTACTAATATAAATGGGCTAAATTATTCTATTTACAGGTCTTGTTCCTCCCGTTCATACATTTACGGGACCCTTTTCCGTTCCAGCAGGTGACTTATGTTGAGTTGAACCTTGCTTTGTTCGACGTGGTTGCGGCGTACTACCCAGACCGTGTCATTCGACAGATGGGGTATGTACAGCTGATTCCTAAGGATATACGCCCTCCTAAGTCGAAAAAAGTAGGGAAGAAGTGGGTCACAGACTTAAAGTGGGACGATCACTTGTGGCAGAATTGGGAAAGCCACGTGTTCACTCATTTTAGCACAGAGTACCGTGGTAGTGGACCGAGTGCTGACCCGATGTACTACATTTGGGCGAGGAAAAGGCTATGGTACATCGTCAGTCGTCCTGCGCCGGAGAGAGGTCCTCGGGTGGAGCCGCAGGGTGGTGCTGATTATTCAGGATACGAGCAGATTGCTGGGTTTGCTCCTACGCTACCTACTTTGGATCACCCTGATCTTCTAGAGTCCGCCCTCATGATGTGTAGGATCGCCGAGAGGTACCGACGACATTGATTATTATTCTGAGAATAACTTTGTTAGCTTTTTGGACATCAACACTATATTTTTGTAATCGGTAAATTGTATGACTGCTTTTAATTTTTGTAATCGGTTAATTGTATGACTGCTTTTAATTTATTGGAATCTGTTCATCGGTTTGATTACTTTCGAATGATATACACACTGAAAAATATAATGAAACAGAAATACACACTAGAAATTAAAATGAAACACACTGATACTTAAACAGCAACTCACACGCAAACATAAACACACACTCATACTCGAACAGAAACTCACACTCAAACAGAAATACACACGCATAATTAAATTGAAACTCACACTCAAACAGAAATACACACGCAAAATTATCTATCAGGCCAGTTCCATTTCATCAACCTCCTTTCTTCTTTCGCATCTTTGTAGTCACTGATTTCCTGTAACTGGATGTCAACAATGTCAGAGCGGACCGTATCCAGCTGGTCCTCTGTTATATAATCTGTCGCTTGACAGTTGTACCTGTTGCCCGCAATACGACGTTCCAATTCGGTGAGGTCAGAAACTAGATGTCGACGGGATGTGACCAAGACCGACCACCTAGCTCGCACTTCATCAACACGCCTTGAAATGTAAGGCGGCTGAACACCATCCCTTCCGTACAGGAAGTACATCTGGCATACTAATGCCTCGCAATACCTTTTACCACCCTCTGGAATGTGCATATTACCAGCTTCAACTGATGCCCTCATCAGATACTGATCTTCTAACTCAGTCCATGAACCCATTTTTCAGCTAGATTTATCAACTAATGATGAAGTCTCAATGTGCATGAAGCTTCTATTTATAGACTCATTCTCAAACATTCTAACAAATCCCGCTCATTCTAAAATATCAAAACTCCCACCCATTTTCAAAATTCAAAAACTCCCTCCCATTTTCTACATTCTAATAATCCCGCTCATTTTTAAATTTCAAAATTCCCTCTCATTTTCAAAATTCAAAAACTCCCTCTCGTTCTTGGAAATTCAAAAAATCCCGCTCATTCTTAAAATTCAAAACTCCCTCCCATTTCCTAAATTCTGAACTCCCTCTCATTATCTAAAATAAAGTCCCACCTAAATTCACTTCACTATATAAAGGGACTACAAATCCGTTTACATTCACATAATATTTTCTAAAACTTAGAAAGTTCAACAAATGGAGTTTACTCCCCATGAAGACTACCATTTGCTTCTGGCGGCGAGGATTGCCAGACGAGAGATGGGGGAAGATACTAGTGATGCTTTTTTTGATCGGGTGCTTTGTAAGATGTACTACGGCTACGGCCGTTTACAAACAGAAGGGCTCCTCGTGCGCAACCGTGAGCAAATCAAGCAGAGGTATATTTTTTGCCAACCGCTCCAGCGTTTGTTGTTTCAGCCGTATAAAATTAAGCAAGAAGCGGCCACCGTCTTCAACATGACAGTGGTAGACTACATCAGTAGGGATATGGTTGCGTATCTTCAGGATAGGATTGCGGAAAGGGAGGAGGGGGTTAATTCTGACGACAACTTGGGATATGACTTCGATGATTGAGCATTTGGTTGTTGCCATTTCGTTTTTTAATTATTTTCTTATGTTTCGTTAAGTTAAAAGTCATAACTTAATGATTTCCTCTTCTTGTAACCACTTCAAGTGTACTTGTTGTTTTCTTCTATTTCTTTATAATGTACTTGTTGTTTTCCTGAACTTCTTCAAAATGTACTTGTTGTTTTATCCCATATACTGGTATTTTATTCAAACAAATGTCCAAAATGATAAACTAGGACTATTATGTGTCCGAAAAACTAGGCAAAAATTCTGGCCTAGCGTCGCAGGCCCAAAATGAGACCATGCCCATTAAGCGTCTCATTTTGGGCCTGCGACAGAAGCTTTCTGTCTAAAAAATATGGGCCAAATATTTGGCCTGCCGTCGCAGGCCCAACATGCGACCAGGCCCAAAAGGCGTCGCATTTTGGGCCTGCGACAATTGCTTTCTGCCAGAAAACTGTGGGCCAAATATTTAGCCTGCAGTCGCAGGCCCAAAATGCGACAAGGCCCAAAAGGCGTCGCAATTTGGGCCTTCGACAACTGCTTTCTGCCAGAAAAATATGGGCCAAATATTTAGCCTGCAGTCGCAGGCCCAAAATACGACAAGGCCCAAAAGGCGTCGCAATTTGGGCCTGCGACAAATGATTTATTTTTAAGAATTCATGCCTAATTTTGACATTGGATATGTGATATGTGTTTCTAATGAAACTTACGTTAAACTTAAAATCGTCAAACACATTTGTATGAAAGCGACAAACACCGTAAACTACATTACAACAAAATTACATCAAAATTACATCAAAATTACATCAAAAGTACATCAAAAGTACATCCAGAGTACATCAAAATTACATATGTTACAGTAGATGTTATGAGAACTAACTAATTTAAACTACAAATGTCGCACAAAAACATTTCAAACATTATAAACGTCCTCGTCTCTAGTCAAATCTGTGACATGGGGTTTTTCGTTCAAGTTGATTTTCCTTGCGGGCATTATCTGTGTAAATTTGTTCAACCGCCGGTAGTATGGATGCGCCCATTGATTCGCTTCTTCGGTTGCGTAAGCGGCCCAACACGGGTATAATGGAGGCAACGGTCCATCAGGTAGAGTAGTAATCTACAAGGAAATTGCGTAAACGAATGCATTAGTAGTGATAGCGTAAGAAATTTTGATTGGAAATGAAATATACTTACATTAACAAAGTGACATCCATGCACGAAAGCTATCCCAACTTCTATGATCATCGAATTGTTGACGGGTGGCTTTCCACGTATTGGTAGATACGTTAACGAGGCTGCGAGCGATACATGGTATACCATGCATTGATACCTTGTCGCGATGACCAGTCCAATGTCCGGAAATGTCATCCAATAGTGGCTACTAGGATTCGGCTTGAAGTAATCTAATCTTTGTATCAAATCGTCAAACACCTTCTCCGAACCATATACATCCAACCAACATGCACGGTTGTCCCGCAACTCCTTCAACAACTCGCGTCTAACATCCTCCCATCTATCTTCGTCGTTGTATATTGAATGCGCTACGGAACGATATCCGCATTGTCCGTCCGGAAGAACGTCAACTAACTTTGAAATGTAAGTGTGTAGAAAGGTCGGGATGCAATCCGGATACAATGTTAACTTCCCATCCTTAACAATTTTCTTAGGCCTTCCAACCTTCTTTTTTGCTAATGGAGGTTTGGGTGGTACGATGGGAGCCACTTTGGATGCGGCCGTGCTCCCTAACGTGTTTACGGGTGTACTACCTACCGAGTTAGCCAGAGTACTAGCACTAGCGGTTTGTTCAATGGGATATTCCCACGAACTAGGGTTCCGTTTAGTCGATTTATCAACGCCTCCCTTTGGTCTACCCTTAGCTCTAACCGCTTCTTTAGGATCTTGAATATGACTTGTCTCGGGCATCAAAATTTGCATTAGTTTATTGATAATGTGGTCTTGTTGGTCGGGGCGGAAACTACGAATGGAGTTGTCAATTAAGGAAATCTTTTTTTGCAATTCCTCTTCGCGAGAGGTAGGATCCCTGTGCACAATATCTAATCTTTTCCAAAAAATATCCACATCTTCTAAAGGGATGCACCTACCTTCTCTAGCTATAAAGGCAATTTCACATGCACAAGGTAAACCATGAGTTTTCCTAAGGAAACAACCTCCACATGCCACCCGATCTACTCTTATATTCCGAGCACGTACAATAGCAACCGTCAGTATCTTTAGCCCCGCATGTGACACATGACCTTTAAGATTTTTGGTCAAAACACCATCGAAGCCGGGAATTGATCTAAACTTACTTCGCTCGAATGATTCGACGATACCCGCATGCTGCTTCGTTAACAAGTTATGAACTTTTTCCCAAAAAGTCTCAAAGTTGCATTGATTCGTCCCAAGATATTTTTTTAGGGACGAGTGTGCACCCTCCGCCCTACATAGTACAAGTAATAAATTATCAACATACTTGAACTTTAATAAAATAACTCAACGAAAAGTAGGATAGAAGGACTAACCTATTTGTAGTTGTTTGGCCATAATGCTTAATCGTGTTCGTTTTGTACGCAAGGAACTTGTCAGCATATTTTGTTATCCACGAGTCCATAACGTACGCAAAGCACTCCGGTTTAGATGCAAACATCTCCTTAAGTGTATCCAGGTTCTTTTGGTAACTCTCAAACGTGTTCGCCTCCGCAGCGTAGCCGTAAAATTCAACAAATTGTTTCACTACCGCATCATCGTGCAATATCTTCCGAACCGCCCCAAGGATGTTCTTACTAATGTGCCACGTGCATAACAAATGGTGCGTTCCGGGAAAAATTCTATCAACCGCACACATGAGAGCTAACTCCCGATTGGTAACAATAATGGATGGAAATGCGCACACGCTATCCATCATCAAACCACGAAGAGTTTCCAGAGCCCATACGTAGTTTCCAATCTTCTCTCCGCTCATAAACACGTACGCAACGGTAAATGTGATGGAAGTGGACGTAAAACGGACAACCTCTAACAACGGCATCTTATACCTAGTCGTCTTGTACGTACAATCCATGAATAACACGTTCGGGAATGTACGTAATAAGTCTATGCTAGTAGGATGTGCGAATAAAAAGTCAGTGATCACCTTTGTATCATCTTTGAAACGCTCCCACGTCGAGTATCCATTCTCCTTCAACTTCGTCAATAGATATTGCATTTGGGTTTGTCCCCCGTGTTCAGCGTCCCGATGTTTTTGGCGGACATTGTAGATTGCACGCATGTTCGAAATGTTTTCCGGATATTGGTGAGACAAACTACGAACTAGTTCCTCTTCGTCCAGTTTTAGCCTACAAGCGCGGGAATGACCGTCTAGGCGAACGTAGGGTTCATGATTGTGAGTACCGTTTATCACCTCCAAACGCCATTTCATGGCTAGTACGTCGATCGGATGACCTTTTAGCGCAAACGGACAATTACATTTCTTCGTCGATGTCTTCCTCTTTTTCAAAGTGTCCGGCTTTGCCTTTGATACGTATACACCGTATCGCTCGCAAACGTACTCTAACCTAGGAGTCCTTCCCCATTTCCCACTATCGTACAGTTTTCTTATTGTGACAAACTTGATCTTCTTTGATTCAATCTCCACGAAAGCATCTAATTCGTCTTTAGTGAATAACCTATCCGTGTTGAATATTTTACTGTAATCGGCATCCATAAATGGAGGCTGGGCAGGTTCATCCTGCAAAATATACAATCGAAATGTATGAGTTTATATATACAAGTTGCAGTAGCAGGCCCAAAATGAGACATGTCTCAAGTCCCGTCGCAGGCCCAAAATGCGACGGGCCCAAAAGAGCGTCTCATTTTGGGCCTGCGACAGAGGCTCTCTGGCTACAAAATATGGGCCATATTTTTGGCCTAGCGTCGCAGGCCATAAATGAGACGGTCTTTTGGGCCCGTCGCATTTTGGGCCTGCGACGGAGCTTGTAAGCCGTCGCGCGCTGTTCGTGCGATGACGATGCTGTTCATCGCACGAACAGCGTGCTACAGCCCTGAAATCATAAAAACTTAATTTCGAGCCTTACCTCCATCCGGTAAGCTTCCTCCTCGTTCAGTAAGTCTTCCAGAGAAATGCCCATCTCTTCGTTGTCCATAGATACTCCGATTCAAGATTTTTCGAAGTGGGTTTGATGGGTTTAGGTAAAAAACGCTAATTTTTTCGAATTAATGGGTTTAGATTAGTAGATGTTACTACAAAGCTTGTAGATCTAGTGTAATATCGGATAGATTAAGTGTTTCGGCCGATTTGGAGACAAAATGGCATAAATGTCAAAATCTAGAGAGAGGAAGGGCAATTTTGGAATTTCAACTTTCAGTTTCAAAAAATAAGGGAGTAGGGTGAGAGATCTATAAAAATGTGTAACATTTCTAGCCTGGCCCTTAGATATTTGAGATATTTTATTTAATATTAAGTACATATTATATAATATATACCTATTAGACATATAATTGTATTCTGATTTTAAATTATTGCGGTATCCGGACAATTCTCCGGAATTTTGTTAACTTGACTAGGATTTGTTTTTAGAGTTAAAGAGAAAAAACTAATATTTTTTTTTCAATGTGAAGGGTTTGTTTATGTAGTAAAAAAAGTGTTTTTTCCAATTATCCAATAAATATTTTAAAAACAAAATTTTGTTAGAATTTTTTCAAAAAAATATAAATCAATAAAAATCATGCATTTCTAATTTATCATAAAAGAACTATTTATTTATAAAAATATTATAACAAAGACTAAAATTCTTTTACGGAAACAAAATAATGTTTTGAATTATTATATTTTAAAATTAATTTTTTAAACTAAAATATTAATTAATTTTTAAATAATCAACAAAAATTTTAAATAAAAAAATCTATAAAAAAACATGAGATGGTTTTTCCAAATTTAATATTTCATAGCACCACCGAAGTTATTATATTCTTGGATAAATAAAAAAGCTACCATTCCCATTTCTATACTTTATGAGTACTCCACGTGGCATATCGGGTAGGTTGCAACCTTTTACCATTTTCTCACAAAGGGAAATAACAAACTAGCCCTGGAATTGTTTCGGGCCTCCGGAAAATTCGTCCGATGCTCTGCAACAATAGTCAGGATCGCTTGGACAATATATTTTTTTTTTAATTTTTGAAATTGTTTTTAATGGATCTCTCCTATAAATAAAGGAGATCTCAACTCCAAACTCACAAACTCTCTAATCCACTTTACATCTCTCTACTTGTTCTAGATATTCTATAAAACTCGAATTTTTTATTTTATATATTGTAGTTCTACTTTTAGAGTTGTTCGATTTTTTTTCAACAAATTGTTTCTATTTGACACTTAAATAACGTTGAGATAACATTATAATAGCTCAGTTAAAAGCTTCGTATAATTTATCAAGTTATTTACTTGGTGTAGTTATTTAAATTAGTTTTTTTAATTCTAATTTTATTAGTTGTTATTAGTTGAAATTAATACTATTTGCGATATTAATTAGTTTCAATTAGTATTTTATTGCATATTTAAAAAAGCGTTGTTTTAAGTTTTAAAATGTCTCTAAAACATAATGTAAATTTAAAATATAACTTAAGATATGCTACTAATATGTAAAACCAAAACATAATAATAATATTCAAAATGCAATATTAAAATGGGTGAGTTCTTAAGAGGTACATCAAATATATCAAAATTCTTGTTACATGCAAAATATTTTCATAATTCCAATAAGTGTATAATATTTTTGATACTAACACTGTATCTAATATTCTAGATACACCTATTAAAATTAACCATACTAAGGCCCACTAAACACGAATTTTTAATTATTCTATATATCTTATTGGAAATAACCCTATTAAAATTATAACATTATAACTTCTAATCTTTTACCATGATAAGATCTCATTTTGGTTTAAAAAATAATAACAAACACTTGTAATATCTATAACCAAATCACAATAATAATATTCAAAATGTAATATTAAAATTATAACAATATAACTTGTAATCGTTTACGATGATAAGATCTGATTTTGGTTTAAAAAATAATAACAAACACTTGCAATATTATAACCAAATCACAATAGTAATCAAAATGTAATATTAAAATCATAACCATAAAATTTGTAATATTTTAACATGATAAGATATAGTTTTGGTTTATAACATAATATCAACACTACTAATATTTAAAACCAAAACATAATAATAATATTCACAGTGCAATAATAACATAAGTAATATTTAAAATTTTGGTTTATATAATAATTACAACACTTAAAATATTAATAACCAAAAAAAATTAATACTAACCAAAAAAAATTAATACTAACCAAAATGTAATAATAATTTTATAATCATATACATTATCTCAATATTTTTTAAATATAACTTAACATATGATTTTGGTTATAAAATAATTAAAACATTTATAATATTTAAACCGGTCCGGCGGGTTGCAGATCTGGCGGTTTGCAGTTCTGCCGGGTTACTGCTTATACAGGTCTAACGGATAAACATATCTGCTGACTGCTGGGTTGCAGTTCTAACGGACCAGGTTCACAGATTACCCGCCGGATTACTAAAAATTCTCCAATTTTTACCCGCGGTTCTTTGACACTTCTATTTACATGCATTTAATGGGTATGTTTCAATTAGTGAACCGTTACTTTCTTTATGAACATTAGAGCGGTTACTTACCTTACGCACGTTCCCTTACCTGTTTCTTTTCCATACACATTCGCTTTATGAGAATTAATTTTTTTTCTATTTAAATTTGAATTCTCTTTTTTAAGTGCTCGTTTGAATTCAAATTTAAAAAATTAATTTATTTTTCATACAAATTTGAATTCCCTTCTTTTAAGTGTAGTAGATTCCTAATTCCCGTTTGAATTCAAGTTTAGGGAATTAATTTGCATTCTATATCGATTCAGATTTTCCTTTTTAAGTGTAGTAAGTTTCCGTTGCTCGTTTGAATTCAAATTCATATCTTTAAGAGTAGTAACGCTTTCTTTTCCATTATGAGAATTCAATTCAACCATTTTACTTAGGATAAAATTACGTTTGTTTGACTGCTCTTTTAAATCTCAAGGTGATTTTTCGCCGACAGAAAAATTCTGGTCACCGGTGAAAGGTAAGCTTGGTGCTAGAGCCACAGCCTGAGTTGTCAAACTCGCCGGAATTGTTTCGCTAATCACTGGCTGCTCCAGAAACCGAACATCAGTCAACGAATCAAAACATCCAAGTCATTTGTTGTCTCGATGGTGTTTATAGTACGAATAACCTCAAGAGTCGTGGCATTCTCCTCCTCAGCATTTTTTGTAGCATACTTCAAATCATGAGCATATTATCAAATAACATGACCCAACAAATAATAAATGTTACATAAAAAACTAAATAAACACGAAAAAATAATTATTAGTAACTAAATTATACAACATACAATACTAAAAACTAAATAAGCACAAAAATAAAAAGTTTACTAGGTTGGAAAATTTCAAAACAAATTGGAAAAATCGGAAAAACTAAAAGAAATCCAGTCGCACCATCGGTGCGTCGGCTACGCACCTATGGTGCGCAAAGTCGGCACTATCGATTTCGTTCAGCTTCCTCCCGATTCTGACGAGGAAGATGAACAATACCTTTTAAATTTCTAACCCCAGCTACCCCAAAATTGAACCTTAAGTCATAAACTCTAACATTCACCCACCAATTTTACAATAAATTTTACCTAAACACCAACAAGAAACACATAATTAACTACCTAATAGCTTGATAAATCAAGAAACTAACAAAATTATTAAAAAAAGACTCACCTCGGTGAAAAATGAGGGACATTAGATTTCTTCACCATCGAGGAAGATGAGCTTTTTAAATGAGAAAGATGTCACCGGAGGATCATCGAAAGAAGAGGTGGTCGCCAAAATTTGTAAAGAAAAAATGAAGAAGATAGAAATTGAGAGAAATGAGAGGGCAAGTATGTTGTTGAATGAGTGGGTAGGGATTAGGAAAAAACGTCTTATATATTCCCAAAAAAGTATTTTTTTTAAGGAGGGAACCCGCAGCCGCTACTCAGAGTGCAATGAGTGCGCACAAGGTAAACCCTTAGTCTGACGTGATAGCCTGCAAACCAACGCCAGAAGGTAAACCGCACAAGGTGACAGGCTCAGCCGAGAAAGCGTATGTAGAGGGATTCGAACTTGTGACCTTTTGGTCATAAGAATGCCATACTCAACTAACTCGGCTACCCCTTGGGGGCCCAAAAAAGTATTTTTGTCCAAACAATGGCGGGGTTATACTATTTTTGGATAAACTTAAAATTGGTTGGGATTCGACTTCATTTGGGTGAATTTAGATCAACCATTTTCAAAACCATAAATTAAAAAATTTAACTTATAAAGTGGATTTTTCTTTTCCTTCCTAATATTTTACCTAATATAGGTCTTCCTTATATTTCCAATATAGGCTCGTATTACTCAAATCGATTTTCCCTACTATCTAAATTTTGTTTGTATCTTTTATCCTTGACTCGTAAATATTTGATATATATTAAGTAAAATTGGGACTTTTATTACACAAATTTCAAAACGAAGGGTTCAATTCTAAGACATGCCTCAAAATAGATATCTAGGGTTTACAAAGAGGCGAATATGCCAATTAGAGAATAAATTCACAAAACAACCGAAATCAAACCAAAAAACCTTCATATCCCTCTGATTCTTCCTATAAATGAAGAAATTAGAGAACCTCGATACAAACTCACCTTGAAAATTAGTAGAAATAGCAGCTAAGGCATCCAGCATTACAAAAACTCCAAATCCCGATTAGAGCGAGCCACCAGATTGATAATTAGAGCCATACTTTAGGACATCTTATCACCAAAATGAAGAACCAACAAATAACATGAACTGGAAACCTTGCAGAAAGTATACCCACCAGGAACCATGTAAGAATTAAAATTGAATTTTCTTAAGAATTCATCTTAAGAGAAAACTTCCTTAAGGGTTGGGATCCTTTCTCAGATATCTTGTTCCCATCCCTTTAAGGAATGTGATTGTTGTAAGGAAAGATGGAGCACTGATTTGGTCAAAATTCATGGTTTGATTGGATTTCAATGTTGTTTTTGCAATCCAGTCTGCCGATTTATTTTGTTCCCGGAAGATTTGAATTAGTCTCATATCAAAAGATAAGAGATTCCTGCAACATGATAGAAAATGAATGTGAATTTATAGTAAATTTGAAAAAAGGAGTTGATTCCCAGGAGAATTCGAAAAGTTGGGCAATGATTAAAAGACGGCGCTGACGTCACTATTTGTAATTAAAGAGGTTACTTGTTGAAGAAGGTGGCGCAAAATTCAAGGTGAAAAAACGGCTGGAGTGGCCAATCAGAGAGCGACACGTGTCCCACTAACTCTGGCAAAAACCATTTTGAATTCGTGAAGCTTAACCTGTCCGGGTATCCCCATAGTTCTATCTGAATTGAAAACCACTTCAGACATCGGACTGTTTTTCAGTTCTTTGACAAGAAAACTTGTTCAAACACCTAAAAAGGGCTCGTGATGAGTCCGAATTCAGCATGCTCCCCGAACAATGGTAGATCGGTCAAGTTTCTCCAAAAACCAGACAGGTTACAGGGACAGGGATCGAACATGTCACTTGGACCGGACAGGTTTCCGTGAACACTATGAACTTAAGGCAGTTCGAACTATGACAAAAGTACTAAAAACCTAAACACTTCTTCACTAAGCTACTTGCTCTCCTACTTAAGAGCTCATGGGTCTTTGAACATGACCCGGGTCCATTAAAAATGACCCAAAAGCCCATAAGGGCCCAAACATTACACTATAAATACCCAACCACCCGCATTAACTATGGGTAATGAGAATTAACTGCTACCAAGCTGCTTAATCATCTCTCTACTCTCTACTCTAACCGTTAAACACCCATACACCACCGTTAAACACCCATACACCACCGTTAAACACCCATACACCACCTTGAAACTCCACTTGAAATTACTAGCCTACCCTCAGGAAATTATAATCCACACCATGGACAACTCCTAGGGAGACTACAAAAGAAACTTATTTTTCCCTAGCATATGGAATGGATGCAGTTAGCCCCATAGAATCTACTATGTCATCTTTTAGAATAAATCAATATTCTGACAGATCCAATGATGAAGCTAAAGGGGGAATTTAGATTTGATTGAGGAGAAAAGAGATCGAGCTCATTTAAATGTAATCCATTATAAGACTCTTATGAGGAACATATATGATTTGAAGGTAAAAAAAAGAGTTTAAAGAAGGTGACAAAGTGTTGAGAAAAGTATTTTTGCATACAAAGGAGAAGAGCCTTGGGAAAAAGGCCATGAACTGGGAAGGGCCTTATATGGTTGTCGAGAGGATAAAACCAGGATCTTATCGCCTTTGTGATATTCAGGGGAGGATACTTCAACACCCATGAAATATTCAACATTTGTGATGATTTTATGAGTTTGACATCTGTCAGACTAGCTAGCTAGCTATAATTCTAATAGCTAGGTATTCATGATGAATCTGAATAGTTAAATTTTATAAAAAGTTACCTCAAAGCAATTTCGAAGTAAAGTCATTTCCTTGAGAGTTCTGATTTGTGGGCACGTTTGGCAAAATCCAATGATTACCATTTTTGAATTTGAGTACATTTGGAAAAATCTGATGATTATATTCTAAATTTGAGTCTGAAAAGATTTGAGGAGAAAGAAAATATATTATTTATTTTTTGACTTCGAGTTTCTGATATGGCCCCTAGCAGGATTCGAAGACATTTAGTTCTCATTGATTTACTGACATGAGAACTAGGGGGGCTACTCATATGGAAGTAGAAATTTAAAGACTAAAGTGTAAATTATGTAAGTTTAATAGAACAATTATGATTATGTAATTCTATTAAGGACTAAGGGTAATGTATTCCTTTATGTAACCGTTTTAGTTTAAAGTTGAGTCCTTGTGCCTTTATATAAAGGCCAAGGCTGAACTAATAAAGGGGTTGAACATTTTTCGATCTAACTCAATTGTGCTCTGACTCTCTCTCTCTCTCTAAAACTTGCGTATTACTTTTTCCTTAAGACAAATCTCTTGATAATTGAACTCACCAAATTTAATTCAAACAAATTATTTTGTACTCAAATCGTTTAATTCAATAGACAAACAAATAAAGTAGAGAGACAATTAAATTGGAAAAAATGGAAGCAACATGGTCCAATTTAAAATACAATGTTTATAAAGTTCAAAGACATAAAGACTGAAACACATACACTTTTAAATGTGGTTATACATTTTTTTGTGGGTTTGATTTGTATTTGAGATACATAAGATAATATTGATAACGAAATTATATCCATTTTATGTGTTTGTTGAAAATATCAAAATAATATTTGAAATATACAATATGTGTAGATTGGGGTTATCTTGTTACATGTACATTACATGTACATAAGCATTCATAAGTGTGATCATATTTGGATGATATGAGGTCATGTGTGGATGATATACAGTTTTGTCTGGATGGTGTTGGTCTTTCGTAGATGATGTAAGTTGTCGTATGTCGATAATATTAAGTTTATGTGTGAATGATTTGACGTCTTCTGTGGATGATATGAGGTCATGTTTGGATGTTGTGGGTTATGTGTAGGTGGTCAAATTTAAATCAAATCTTAAGGTAACTTCATTGGATTCACGAAAGAGGAATAGTGAAACGGAAAAATGTTATAAACGTTTGATAAAGTATAACCCGTCAAGGTTCTCTGGTAGGAGGAATCCAGAAGAACCATAATGGTGGTTAGGAATAATTGAAATAAATCTGAGGCAATACAAATATCAAACAACGATAGAGGGGTTATAACCGCGTTTTGCTTTACAAAGCGAGCTCATCCCTGGTGGAATGATATGAAGGCCATGTGAGCATTGTTGCTACTGAAAATAAAATAGAGACGTGGGAAAATTTCACATGTGTGTTTAATGAAGAAAATTTATCATATACATATAGACAAGAAAAACAAAAAAAAGTTTATGAATTCAAACCAATAAAATATGTTTGTTTAGGAATATGAAGTAAACTTTATAGATTTATCTTGTTATACACAAGAACTGGTAAGTAATGAATGTGAGTAATTTCAAGTTGAACTACTATAAAACATATGTGTAAAAATAAAAGTAGTGGAGTTAAAAAATTATATCAGTTTAGTCAGAAAACCAAGATGTTAGAAATAATCTTAGTAAATTTAATCGAAGTCCATATGATAAAAATCGGCAGAAATTTGAGACTGGATGATTGAATATATATCAGGCTACATCAAGATTCTAAAATTAATTTGATCATGGATTCGGTCATATCATTCCACGTCATACTAGCTCATTTACAAGCAGTTTTAAAATGTGATACGCTCGATGGCTTTCAGAGGATGTTTCGGAAGGATCGCCCATTTTCAACTTGTAAATAGTCGGTCGAGTAATAACCCACAGTTCTGATACGGTGCTTCTACCGGAAGCTAGTGTGTCGGTTGTTTTATTTTCGGTTTCTGGTACTTGTTTGTACTGCTCTTCTTCGGGTTTAGAGGCCCCAGCTCATTGCAACACTAAACCGAGGACGAGACTAAACCTTTTTGGTTTTGGCTCACCCTAAGCACGATTTACCACAAGTTTAGATTCAATTGGAAGTCTTACGTGTCGTGAGACGGAAATTTGGGTCAGCCTTATCCCAATTATTTTCGTTTCATACTCAGTCACATTGTTCGAGACGAGGAATCCAAAACTAAGTAGAATGATAAAAAAAAAGGTCTCACGTTGGAGAAATAAGTTGTATAACAGTGCAAACGTTTTAGCTTTTTATCATTTGTATGTATGGATTGTCCACAATGGCTTCTGGTTGAATTCTGAGATAGGTCATTCGTCTTAGAATTCGGTGAGAAATGTGTCAGATCTTGGAATTTGATGGTTGTTTGTGGATCAAATTTGATGTTAAAATATCTCAGTGTTACACATCACCGTGTTAGTCTAACAGATATGTGAGGCTTCTAGAGGACATTTTTAAGAGAAAAGATGTTTGGACAACGATTTTGTGGCTTTTGGAAATATTGTTTTATTTTTTTTTACTTTCACTACTAAAACTATGTCAAGTTTTGCAACTATAAATATTTTCTTTTGGCAGTGAGAACTGATTTATTGCCATAATAAATAGTTCGGCATATCATTTATTCTTCTTTTTTTAGCAAAAATGTACTTACTGCATAGTTAGAAATTACTAGCTAAATATAAAAAATATCAAATGGGTTCGGTCGTGTAAGGTCATTGGGGTAAGCTAAATATATTTTGATGCTGTAGAATATTTTGTTGCAATAAGGTGTCCAATTGAAATTTTGAACGCCCTTAGACTATCCACAGCAGTGGGGATATTTCATCTCCAAAAAGTGCGCCACATCAGCGCCACATCAGCATACTCTCCAAATAATTCTGCAAAAATTCTCACTCCCCACAGCAGTGCATATTTCATCTTTCAGCATATCCCACCATATTTCTCTCTCTTCCACATCATTCCATCATACAATATCCTACCATATATTTTTATTTATCTTTCTTATTATTTACTATATATTTATATTAAAATTATATATATTAAAATTAATAATTTTTTTAAATTAATATAATATATTTTCTTTACAAATAAAAACTATAAAATTTCAATAATTAAAAATATAATACATAATATATAGTATATTTAAAAATCAAAGTTAAAAATAAAATTGGTCACCTAAATTTATTATTTTCTTTACAAATTTAATAAAATATATTATTGATCACCTAAATTTATTTGTTTAATTTTTATTTACCAAATAATTACTTAAATTATCGATCATTTAATTTTTTTAAATGTAACTACTAAAATGATCCAAATATTGTTTCCAAAAAACTTAATAAAATAAAGCTCAATAAATTTTGATGTCCGAATCAAGTCTATCAACTCTCTACAGATAGATCTCACAAAACTATAATTCATGGTATAATTCTTTTTATTTTTTAACTTACAAAAATGTTCCGAAAATTGTTTCGGAAATACTAAATAAATAAAAAACTCAAAAAATTTCGGTGTCGGAATGAAACAAACCAAGTCTCTACGCGTAGATATCGAAAAATCATAAATAATGGTATACTTTTTTTAATTTTTTAACTTACAAAAATGTTCCGAAAATTGTTTCGGAAATACTTAATAAAAAAACCATAAAAAATTTCGTTGTCCGAATCTTTCAAACCAAGTCTCTATTTATAGATCTCAAAAAATTATAAATCATGATATAATTTATTTATTTTTTTAACTTACAAAAATATTACAAAAATCATTTTGAAAATACTAAATAAATAAAAAACTCAAAAAATTTCGGTGTCGGAATGAAACAAACCAAGTCTCTACGCGTAGATATCGAAAAATCATAAATAATAGTATACTTTTTTTAATTTTTTGACGAACCATTTGTTTTAAAAAAAACGTTTTTTTTTTAAGATAAAAATAAAAAATAGGAGACTGCAGCATGCTAAATGGCATGCTGCAGTTGGTTGTGGAAAAGATGAATTGGGGTTCATCTTTTGAACCCCAATTCATCTCTAGCTGCCAGCGTGTATCAATAACACGCTGGTGCTAGAGATGCAGCGCATATTTCGTTTGAAATATGCGCTGCTGTGTATAGTCTTAGGTACTTTGAATAACATGGCTCATTTGTTAGTGGATAAAAAATAAACCGGGTGAGAGAATAACACGCTGGTGCTAGAGATGCAGCGCATATTTCGTTTGAAATATGCGCTGCTGTGTATAGTCTTAGGTACTTTGAATAACATGGCTCATTTGTTAGTGGATAAAAAATAAACCGGGTGAGAGAAACTAACATGCCAGCGAGTATTTGTACTTCCTTGATGATAGTGTGTGGTGATTTCATTTCTGTTAGGATCGTTAGCTAAGTTGGTTCCGCGTTGACTATTTTTTTTGCTACCAAATAGCTTAATAATTTACTAAAGCAAACTCCAAATGTATAGTTCTCTCGATTAAGCTTGAGCTTGAAAATCGTCAAAAGGTCTGAAATGAGGTTAAGCTCTTCTCAGCTATGTCATTAGAGCGGACTTCTAAGCACCCCGGGTAATTAATGTCAAACGGAAAGAACACGTTAATAATATGGTTCGACCATACTAACATGGTCAACCAAATTCTACGAATTACATCATAGGTCCTAATCTTGGTGCATCAACGATCTGCATTATTGCGTGTCTCTCTCAGTTTGCCCTTACGCATAAAAATGGTTGCTTTACATTTTTGTTCAATTTAGGAAGATCGTCCACACTTTTGTGATCCTTGTAAGTAATAATATGAACTTATAATAATACAATTATTATTTAAACAAATTGTTTATTTATTGAAGGTGTTAAAACTATATATTAATTTATGAAATTAAACTATTATTTAAACAAATTGATAATTGTGTATATTTTATAATTTTAGTGGCTATTAAATGTGTTATGAAAAATATTATTATTATTATTATTAATATTATAATTATTAACATTAAGATGATGAAATTGGTGGTAGATTGTATTTTAAATTGGAATAGGTTAATTGTTTCGTTAGATTTGTTTTAAGTTAAAAAATCTAAAGTATCTAACTAGTTATTTATAATTATATCACTCAACCAAAAATCACTAAAACTTTTAAAACTTTTGCATTATATATATACTCATATGTGCTTATGAATAGTGGGTGACTACTTTAACCAGTTTATCATCATCGTATTTAATTTGGTTATTTAGTATTTAAACGTTTATTTATTTATTTACATATTTAAGTAGGTAAATCTTTTATAATTTAGTTATTCTAACGTGGTTTTTGTTTTAATGTGTTTTGTTTATCTGACGCGTGTTTTAATGTGTGTTTTTTTAGAACATGATCCAGAGCTTTCAACCTCCTCGTCACTAGACGTGACATATTTTTGTTTATCTTTTTTTTTCCGAGAAGAATGACGCTCTTTTAGAGCTACGAAACTTTGTTTTTTTTTGTTCAAGCATTTTGTTTCAAATTGCTCTAACAAATTTTGGCTTTTTTGGGATGAGGATGTGGATTTGAATGTTGTTGTTGACCATGATCAGCTGCTTCATATGTCTGTGATTTATCCTGCTTGTAATGATAAGTTTTTCTTCACTTCTGTTTATGCTAAAAGTAATCGAAAGCTAAGATTGGATCTTTGGGACCAGTTGAAAGCTATTGCTACTAATTAGATGCCTTGGATTGTAACTGGTGATTTTAATGCAATCACTTGCTCTGAGGATCAAGTGGTCTGTTCGACTTATGATCATGTTGGCTCTTGTGACTTTAGTGATACTATTAGGTAGTGTTAGCTTGAAGATGTTGGGTATATAGGCTCTAGGTATACTTGGAATAGATGAACCCGTTGGAAGAGGTTGGACAGAACTCTTGTTAATGATATGTGGATCAATAAGTTTAACAACACTATAGTTTTTCACATGGTCAGGACTGGCTCTGACCATGCTCCTTTATTGATTCAGTCTAGCCTAATGGATGGTGTTCAGAATTGTAAGAAGAGCTTTAAGTTTATTAATGCTTGGTCCAATGATGATAGCTTCATTAGTACGGTGAGGCATAGTTGGAATATGGCTTGCAAGGGTAATGAGGGGCAGGTTTTCTGGTTCAAGATGAGGAGATTAAAGAGCTGCTTAAAAAAGTGGAATGTTAATACGTTTGGAAACATTTTTAAGAAGGTGAAAGATTCTGTTGATATGGTTGAGAATATGAAGGCTTTTCATTTGCATCATAATAGTTCTGATTCTAAAGCTGCTCTCTCTCTAAAGCTAACAGTTTGTATATTAAGGCTCTTCGAAATGAGGAAATCTTTTGGCACCAGAAGTGTTATAGTGAGTGGCTTCATGATGGTGATGGGAATACAAAGCTTTATCATGCTTATGTTAACAAGAAAAGGAGAAGAAACAACATCAAAGGGATCAAGGACAATGGTGTCTGGATTGATAATCCTATTGAGATTGCAAACTCAGCTGAGTCTTTCTTTAAATCTATCCTTTCTTCTAACTCTTTCAATAGTATGGAAAATGAGTCTCTTTGGATGCAGGATGACATCTTCTCTAATATCCCTAGTCTTGTTAGTATGGAGGAAAATAACTTCATTACAAGGAAGACCAGTATTGAGGAAGTGTGGAGTGTTATTTCAAAGATGAAAAATGATAGTGCCCCTGGGCTTGATGGTTTTAACATATTTTTCTTTAAAACTTGTTGGTCCATTATAGGCAGTGATCTTTGTAAGGCTTTCAATTTATGTCTTTCAGGCAACAGCTTTCCTAATGGGGTCTTTGCAACTGGCATCTGCTTGATCCCAAAAGTTTCTAATCATATTGCTTGGACTAACTACTATTACAAGAAATAAATTAGATTAATATCTAATTTATTTAGTATAATATATATTTAGTATAATATATATATATTGTAGTATATTTATTTAGTCAAAGATTTTATAGTCAATAGTCTATGTAAATTTTAGGAAAATAAATATTCTATTAATTGTTGTAACTGCTACAAAGTAGTATAAAAGGTGAACCAGATAGATAAATAAGATATACTTTTCTTGAGAAACACAATACTTTTGACATGGTATCAGAGCGCAGCTCATTTTTTTCGTAGAGTTTTTTGGTGGTGAGTTTTTCGCGTATTTTGGGTGGTGAGTTTTTTTTTCTTTTCTGAATTTCGAGAGTATTTGGGGATTTTTAGTTTCAGATTTTTCTGAATTTCGAGAGTATTTGGGTAGTGAAATATTTTTTTCTTTTGAGAATTTAGGGATTTTAGTTTTTATTTCAGATTTTTTTTTGTTCTCGTGGATCTGTTTTCTTGGTTACATCATGTCACTCGATAAATTCGAGCCGTTTCATATTAAATTTACGGGGAAAAATTATTCTGCTTAGGAATTTCAATTTCAATTGTATGTGAAAGGAAAAGAATTATGGGGTCATATTGATGGGAGTAATCCTGCCCCTCTAGATGTTAATGCTTTGTCCAAGTGGGAAATAACAGATGCTAGAATCATGACTTGGATTCTTAGTTCGCTTGAACCTCATCTTGTTCTTACCTTGAAGCCCTATAAAACCGCTGCTGGTATGTGGAATTATCTAAAGACAATTTATAATCAAGACAACTCTGCTAGAAGATTTCAATTGGAGTATGAATTGGCTAATTACACTCAAGGAAGTCTTTCCATTGAAGCATATTTTTCAGGTTTTCAAAACCTTTGGGCAGACTATTCAGATATAATTTATGCCGATATTCCTGCTTCAGCTCTTTCTGCTATCCAGACAATGCATGCAACCAGCAGACGAGATCAGTTCTTAATGAAGCTACGACCGAATTTTGACATTGCACGGTCTAATCTGATGAATCGTCATCCTGTACCATCTTTGGATGCATGTTTGGGTGAAATTCTTCGTGAGGAGCAGCGAATGATAACTCAGGCATCTATTGAACATCAAGCTAGTATCAGTACACAGGTTCCGGTAGCTTATGCAACACAAGCGAGAAATAAAAATAGAGACATGCGTGCCATCCAATGCTATAGTTGTAATTCTTTCGGCCACATTGCTCGGGATTGTCCCAAAAAGGTCTGCAACTACTGCAAGAAACAAGGGCACATCATCTCTGCTTGTCCCACTCGACCTGAACGACGACAAGGTACTGCTTATCATGCCTCAACTACTGCTTGTTCTACTGCATTGCCTACTGCCTCGCCGATTGTTCATGTTCCTTCTCCAACAACAAATCCAAACACACTTACTCCTGAAATGGTTCAACAAATGATAATTTCTGCTTTTTCTACTTTTGGACTCTCAGGTAATCCAAAACATTATTCCACACCATGGTATTTCGATTCTGGAGCCTCAAACCATATGACAAATACCGTTGTTCCTCTGTCTAATGTTAAAAAATATGATGGAGATCTGAAAATTAACACTGCTGATGGTCATTCTGTGCCTATTAGTGCTGTTGGTGATCTTTCTTCCACATTCACTAATGTTTTTGTGTCTCCTGACCTCTCCACAAATCTTATTTTTGTTGGTCAATTGGTTGATAATAATTGTCATGTCACTTTTTCTCCTTCTGGTTGTGTTGTGCAGGATCAAGTGTCGGGAAAGATGATTGCGAATGGTCCTAAAGTAGGACCACTCTTTCCATTATATAAGTCTCATTCCATTGCTATTCCTAGTTTTTATTTTTCGTTTGCTTGTAATGTTGTTGGTTCGCGAAACCAAATGTGGCATAGACGTCTAGGTCATCCACATTCTGATGTCCTTCGTACTTTGGTTCATTTTGGATTATTGGGCAATAAAATAAGTTCTTCTCAAGATCTTTATTTTGATTGTACATCATGCAAACTTGGTAAAAGCAAGGTTTTACCTTTTCCTCATCATGCATCTCGTGCTTCACAATGTTTTGATGTTATTCATAGTGATGTTTGGGAGATTGCACCCATTATTTCTCATGCACACTACAAGTATTTTGTTACATTCATTGATGATTTTAGTCGTTTTACTTGGGTTTACTTCCTTCGGGCTAAAGCTGAAGTTTTTTTAGTTTTTAAACGCTTCCTTGCATATCTTGACACTCAATTTTCTGCCAATATAAAAGTTTTACAATCTGATTCTGGGGGTGAATACATGTCACATGAGTTTCAAAACTTTCTTCAAAATAAAGGGATTCTCTCTCAGCGTTCTTGTCCTTCGACACCACAACAAAACGGTGTGGCTGAGAGGAAAAATCAGCATCTTCTTGATGTGGTAAGAACTATTTTACTTGAATCATCTGTTCCTCCTCGTTTTTTGTGTGAAGCCCTTTCTACTGCTGTTTTTTTAATTAATCGCTTACCTTCTCCTACATTAAATCACGTTTCTCCTTTTTATAAGTTGTTTGGTCATTCTCCTTCATATTCTGATCTTCGTACCTTTGGATGTGTTTGTTTTGTACACCTCCCTACTCATGAACGTCATAAACTTACGGCTCAATCTGTAAAATGTGCTTTTCTTGGTTATGCTATTCCTCATAAGGGTTATGTTTGTTATGATCCTCATGCTCGTCGTCTTCGGGTGTCTAGGAATGTGATTTTTTTTGAAAATCAATATTTTTTTCCATCTCATGTTGATCCACCTCCTGCATCTTTATCTCTCATGCCAAGTTTTTCTGATATTCCAAAATCTATAGAAAGATTTAAACCTGGTTTTGTATATCGACGACGTAATCGAGATGAGTCTGGTCCCACTACTGTGATCCTTTCTAACATTGTCTCGACGCCTGATCCTGCTCTTGATTCCACAACTCTTCGTCGATCTGCTCGTCCTTCTCGACCTCCTGATAGTTATGGTTTTTCTTCCCCCGTCTCTCTTGTAACTACTTTATCTAGTATTTCAATTCCCACTAGCTACAAACAAGCCATGGAACATGAGTGTTGGCAAAACGCAATGCAAGTAGAACTTCAAGCACTTGAAGAGAATCATACATGGGATATTGTTCATTGTCTTCCTACAGTTAAACCAATTGGGAGTAAGTGGGTTTTCTCTGTGAAACTACATTCTGATGGCTCTTGTAAGCGATATAAAGCCCGTCTTGTAGCTCTGGGTAATAAACAAGAATATGGGATTGATTATGAGGAGACATTTGTTCCTGTTGCCAAAATGACCACCGTTCGAAGCATTTTGGCTATTGCTGCTTCACAATCGTGGTCGTTGCATCAAATGGATGTTAAGAATGCTTTTCTTCATGGAGATCTTCAAGAAGAGATTTACATGAAGCTTCCATCTGGTATGAGTACTTCTTCTTCTCATGATGTCTGTAAGTTAAGGCGTTCTTTGTATGGGCTCAAACAAGCACCTCGAGGTTGGTTTGAAAAGTTTCGCCGTACACTTCTTTCTTTCAGTTTTGCCCAAAGTCAGTATGATTCTTCTTTATTTTTCCACACATCTACATCGGGCATAGTCCTTCTCTTGGTTTATGTGGATGATATTATCATCACCGGTACTGATTGTAGTTTGATTACTAAGCTTCAAAAACAGTTACATGCAACTTTCCACATGAAAGATCTTGGCCAACTTACATACTTCTTAGGATTAGAAGTTCATCGTCGGGCTAATGGTATTTTTTTTAACCAACAAAAGTATATTCAAGATCTTATCACTTTGGCTGGTCTGAAGGATGCTTCTTCAGTTGATACTCCCATGGAGGTAAATGTCAAATTTAGGAAAAATGAAGGGAACCTTTTGGATGATCCTACTCTTTATCGGCGTTTGGTTGGGAGTCTTATCTACTTGACAACTACACGCCCTGATATATCATATGCTGTTTATCAAGTCAGCCAGTTTATGTTCTCTCCTTGACATCTACACCTTGCTGCAGTTCGACGCATCATTCGCTATCTTCAAGGCTCGTCTACACGTGGTTTGTTCTTTCCAGCTGGCTCATCTCTTCAACTTGTTTCCTATAGTGATGCTGATTGGGCTGGATGTCCAGATACACGTCGATCTACTACAGGTTGGTGTATGTTTTTAGGCGACGCTCTAATTTCTTGGAGGTGTAAGAAACAAGATCGTGTTTCTAAATCCTCTACCGAAGCTGAATATCGTGCCATGTCTAGTGCTTGTTCCGAAATTGTATGGCTACGCGGTCTTCTTGAGGAGGTTGGATTTCCTCAAACAACTTCTACCCCTCTTCATGCTGATAACACTAGTGCCATTCAGATTGCCACCAATCCTGTTTTCCATGAACGCACCAAACACATTGAAGTTGATTGTCATTCCATTCGAGATACTTTGGAAAAACGGGTGATATCTCTTCCTCACATCTCTTCTAATCTCCAAGTGGCTGATATTTTCACCAAAGCTATGACTCGTCAGCGGCATCAATTTCTTATTGGCAAATTGTTACTGGTTGACTTACCAGCATCAATTTGAGGGAGGGTACAGGAAATAAATTAGATTAATATCTAATTTATATAGTATATTGTAGTATATTTATTTAGTCAAAGATTTTATAGTCAATAGTCTATGTAAATTTTAGGAAAATAAATATTCTATTAATTGCTGTAACTGATACAAAGTAGTATAAAAGGTGAACCAGACAGATAAATAAGATATACTTTTCTTGAGAAACACAATACTTTTGACAACTACAGACCAATCAGTCTGTGCACTATGTTTAACACGATTTTTTCTAACCTTATTAACTCCCGTTTAGCCTTTATTTTGCCTAACATTGTCTCTAAGATGCAGGGGGCGTTTGTTAAAGGGAGGCTAATTCATGAGAACATCTTACTCACTAAAGAAATGGTTCACGATATTGATAGAAAGCCTAAAGCTGGCAATGCGATTATTCAGTTGGATATGACTTAGGCTTTTGACAACCTTAGTCATGCTTTCATTCTGAGAGTTTTAGCTTGTTTTGGTTTCTCTGAGAACTTCATTGCTTTAATTAAAAACATGATTACTAACATTCATATATCAGTTATAATTAATGGTCAGGTTACAGGTTATTTTAAGCAGTTAAAGGGTCTTAGGCAAGGAGACCCTTTGTCTCCTAGCCTGTTCATCTTAGCTGAAGATGTTTTACTCAGAGGTTTATACAATCTATTTAATAACAATAAAAGCTTGCACTATGCTGCTAGATCGAGTGTTCTGCTGCCATGCCTGGCTTTTGCTGACGATGTTCTTATCTTCACAAACTGCAAGCCTTCTTCTATTGTTATCCTGAGCAAGCTTCTTGATAAGTATCAGGCCATCTCTGGGCAAGCTGTCAACAAAAACAAAACAAAGCTTATTTTATCTAATAAAGTTAAGCAAGCAAATAAAAACAGCATCAAGATCAGCACTGGTTATATTACTGACTCTATTCCTTTCAACTACTTGGGTATAACTATTGCTCGAAATAACAGAGGGAAGTACTTTACTAGTCTTCTAGATAAAATTCAGGATAAGATTAATGTTTGGGATTTGAATAATTTGTCTTTTGGTGGTAGATTAACCTTGATATCCAATGTTTTAATGCCTATTATATACTACTGGATGCATAGTACTGACCTTCATGTTAATATTATCAAAAAAATTGAATCATGCTTTAATAAGTTTCTTTGGGAATCTAAATATCAGGTTAAGGCTATCTCTGCAGGCCTTTTTCTGAGAGGGGGTTTAAACACTAAAAGCATTGGGGAAATTCAACAAATATTTTCTTATAAGTTGTGGTTTCTTTTCAGGAAGGGAAACAGCTTATGGTCTACATTGATGCAAAAGCTTTACTGCTCTAACACTCATGCTATTAAAGCTCCTTGTAAATCTTCTGATTCTAGTGTTTGGAAGAGGCTGTCTCTCATCAAAAGGTCTGCTGAAAAGTACATAAAGTGGAAGCTTGGTTAGGGCCTCATGGATTTCTGGCTTGAGGACTGGCATGACATGCCACCATTGATAAGTGACCCTGACTTTCAAAACTGGTTTCTTAGTGCTAGAGTTAATACTTTTTGGAACGACAATAGTTGGTCTCTTGACTGTCTTCATAACATTTTGCCTAATAATAGAATTAGTCGTATTTCTAAGTATAAAATTGACCCTAATAAGCCTGACCAGATTATTTGGACTCTTTCTAAAAGCTACACATTTGATACTAAATGTACTTGGGATGCTATCAGGAAGCCTTTCACTAAGTTTGGTATTTTCACTAAGATTTGGAGTTCATTTATTCCTAGAAAGTTTTCTTTTCTGTGCTGGAAGATTCTGAAGGGCTATATACCTATTGATACCTTAATTATGAAGAGACACATTCAAATGGTTTCGAAGTGTTAATTCTGCAACAGTTGTGAAGACAAAGATCATCTTTTTGTCAACTGTTGCTTTGCTTGGCAGCTTTGGAACTTTTTTGGCTGTTTATTTAAAGTTAAGGCTGGTAGACATATGACCTTCTCCCACATTTTTCATAACTGGCTCTGGTTTTCGAAAAACAAAAATCATATTAATCATGTTATCCCCCATGTCATTTGCTGGGTTATATGGAGGAACAAAAATCGTGCTAAGTTTCTTGGCCTTTCTGACTCTATTAATCAGGCTATTAACATATGCATTTTTATCATTAAAAGCATGGATATAGCTAACATGTTCTCTTATAAGTTATGGACTAATACTAATAATGCTGCTATATCTCTAGGGTGTAGTTCCCTCATTAACAACAAGAAAGGCCCGACTTACCTTAGATGGTTAGCTCCAAATCCAGGGAGAGTCAAGGTTAATGTCGATGGATCTTGTAACAAACATGGTGAGGCTAATACTGGAGTCTTGGTCAGAAATTCAGATGGTGATATTCTTCTGGGCTCTAGATCGCTTTTAGGCAAGCTAAACCCCCTTTTCGCTGAGCTTAGTGCCTTAACTGAGGGTTTGCTGATCTGCAAAAACCAAAATTGGACGAATGTTGATATTGAATCTGATAGTTTAGTTTTGATTAACTTACTCGCCTATAGAAATGAAGCTTGGTACCTGAAGGCTTCGTTAGATGTTTGTAGATCCATGATTCACCCAAATATGACGCTTAAGCATATCTTCAAGATTCAGAATCAATGTTCTGATTGGCTTGCGAAAAATGTTCTCAATATGAAGAAAAGCATTCGTTTTGTGGATCCTCCAAACGATTTGCGAAGTATGGCTTTACTTGAGAGTTTGGGGCTTGGTTATGTCTCCTAATGGTTGAAGAAGAAGGTGTAGAAACCATTGATACTCTTCGAAGATCTGATCCTGTTTCTTCGGTTCTCTGGTGCACTGCACCCTTTTCCAGTCCTCCCTTCTCTATCAGAAGAAAAAGGTGTACTTTGGGTGAGCATCGACCAAGGAGAAGTCGAAGAGAACTGGGTCTTCTGTTCTCTGGTGCACTGCACCCAGTTCCAGACCTTTCTCTTCTGATTAGAAGAGAAAGGGTACTTTGGGTGAGCGTCGACCACGAAGTATGAGAAGAATTGCTTCGAAGAGATTGGAATTGGTGAACAAAGGTAATTGGGTTTTTTGGGTGGAGCTGCTGAAGAATGGAGTTTGGAGTCGAAAGGTTGAAGACGAAGAGGCTGTGGCTTCTGTTTGTTTTGTTCGATTAGGGTTAGGGTTGGGATCGTTCTAATTTTGACCCTATTCTAATTTTGGCTTTATTTCTTATAGGGCCTTTATTCTGTAAAACGATTCTTTCAGTCCTTTAATAATACAAGTGTATTTGCTTAAAAAAATGTGTGTTTTTTTCAGACGCGTACTTTTTTTTACCACTTATTTATTATTTACTATTTAAGTTTCTTCTGCTCTTATTCATTCAAACTTTCACTCACAATCGAAACTGAATCAGCTCCACAAAATTATTAAGGTATGTTTCTATTTATTTATAGATTCAGTTCACAACTTCACCTCATATTTATTCAAGTAAATACATTTCAGGCCAGTTTTCTTTAAGGATAAAATCTATTTATTTGTCTGCTTAAGATCGGAAGTAGGTTATTTCTTTCTTGCGCATTTATATCCATCTTTATAGCATTTTGTTTTTGTAAGGTATGTTGAAATCATTTTTATTTTTTATGTATGATTGTGTAGATTGAAAATTTCATACTTAAGATTATCTAGATTTGGTTAGAGTGATATCTGGTTTAGTATTTGTTCAAAAATAATAAATTTTGTTTGATTTTCACTTCTTAGAACAAGAATATTCGTCCTAGTTGACCTAAGCGGTAGCTTGGAGAAAAAGAGGTACACAATTTTTTTCTTTTGTTTAATTAGGATATTTTATTATTGTAATTTTATAATCATAAAAAATATATTAATAGAGTATAAATAAAATATTTGAATATTTTTTCATCAACATAATTTTTTCACTAACAAATATATTTTCTAAAATTTGAATATATCAAATTTATTTTTTAAAATTTAAAAAAGATTATTTATTTAAATTTCAATATTTTTTATCAACAAGTATGTCTTTTAAAATTTTAATAGAACAAATATATTTTTTAAATTTTGAATATAATAATTTTAAAAAAAATAATTTAAATATTTTTGCATCACCAAATATATTTTTAAAACTTTGAATATTTTCTCATTAAGAAATATTTAGTAAATTTTCAATATAATTAGGAACCAAATAATGTCAATTTTGTTTGAATAATTTCTTATCGATAAATATATTTTAACTGATACTAATTTATTATATTTAGAATATTCTATGTGTCTTAATTAGTCACGGAACAAAAAAAGATTGAATAAGACCACCCGCATTCGTGCATTTTTGGGATTAATAATGCGCATTTTATAAGACAGTAGTGCATTATTCATCTCATGTGGCACCTTAAAGATGAACCCAGGGTGCAAAAGATGAACTCAGGTTCATTTCTGTCATAGCCAACTGCAGCGTGTCACATGGCACGCTGCAACCCCTACTTTTTTTCATTTTCTTATAAAAATCATTTTATAGAAATACTGGTTAGTCAAAAAAAATAAAAATAAAATATATCATTATTTTTTATTTTTCGATATCTACAAGAAGAGACTTGGTCTGTTCGATTCGGACACCGAAATATTTTGAGTATTTTATTTATTTTATATTTTCAAAATGATTTTTGGAATATTTTAATAAGTTAAAAAATAAAAAAATTATACCATGATTTATATTTTCTCGAGATCTATAAATACATATTTGGTTTAGAGGAAAGTACCCATAAATACCTAGTCAACTTTGAAATACCAAAATGGTACCCACTTTTAGACTAGTTTCATAAAATACCTAGAGCCATATTTTGGACAAAAATACCCTCTAGGGTATAAAAGGGGCCATTTTGGTTGGAACCCACTTGTTTAGTCTCATGAACCTGACCTTTGGGCTACCATTCCCTCAAATTACACTTTTCTAATTTTGAAGAGAGAGAAACACAAGACCCAATACTGAACCAAAAACCTACCCTCAACGAAACCATATCTGGAATCGTTCCGACCACTTTAACGTATCCAACTCCGATTATCGGTGAGCAAACAACGGTGCCAACATCAACTGCATTACGATAGCAATTTCTGTGGACTTCTCCGACCAACGGAGGTGACGTCACCATCACCGTTTGGCTCTGCTTTTCGGTAGAACAGACGGCGCCGTCGAACTACTCCGGCCACCGTAACTGTCGACCCGATAACTATCATTCCGTCTAGTAGACCTTCGTCGACCATCAACCGGCTCCGTCTCCGTCGAAAAGGTACGTTCGAGTGATTCGAACCAGATCACTGTCTGGTTTAGTCGTTTTTGTCACCGTCGTCCGTACTGTCTTTCTGTGTGACTGTCTGTGTATAAACAAGATTGTATCGACGTCGCTGGAGTATTAACTGTCGATACAGTTATGTATTGGACAGTTCTCCTTTTCCGGCGAGCTTTTGACATTTTGGTTACAGTACAGAGTTAGTGGCACTCGTTAGATTCTGTTTAGCCTACAATCGCAATGTTGGTTGGTGGAAGTACGAACGTCTAGAAACGTATAGATTTGAGGTAGTTTTTTGTGCATATGCAGAGATTTTGTACTGATCTAGAAATGTGGACAATATTTTTTACCGTATATAGCAATATCTGCGACTAGTTTACTGTCAGCACTGCACGTCTAGCAATGTAGTAGTTGAACTTGGTAACGTCTAGCAATGTAGCATTGAAGTGAGTTCGATATTGTTGTCGAGTTAGTTGAACTTGGTATAAAATTAAATGCTAATAATATATTGAAAGTGTTTGTGGCCATATCTAGCAACCCCATAGTAACGTATCTAGCAATGTGTTATTAGAGTTGCTCCTAAGCTCTTGGTTCGCCCATCTAGCAATGTAGTGTACTATCTCTAGCAATGACAGTAGTAGTAAATAGCAATGATATAGCATCATAAATCGCAATCTAACGATGAATTACTTGATTTTGCAGTTGGCATATTGCATGAAGAAAAAATACATCCGTCATGTAAAAGGTGGATATACAAAATAAAGACAATGAGAAATATCCCACAGCAGGAGAAGGGGAGCCTTGACTGCGGTGTTTTTGTTTGTAAGTATGCTAAAGACATCATTCAGAAAGGATACGTTCCTCTGAAATATGGAAAGGAAATGCCCGCCGAAACAAGAGCTGAAATATTTAAGCATTTCCTGAATGATCGAAACACAAACAGACGATGGTAGTATGTAATTCATTTTTTAGGAGCAGGATGTATGATTCAGTTAACAAAGGAGGGGCGTATTAGACAATTAATCTGAACTTATTAACAAACTTTTGTTTTACTAGCAATTTTAATAGTATTTCTACCAAGGGAAATGTTTTTCTACTCAGGTATCTGGCAATGTCTATATTTCGTATCTATCAGACTATTATTCACGTATATAGCAATGTCTATGTGTCATATCTATCAGACTTATACTAAAGTATCCAGCCATGCCTATATTTCGTATCTATCAGACTATTAATCACGTATCTAGCAATGTCTATATGCCGTATCTATCAGACTTATACTCACGTATCTAGCAATGTCTATATGTCGTATCTAGTAACTATATAGTGATGCATCTAGCAATGTCTATATTTCATATCTATCAGACTTATAGTCAAGTATCCATCAATGTCCATATGTCGTATCTAGCAACTAAAAAGTGCTGCATCTAGCAATGTCTATATTTCATATCTATCATACTTATAGTCAAGTATCTATCAATGTCCATATGTCGTATCTAGCAACTAAAAAGTGTTGCACCTAGCAATGTCTATATTTTATATCTATCAGACTTATACTCAAGTATCTATCAATGTCCATATGTCGTATCTAGCAACTAAAAAGTGTTGTATCTAGCAATGTCTATATTTCATATATATCATACTTATATTCAAGTATCTATCAATGTCCATATGTCGTATCTAACAACTAAAAAGTGCTGCATCTACCAATGTCTATATTTCATATCTATCAGACTTATACTCAAGTATCTATCAATATCCATATGTCGTATCTAGCAACTAAAAAGTGCTGCATCTACCAATGATATATAGTTGTGGTTTTAAATTTCAAATATTATATATCTAACAGTGTTTAATAGGCGTAAATCGCAATATCATATTAATGATGGACCAACTATAAAGCATGAGAGGGTTGGTGTATTTGGAAGATATAATGCATTGACTGATGTTTTATTAATGTTATGGTTTTATTAGTATTTGTGTTGTCTATCTTAAAAATTTTGGTTAAGATTTGAATGCTACACGTAAACATTGATAGTAAGAAGTTAGTGGAGCAGTTGTAATGGTAGTTAGGATTCACAATCGCAATTTAGAGATAACTAGTCTATCAAAACAATGTGAACCTTAACGACTGAAATAAATCAACCGCAATCGCAACCACAAAACCACGTATTTAGCAATATCTATGTCATATATCTATCTCCAATCTAGCAGGATATATTAGTCGTGAATCGCACCCACTAGGAAAATCTGTGATGCTGGCTGAAATCTTACTTCGTAGGGTGGATCGTTACTGTTTGAGATGGAACACAAAGGGAAGAATCTAAAGTCTTCTAGCAAACTAAATATAACTAATCTATCAGATGGATGTGAACCTTAAAAGAGCATACATAAATTGTTGTATCTATCAGTCGTATACTCAAGTATCTAGCAATGTTATATGTCGTATCTATCCGACTATTATTCAAGTATCTAGCAATTTCTACATATCGTATCTATCAGACTTATACCCAAGTATATAGTCAATGCATATATTTCGTATCTATCAGATTATTATCGTTATAAGGTATCTAGCAATGATATGCGGCTGTATCTATCAACCTCGTTACAACCCATCTACCATTGTTTTGATGCTGATTAGGACGTCCATGTACTTCATGTTAGTGGAATGTTCATGTCCGAAAATGTTGTATCTAGCAACTTCATATACACATATCTAGCAATGTGGCATCAGAAACTTAATTTCAATGCAACTACAAATGATATAACAAGTATCTAGCAATGTAATCATATTCTATCTAGCAATATCAAACACTGGTAGACAATAGAATTAACGATACAACCAGACGTTGTACGAAGTAATATTAACAGTTTCAAAACATACAAATTGAAAGATAAGGAGTGTTTATCCAATGATATCAAAAAGAACAAAAAACCGAACTTAAGTTCAGAACGAAGCATCGCAAGACCTCCTGTTGTGTCCTAATTTGAAACAGCGACCACACCAGGACTGGCTGGTCGTTACCTCTCCTCTTTATGGAATACCGTATCGTCTTGTGTTGTCGATGGACCGGGAGACACACATGAAATGCTTGGTCCTGGTGTTTCCATTGGTGGAGCTGGGGGGACTAGAAAGCGGCGACGGTGATGGAGCCGTCAAGAACAACAAAAGCTCCTGTCTGGGTCAGATAATGATACATGTATGAGAATCTAGACACCCCGGATCAAAGCCTTTTCACATTACTCTCTATCAATCACAAGAACACCATGAAACTAACTGAATGTAAACCAAATTGCATAAAAACTAGACTTCATCTTCCCTTTCAATTACAATTTTTGATCGTTTGCAAACCAAAATCAATTTACCTCAAAGCTGCTAAACACATATTACTAAATGAAAATAGCATTAAAATCAGTTGTGGAAAGACATCTATCTAAGTTCAGAGTCCAACAAAATCAAAAAATCCAGTGAGTATCAGTAATAAATTCGTATCAGGGACGTCAATAGCCGAAGCATGATACTTGTGAAACTTCTCTTTTCCTTTAGTCGTCCTGTTGCCGATCGAAACGCCGAAATTTGAACCACGCGGGTAGCCTCCAATGAACGCCTCCGGAAACAACACAAGCTGAGCTCTGTAACTGGCAGCCTCCGTCAATAATCTCTCCGCCTTATCTGTTTACTTAAATATTTCGTCAAATCAAAGTGAGTAGTACAAACACAGGTATATATTCTGAGGTAGGAAATGAAGTTAAAACCTAAGGTCGCAGGAGTGTCGTAGAAGACTGTAGATACCTGGACGATGGTGACACAGACGGTGGGGCGGAGGAGTCGGCGCCCATATCGACCTCGGCGATGAGAGGTCCGTCGTTAACGACGGTTTGGATAATCGTCGGCGGTTTTAGTGTTGGAGTTGATTTGGGTGGGTGATAAAGACGACAAGAATCTGCGGTGGTGGTTGGTATGGGGATAATCGTCGGCAATTTTGGTTGGTATGGGTATAGTGAGTTCGAAGGTGGAGGGAGAGAAAAAGAGGAGAGAGAAAATAAAGTAAGAGAAGACAAATTGAGAGTGAGGTTGTTTCGAAATTCAAAATTCGAAATTGATGATTGGGTGAAAATACCCATTAATTCTCAGAATAAGGCTTAATACTAGGTTAAGGGTAGTTATGGTATTAAAAAATAGGTCTTGAATGGGAATTGTTTTATTGAGATGGGTATTAAGTGAGCATTAACCCATTTTTGGATACTAAATACTAATATGTTTGGCCAATAGGTACTTAGGGTGTCATTTCCCTTTGGTTTATTTGATTCGGACAACAAATTTTTTTAAGATATTATGATGCGAAAGAGAGAGAAAAATGATGGGGTATGCTGAAAGATGAAATATGCTCTACTACGTGGAGTTAGAATTTTTGAAGAATTATTTGAGAATTATGTTGAGATGGCGCTGATGTGGCGCACTTTTAGGAGATGAAATATCCCGACTGCTGCGGGTGGTCTATTTGTTATTAACAAATATATTTTTAAATTTCATTTAATACTAATTTATTATATTTTGTTTCTGCATTTGTTTGACACGTTTCAAGTTGACACGTCGTTATAAGTTGACACGATTAAACTAAGACGTTATTATCTTAGTGCCATTATATATGTCATTATTTTTTTAGAAGTTTTTAATATGTTTTTTTGTATGACTCACAATTTTTTCTTTCACATTTTTCAGTTTCATCCAAATTAAAAATATATTTATCCTTTCTTGCATCAGCACTAAAGTAAGTTTATTTTGTTCTTCGAATCTATACCATAGTACAAATGCTTTTTTTTTTGTTTAAATTTTATTTGGATCGGTGTTAAGAGAGATGATTTAATGTTTGTTATTGATGGAACGATTTTGATGCTTTTGGAGGTGATTTTGTTATAGAATTTATAGAGTTCTCACTCTTCATGTTTTGGCTATAAGTTATGATGTATTATTTTTTTATAAAAAATTATCTATTCGTTTATGGTCTAAATGTCTATTTCTTTTGTTGTTTATTGCGGCCCAAACCCAGCTTTTCAGTCATAAATAGTATACCGAACAAAACGTAAATCTCTGCGTCTTTCTTTGACATTGATTCGTGAAACCCAATTTGTTTCTCTCACATACTTCTTTAAACCCTACTTTTTTCTCCTTTCCTTCTCAAAGGTTATTTTACATCTATATTTTTTTATATCAAGTTATTTGGATATTGTAATGGATTAGTTACGTTTTTGTCTATTAACATTATTAATTTTAGTGGCTATATATTCTATTATTTTTAGTTTTATATATCATTTTACCAAAATTATTTATGTTTTAGTAATTTTCTCAATTCACTTTAATAAAATTTATTAATTATTATTTAATTTTAAGTTATGTGTCTTATTTTTCTTTAATGTTTTTGACACGCATCGTTATTATTTTTATGTTATTCACACGCGTCGTTTTTTATTTTTATGTATTTTACACGTGTCGTTCTTAGTTTTTTTTTTATACTTTTTCATTCCTCTTTTTTCATAATTTCTCTCTAATGTGATTTCATAATGTCTCTCTCTAAAAATATTGTAAGGTTTTTTTATTGGATTCATCTAAAAAAAATACCACACAAAGTCTTCTAAACTAACCCAAACATATAGATAAAAAACAATTTTAGGTCTAAATTAGCACCAAGAAAAGAAAGCTAAAATGTCTGAATTAGAAGCAAGAAAAAAATATTGAAGGGTTTAAAATATAACTTCTTCAAATCCTAACAATGAATTTAGGGTTTTAAATTTTTATCATCTCATTTTCTCTCTAGATTTGATGATTTTGTCTAAATTTGTTGATTTTGTGGAGTTTTGAGTCTTAATGGATATATTTTGTTTTTACAGTAATTTAGAACTTAGAAAAGAAGTATTTGAAATTAGAAAACTGAACGTGGAATCGGTGATGGAGTTGGAGATGAATCTCTAAATGTTGAAATAGTATTTTTCTTTAAGTCTCTTTATCTTCCGAATTTATGATAAATTACGCATATGGAAAATGTGCTTCTAGTATATTATTGAGTTTGATTTCATTAATTATGTATTTAAATTTAATTTGTTTTATTTTATTTGATTTTAGAGATTGGCTCTCATCATCACGGTAAACTCGAATTTGTGTTGTATTTTAATTTATTGTTTGGTTTCTCTTCATGTAGTAATTCTCTTCTAAGCTGACTTCATTGTTGACTGAGAAAATGTCCACTAATTTTTGTTTAGATAGTAAAAAAGTTAATATTTGCAGGTATGCGGATTTCATGATAGATAGTAAAAAAGTTGATATTTGCACGTATGCGGATTTCATCATGAAGACGTAGATAAATGAAATGTTGTACGCACTTATTTCGAAGTCCTCTGGTTAGATTCTATGTGATTTAGCTTTGTTTTGAATTATGTATTTATGAGTTTTGTTAATGTTTAATGTTTAAACGGAGATTACTAGCTATTCGGGGTGAATGTAGAAGATGAGTAAAGTAATTTGATACCTTGAATAGATGATGTATTTTTTAGTTTTACATCACTTGCTGCTACATCTGATACGCGAAAATTAGAGACTTTTATTGATCAAATCAAATCAAAGTTTCACAAAACCGTAAGCTTTAGACTTTGTTGTTTGTGTTATGTCCATGTTTGTTTTAACGTGTTTTTATTGATAATATAGTCGATATTTTGTTTCGGAGGGAACCCGGAGCAGCTACTCAGAGTGCAATAAGTGCGCACAATACTAGGTTATTCATTAACATAACCTGAATAAAAAAAATTATGTTTGTGATTAACAATTGTATCATTTCAATAGGTTATTCATAATTGTTTTAAGCATCACACTATTGATGACCATAACATCTTGAAAAATTCCTCAGGTACAGAGTATATAATATAAAGTACACGCTTCTCTCTTTACATAATTTACTATGTTATAATTTATTTCATTTATGTTTACTTAAGCTCTCTCGACAATACTAGGCTATACTTTCTTTAAAATTGAATCTTATTAAAATAGGACACTTTACAAAGCTATATGATCGAGCCACTAATGATTTTTATGCTCAAATTAGTTTGGAGTAGAACAAAATTTAATTTAGCGATTTTTTCGTGAAATAAAATAAGAATGAGGCTAAAAATATATGTGGAGGTTTCATCTTTATGAGTAGAACAAGGACAAAAGGCTTCGATATGGTGTGCATGAAAGCTCTTCGATAAGCTCTCTCTAAATTTTTGTCTTGATTTCATAACCAAACGCCTTTAGATGTACTGGTAAACTGAGCTATCACAACCAAGTAAAGCTTATTCATTATCTATCATTCTCAATCTGGTGGTATAAAATTTGAATAAAGTTGGTTTTTATAGTACACAATATCTATTGCTGGTGCACATCTTGCAAAGGTCCTTCGTAAAGGTAAGCTTGAGAATATGTTATGCAGAAGTTATGTGTTGTATATTTTGTGATGCAACTCAGTATCTTCAATACTCTACGATTATGAGAATGGAGTTTAGACACCTCTTTACTCTATTTATGGGAGTTCGTTTGGATATTTACTGGAGTCCATTTTGGACACCTGAAAGCGCTTGCGAAGAATTTTGTATTCATGTTTTTGGTTCAAGAGAACAAAAGATTAAAAAAAAATCTAAAGTTTATATTTAGATATAGTTTAAATATAGTAAACATAGAAAAAAGATACAAATGTGGATCTTTTGAAATGAAAATCGTATTTTAGTGGGACATCATATTCATCTAATATATTTATTTTCGGTGGGATTAGTGTGAATTCCATCCATGTTTTTGTAATTGATGTTTGTTATATTTTGCTACAATATAATATTTTATGTTCGTATAACTTTTAATATATAATTGTAATTTAATATAAATATTTTATATTTTTTTATTATCAAATTTTATATATTCTTTTATGGTTTTAATATGCTCTTGACTATTTTTTTTAGTAGATATTCATAATATTTATAGTCTTCTCGGGTATATGTACTAGTAACATCTAAAACATAAAACGGTCGCGTGCTTAATTTCCAGCAATACTAAATCAAATATAGTGAAAACTTGCAAATCAACTGCATTTGAAGTCTTTAGCTTCATATAATACTTTTTAAACTTTCAACAATCCATACAACCCAATGGATAAGCCTCAAAGCTTCATATTATACTTTTTAAACTTTCAACAATCCATACAATCAAGGGATAACTCAAAATAAAGTCCAACAATCTTTGGCAAACCCGCTTGGCAACTGCAAATAATGAATTGAAATGTCATGTCTAATATATATATATTTATCCATGATTAGCAAGTATTAACATATAAAGTCTACAACTTTATGATTTAATTTCAAAATTGTAAGACTTTCAGAATTTCATACAACCCAATTTATAATACTGAAAAGAGCACCTAAGAAAAGCATACAATTTTAGGCAAAACCTGCTTAACAATTGCACCATTGAGCATACAATTTTAGGCAAAACCTGCTTAACAATTGCACCATTGAAATTAAAATGTCATAAAGTTCATATTTTCACATCTAGTATTAACGGGCAATTATAAAAAAAAAATAGAAGAAAAACCTTACATAAAGCTTCCTGTGATAACATTGGTGTACAATTTTTTTCTCCATTCCGAATCAAATAAAAAACTCTTCACGTCAGAATTAGTAACTCTACTAAGCACACCAGCAATATCAATCCAATAAGAATTTTTAGATAGCCTTTTACTCAATATATGGAACTTTGATGCTAAAGTATTTCCATTTTGCATTAAAGGGCTGAAACTAAGTGCTAATGAACATTTTAGAGCTGTGGCCGCCCTACATGTTCGACAAGCGTAGATATCGTGCAAACAAGACAGAGAGCACGATGTCCATCTACCGAACTTAAATCACTTAAATCAACACTATCTTGATGGAAAAAACATCTAAAACGTAATCCATGATTATCTTAAACTATATAACTAGGTTTAAATCGCTGCTTCGTCCCTCGACTATCACGTTTTGTGTCATTTAGTCCCTCGACAAAAAAATCACGGTTGAGGGTCGCTTGTCTATCAAAAATCTATAAATTCAGTCCCCGCGCGTGATTTTTGCTGTAATGCTGCCACGTGTCACTATAGTTAAATGATTTCCGTTCCACAGATAGTCCTTTGACTTTTAATTCCAATTTTACCCTTCAAATTTATTATTTTTTAAATATATATTTTTATTTTTATTTTTATTTTTTAGTTTTTCTAAAAACAGAGTATTGCAAAATTTGCAATACTCTGTTATTTTTTCGACACAGCTCATTAAAGGTTTCTCGCAAGTCTTTTCCTATTGATTTCCCGATGAAACTCAACAGGAAGTATTAAAAAAATTGGAGGTTGACACGATTGGATTCAAGAAAACCCTTCTCCTCCTCATTGTATTCGAATGCTAAAAATTGAAAGGGGATTTTAGCGACCAAAATCATGAGCGGCGGTAGGAAACATGAAAGCGTGGTTTCTGATTGTGGTCGTCGTAAAAGCACTTGCGGCTATTGTAGATCCCCAGCTCGCACCAGCATCACTCACGGTGCATATTAATTGATTTTATCTTTATTGATTTTTGATTTTGATCTTCAGATTCAGGATTTTTGGATTGTTTAGAGCACTGTTGGAACCATTATTAGTGCAGTTGTTCTAGTAGCTTGATAAAAGGACTTTTCATTTACTTATTTGGGTGATCCTTTGTAGGTCAAAGTAATCTTCAGTCTAATTGTGTTGTATAATGTTTTATTCAGATATGTGCTCTTCATGGATTTCGGGTTGTGGTATAATTTGCACGGACAGAATGTAGTTTCTGGACTAAAAAACCTTGTAACTAGAAGATAATTGATTTTTACATTAATGATTTAATTTAGGTTTAGGTTTAGGTTTTGTTTTGCTGTTAGTATTGGGTTTTCCTTTGTACAATTGCTGACGGTAAAATCTCATTTTCTTGTGTGTTTTCATTGTTTATACAGGTTTGATGGCTGAGAGCTTGACAGTTTATGATTATCAAGGTTAGTAGAATGTCTTTGACTAGGTTTGCTGTAAGTAGATGGAGTAGATTTATCAGAGAGTTTAATGAAAAGTTAGAAACAGCTGTGTCGAAAAAAAACAAAGTATTGCAAATTTTGCAATACTCTGTTTTTAGAAAAACTAAAAAATAAAAATAAAAATATATATTTAAAAAATATTAAATTTGAAGGGTAAAATTGGAATTAAAAGTCGAAGGACTATCTGTGGAACGCAAACCATTTAACTATAGTGATACGTGGCAACATTACAGCAAAAACCACGCGCGGGGACTGAATTTATAGATTTTTGATAGACGAGGGACCCTCATCCGTAATTTTTTTGTCGACAGACTAAATGACACAAAACGTGATAGTCGAGGGACGAAGCAGCGATTTAAGCCTATATAACTAGCTAAACATATAGCAAACAACACAATATAAAAATAGGATTTTTATATTTCAAAATTTTAAACATCAATATCTACAAAACTAAGAGTCGAATTGAAAAACAAAATATACCACATAGGTAGGAGTAGGTTCCTTAACAGTCAGCAAACAACACCATAAAAATTGAATTTTTGTATCTCAAAATTTCAAACTCAAGTATCTATAAAATTAAAAATCAAATTCAAATACAAACTGTACCATTTAGGTTGGAGTAGTACCTTAATAGAGTTGTTAAGTCAGATTTTTCCAACACACATTCCGGAGATCGATATTTTTTTAAAGTTTTTGCCTTTGTTTCTTTGAAGAGGATAAGCTGTTATGGTAAGATACCTAACGAAAAGCGGTTTATATAGGAAAGATAAAAGTGTCATAAAAAACAAAAAAATCTAACCAAAAAGGTACGAGATCCAACCAAACAATAAGGTTGGGAGAGGTAAATCATATTTCACCTATCCAAAAGTAACCTCCAACATCGGTATATAAACCATCGTATACTTTTCTTTCTTTGAGAATTGAGGTTTTTTTTACATCCACCAGCGTGAGCTTGCCTTTAACACGGGATTCCTAGAAACCTATTGGTAGAAATAGCATGAAACCATGGCTGATCTATCTTATATACAACAATAACTATATATGAAACCTTCTCTTAAAGGGTCTTAATCTATTTAATATAGGCCAATATAAACCATATGGGTTATATATTATCACAGCAATCAAGGTATTTAATAAAGGCAACAACTCTATATCTATAACATGAAAGCCTCCAGAAAAAAAAATATTTAGTCAAACTTACAGCTTATACCCAAAATCACCAAGATAACATTTGAAACAAGAAGCTACTTTTAGTTTCAACAGTGCAGATTCAAAATAGAGAAATGCATGTTATCATGTATTCGAACAGCCTGCCAATCAAGGCTTCACTCATTCATACCTTGACGTGCTATTTCACCAATGCCTTCATAAGGTGCTTCAATCTTCGTCCTTTAAGTTTCTTTCTTGCCTTCCGTAATCTAAGCTCTTACATCTTGGCAGGAAAGGCTAGGAAGGATATAGTAATACTAACAAATACCAGTGTTGGGACTTCATAGGTATTCATCCTTTCTGAAATGCTTCACTTCTGAAATGTAAGATATTAATCAAATACCAGTGTTGGGACCAGTTTCCTTTTTAGTCTCACCAATAGTGATAGAGATTGGTTGCCATCCCGATCGATGATGCTTAATCCATTCTTTCTTGGAGATTATCATATACAAAAGTTGAAGAATGTCACCTAAAGTAAGCTCGTGCAAGCATGCTTTTTTAAGAATCATTGCCGCTTCATACCTTCAGGATAGATAAAGAGCATAAGGAAACAATCATAATCAAGTAGAAGTTTATATCCAAGAAAGCCCAAAAAGTGAAATTCAGGATTTAGTGATATATTTACCTGCACTGAGAAGCCAACATAGCAGATTGCCCAGAGGACGACATCAGAAACATTTGTACTTTATCCCATGTCCCTTTTGGATACTGATTGGGATTTCCACCTACCAGATTCACACAGGGCCATACTTCTTGACCTTTAGCAAGGTACAGCTGCACTTGGCCCATAAACTTCTTCACTACCATATGATGCTCAATCGCACTATCCAAAGCATTCCTTACATTAGTATTGCGGTGCCTTGGATCTCCAAGTCGGATACAATTGGTTAGATTCTCTTCAGTGGGTAAAAGTTTTTCGGTTTTCAAGGTGTTAATATTAATTAAGATGATCCCTATAAGACTTTGGACATGCTCGGATGGTGGTGCACAACCTTGAGCTCCCCAATTACCATTGCTTGTAAGAGACGACACTATAGGGGGCTGTATGTGATATCTTGTATCACGAGAAACAGCTTGACTATTCTGTGGCCTTCTAGAGAAGTTAGAGTTACCAGGATATGAAGACCGATTAGAGTTTGATTTGCTCCCTTCTCCTACATGGTAAGTACTGATAGGATTATTTTGATTGTTATTTTGGTATTGAGATAAGCTTAAGTTCCCAATATCAGGTAAATTTGTTGGTGGCACCGAAGTAAGTCTAGGGTCGTCATTTCTCGGAGGCAGTGGGCAGAAGCCATAACTATTTGCATGAGATTGCGAATTATCATGCGAATAAAGTGGTCTCGTGGTGACAGTATATGGCCTCAGAGGACCAGGATGGAAAGTGGACGGTTTGTTTGGCAGATTATGACCATTACTACTCGAACTATCAAGTTTGCTCAAACTAACATTAGGAGTAGACCGGCTGGTAGAGACCACAGGTTCTCGCCTACTAAAGAACTCATGTGGAGCAATCCTAAGTTCCATAGGACGGCTGAATTGAGAGGATTGAGGAGCATCTCCTGATGATTTAGAATCAGATAAAGATGTACCATTAGCAAGCTGTAATGATTGACCCTTCTTAAGCGGAGGGCCTCCATTTACCAGGCTTGTCCAGAGCCATACAGTTTTAGCAGCAGCAACAAGGGGCTGCGAAGCATTTTGTGGTTGTGCCAACAATATATTGTACCCCCTCATACGCAACTGATGGAGAGCATTAGAAAAATCCCTATCCCCGGAAATCAGCATAAAATTTGCAGGAGCAGGGTTGTCTACAGCCCAGAACAGCATATCAACAAGAATTTTTTTGTCACTGGCATCTTTGGAACCTGTTCAATCGCAACAATACTGCTAAAGTCATGTGATGTACTGAATACCTATACACCCACTTAGACAAATGGTATCTCTCTAATTTATCCGAACCAGTCAAGCAACTTACACTTGCTCTATTATCTTGAATGAAGCATTTAAGGACAATCAGATTTTCTGAAATTATAATTAATCAGCAATTACATGTGCACCATATAGTTTTACCGAAATACTAGGGTAGAGTACTATGCTTGAGGGAGTATATACTAGTAGGAAAAGCGCAGAGTCAGGCTGACACGAAGTTTCTACAACAAAAAAAAATACCAAAATTGAAAATGACACTAGCATGTCAAGATTTCACCAAATTAAACCGAACGATTAAGGGTCAAAGATATACCGGCAGGAACATGATTGAGAGCAATTCCAGTCGAAGAAAGAGCTTGCTGGACGGTGGAAGGGACACGAGTAGTGTCGCCGTACACGGAGATGGTGAGAGGACCACAGTAGTTCATCTTCACCAACGCAGATCGTATGTTCTGTGCAATACCGTGCGACTCCATACCTCTGGGAACTTGACAGTTCTCGATGTCCCACCAGACCGAGGTCTTCGCCGTCACGTATTGCGTCTCCTCCGCTTCCACCATTATACTGTTTATAATAGACCGCCGGCGATCCCGTTTATAAGCAAAGACTGGGAAGCATCGAATCTATGAAATGTTCCCGTTGAGAGAGAGACCTACTACTGGTTCATTCTCTAACAACCGGTCTGCCGCGGCCGATGGTAGTCTGTTCTTTTCCCTGATAAATGAAGTATGTATTTACTAGAAAGAGAAAGTGTTTGTGAGTGACGTCAAAGGTATATTTTCGGAAGAGAGACTCTTTTCAAGGTTATGTGTCAAGAAAAAAGTCCGTAGGCGTGCCTTGGATATTTGGAGAGTCGGTTTTGAAGGGTTTACTTATAGTGTGATTCAAAATCAAAAAAATAAAATTCAATTGGCTATATAATTTGAGGTTTTTTTTTAAGGCTAAATTTTTTTATTAGCCTTTAATTGGTGAACTTACAAGATTTAGGTCTTAATTAAGTGTTTATAAAAAATTTAGTGAGAAAAGTAGTTTTACAACAAATGTAATTTCATCGTTAACATTTTGAGCTGAAATTTAAAGCAGTTCCCCCGTCTTCAATTTGAATTTCAGAAGTTAATTTCATCTTCTTTTGAGAAACAAAAATAGAATCCTCAAGCAGTCTTCCATCTTCTTTTTTTGAAAGCTTGAATTCATCTAATCTTGAAATCAGCAGATGATACAAATCTTTGTGTAGCTAACTTTGTTTTGATGGAGAACAATGATGTTTTTTCCTTAAACTTGGTTTGATTTTCGAATGTCTTCAAGAAGATCTTTGATTTCCATAGCTAGTAGTATCAGACTCCGTCTTTCCTGAAATCACATAATGTAAGTTAATTTTCTATTCTTATATAATATACATTTAGACTTTATAGCAATAGAATTGCATCAAATGAAGCTGCAGTTTTAAAGTCTTTGTAATCAAGCATCATCTTACATCTTTGAGTCCATCAAGCAAGCCAATCAACTGCTCGATTTTGTTCTCTATAGATGTGATGAAGTATCACTTTACTAGTTATAAGAGACTTTATGTTGTTAAGAATAGAGTTTAAGTTTGGTGGATGATTTCCGGTTGAGAGAAGAGATACAAGTATCAGAATCTGTATCTAAGTCTACTTCCATGAATCCTTTTTATTTTGCATAAATGTAGGCCATCGTGGATAGCTCGAGCTTCAGCTTGTAGTGGAGTTGGCATTCCATAGTTGTTCATGTATCCAAATATAAGCTTGCCCTGATAATATCTAATGATAACTGCACCATTGGCTTCTCCAGAGAGTGAGCAACTAGCGTCCGAATTAATTTTGCATCTTCCAGGACTAGGAGGAGTCCATGTAAGGTAAGTGACATTTTTCTTGACAAGTAAGTGGTTAGTATATCCCAGTATAACAACTGCACTTTCGCAATGCTTCCAGTGTTTGTTTTCAGTAGCTTGGATTAATCTAGACCTATCAGCATGTTCTTGATACATTTAATTGTTGTGTTTATAGAAGTTTTGTCTCAGCTCATCTTTAATTGTTGTGTTTATATTGATAAAGGAAGGAAAATATAGGTGTTTAATATGTAATTTAGCTCACAAATAAGGCCAAGGTCCACGTATTTAGTGACCAAGGACTAAAGTAAAGCACACATAAGAAATGAGGGACTCAAATGATAGTCCCCAAGAACTTGTTTGTAAATAGTCAAATAGTGGGGTAAGAAATCCACTCTTACGGTGGTAGATATGTAATTTTACCCTCAACCTCATTTACTATATAAAGGACATTCCCTTTTGGGAAAAGGGGCCACGATTGATCAATAATTGCAACATTTATTCCTTTTGTCTCTTCCTTTTCTAGTAATTCATTGTTCACCGTCACGTCACACGAATATTCTCTAGTCCGACAACAAACATCTTCGCTACTGAGTCTCACTAAAGATTATCTGAGCTCATCATATATAATTTGTGAGTTTATTAAAACTAATTAAGGAAAATAACTTCTTACAGATCTATATAGAATTATCAAAGGAAGATCAACCCAAAAATAAATTCCGTATATCTAAGAATTTTAAATGTATATTTTATTGTAATTAGTCTCTTTAATATCGATTAAAAATATTTGGTAGAAGGTTTTTTATTGAGGGTCAAGGAAATTTGTTCAAATAACATCTAACCTCATTCATTTTTAGATTCAACTAAAAGTGGTATAATTATTATTATTTTTGATAAAAATATATTTTTAGAAATATATAGTGGTTTTTACAAAAAAAAAATTACCCATTCTTTCAAGAACATATTTATTCTCTTATTTTCACACGTTCTCTTTTCCTATTTCCTCTACAAACTTGGACGAGCATCTCTTCCTTCGGAGATCTTCTGGCGACATCTTCCTCCTCCGACAAGCTTATTTTCTTCGATGGGGAAGAAATTTGATGCTCCTCATATACCAATGTGAGTATTTTTTATTTTTTTATTTCAATTTTGTTAATTTATTGATTTATTAAGCTATAAGGTAGTTAGTTATTTGGTTGTTCTTGTTGTTGTTAGGGTTTATGAATTAAGATTCAATTTAGGAAATTTTGGGGTAACCAAAGTTAGAAATTTAGGAGGTAGTGTTCATCTTCCTCGTCGGAATCGAGAGGAAGATGCACGACACCGATGGTGTTGCCATTGCACATAATTGGTGTGTAACGTCTGCACCATAGGTGTGTAGCGTCTGCACCCTTGGTGTGTGACGTCTGCACAAATCGGCCGATTTATTTTAATTTTTCCGTTTTTTTTATTTTCCAACTTATTAACTTTGTTTTTTATGCTTATTTAGTTTCTAGTATTTATTTGTTGTATAATTTAGTTAGTAATAATTGTTTTCGTGTTTATTTCAAAAAAAACATTATCAAACATTTATTATTTATTGACTCAGATCCTCTGATACGCATGTTCAGGGTTCAAAACATGTTAAAAAAACTGAGGAGGAGAACACCAAGTCTTTTAAGGTTATGCGTATTGTAAACATCATCCGATAACATATGCCTTGAACGGTTTGAGACTCTTCAAGGAACATGTGTTGCAACTCACTTCTCTTTGGCTCATTTTTCTTGTTATATGACTTATTTTGGTTTTGCTTACTTGATATTTATATGCTTATCCACAACTACGTTTTTTTTATTTAGCACTTACGTTGGTTATGATTTTTTTTATGTTTTGTATTAAACCACGAATGGATGATTTGATTATATATTTTCGGATTATCTTATGTTATTTTAAGATTTCTTATTTGACTTGACTTCTTATATTTACTAGAAACTCATTGTTACAAAAAATACTAAGATTTTCAATTCATACACAAAACAAACCAATAAATTGCTACAAAAAAACTAATTTTAACATATTTTATTTTATAAAAATTTAATAAGTGTTACCAAGAAAAAAGCATCATAGATGCCAAGTCTGTGCACCTATGTTTGCAACACCCCCTCTCCTGACCTATTACACCAGACAATAAACCATACTAGTAATATACTACACCTATAATTTGCAAGAATGAAAACTATGAAGAAACTTACTATAATTTTCTTCATTCTCTTTGTTACCCTTCTAACACGAGCATGAAAAATGAGCTTCAAATGTTATATTACCAGCAACAGGTCCTTGTGAGTTCTCTCAATCTCCAACCCCATCAAAATGTATCTCTGACACAACAGTAGCTTCTTGTGAGTTCTCTGCAGCACCACAATCCTTTCTCACACCCTTAATAACATTTTAAGTGAACCAATGACCACAGTATTTTTGCCTTGTCCATTTTATAAGTAGGACTTTTGCCAATGTCCATATGAAAAAAAATAGTAGTGATTGTTGATTACTTTAAAAAATGGGTTAAACCAAGAGCTTTATACATGACAAGGGCTCAAGAAATTTACAACTTTTTGCAAAGTCATATTCTACCAAGGTATGGGGTTCTAATAAACTTAATGATGGATAACGGACTTCATTTTCAAAATGAAATGATGATGTTTTGCAGAAGGTATATGGTAGAATAACATCTCTCGACTCTGTATTACCTCCAAAAAAATAGACAAGTGAAAGTGATGAACATAGCCATAATAGATAAAATAAAGAAAAGATTTAGGGAGCTATGGGAAAGTGGCCATATAAATGATGATGATGATGATGATGATGATGATGATTATGATATTTTTCAGAAGGTATAGAGTGGAATAGCATTTCTCGACTCTGTATTACCTCCAGAAAAATGGACAAGTGGAAGTGACGAACATAACCTTAATAGATTGAATAAAGAAAAAAAGTATAAGAGAGCTAAAGGAAAGTGGCCATATAAATTAGTAAAGGTGCTTTAGGCATATAGAACGTCCCCCATGTCGGCTACAAGACAACCCTCTTTTTATTTGGTAAACAAAATGAAAGTCGTGGTTTAAGCTGAGATCGTCAATCCAAATCACAAGATACAAGATTATTAAAAAAAATCAACAATAAAAGAAATCAAATTTATGTTGATTTGATTGACGAACATTAGAATCAAGCTCAAGTTAGGATAAAGCATTATAAAATTTCAGTGAAGAGCCTAAAACCATGATATTTAACGTGTTCAATCAATAATAGAAAAAATAATGAGGAGAGAGAAAGTGGACGCAAGAAAAATAACGAAGTTTAAAAAATATATATAAAAAGAAGAATATAATTTATTAAAAAAAGTAAACAAATTATAGTCTTCGAATTATGTAATCAACGTTTTAGATACTTTTGTATATTAAAAGACACTATAATTAAATCCAATGGATGTGTTGAAAATAGAGTAAGAAAAAACACACACGTAGTAATAGAATAATTAACACACACACATGTCAAGCAAACTCTTCATTTTCTCACAAAAATATGCAACTCATTGTCATCCAAAAATGAAGAAAAATGTTTGGTCGAGCAGAAGAACAAAGTCTCGGTGAGGAAAAAATATAAATTTTTGGATTACTCACTCAACAAAATAAGATAATTGTTTAGTTATTCCTGCATATTTTGAAAGGACTACGGGGGCACAAGTATGCACTCACAAGCAAACAGAACCAGGTTTTTAAATTTTATCTTATTGCTAACAATAAAAGAATTTTACCTATGTGTATTTTTTACTCGATATTGTTGTAATGGGTATGAGAATACTAATAAGGGTAAAAAAAATTATCGTCTGAAGTCTTATAGTAAATATGTTATATGTAATATATAGCTTTAAACTGAGTATGAGTAAATGTATAAAGGTTAGATATAACATTAAGAGACTTAAACTAATAGGCAATTAGATTTTTTCCCTCGACTCTGTTTATGAATAAATAAATATTCATATCTAGAGAATCATCTTCATCATTCAACAAATAAGATTATTTAATGTATTTTTATGTTATTTCCAATATAAAATATATTTTCTACTAAACACCTATTTATTTTCTCTCTAACAACCATAATTTATTCCATATTATTTATCTACTTAGTTAATGTAACCCTGCACCCTTTTCTAAACTTCGGTTGGTTTTTATCAAGTCTCGACCAACTTCTACAAAATTATTTACAGCACTAAATTAATTATTTTAATCTGTTGAGTTAAACATATAACCCTCTATGAGCATGAACAATGGACATGTTAAACCACCTCTTAAAAATACATTTTGTTCACTTCTATCAAAATAAACTCTACTAAATGTGTTAGTTCTAATGTTAATTAACACAAATAAAAAAAATGATAGTGCGTATATTAAATTGTCAGAGCGACTTATCAAATTCACATCATCTTTGATATTAATTTGGCGGATTTTCTTTAATTTTATCTTCGTTTCTTTTATTATGTTTTTTATTTTTCTCATTTTATTTTATCATTTTTTTTCTTCTTCATTACGAGGTTCATGCTTTGAGGAGAACACTTTAAGCAATTTATCTATGATTTTGGCGATCTACGGGCGATCGACAAGACTACCGTCCACGACGAAAATGTGAACTTTTCTTCAGAATCGTGTGGTGGAGAACTTGAAACATTGTTAAAAATACTCGGTATAAAATCAAAATGACTAAGTTAAAAATGATTAATGTTCTACATACCACTTAATGACACATAAATTTATAATTTATGATTGTACTTATTTTACCACAAGTTTACTTCACTAATATTTGTTTTATTAAATAAAATATCAACTTTTTATTTATCAATATTATTTGTGTTCTTCGTCTATTTTTTTGCGCACAGATTTTCATTTGGGGTAATTTTATATATCGTTAATATTTTCTGGATATCAAACCTTTTAAGTTCAATTTTTTGTTAGAATACGAAATTATAATTATGTCCATCATACCTCTAACTATTTACCTTTTAACTTTAGGCTCATAAACCAAAATAATAAATCAATAACTCACAAAAAAACATCAAATTCCACTAATAAAGCCCTAAAACTAAACTCTAACTCTTAAACTAACAAAGTCTTTCAATTTCAACCTGCAACAAGTCAGACTTCAAGGAGAACTATAACATAAAGGTTATGAGTCATTCCTCATTTGCGTTTAATAAGATTCCACTAGGCACCGGCTACGGTTCATGATGAAATCATTATATACCGATGAATTTTGTTAAATATTTCTCTAGTTTAAGCGAAACTCGTGAGGTGAGACGTTAGCTGCTGGAGAGTTCTACCTGAATCGTCGCTTAGGACGAGCAAAACGATATAATATAATCGTTACGTCCTTTTGATAAATTATCTTTACTGCCTATAGAGAAGTACTAAAATTATATTATATCTTATGTTGTATTACATCAATGTGCTAAAATAAGATTATGTATACAACATCAGTAATTAGTGGCGAAATTTTAGACTATATCTTATCATTTATCATTTGTCTAGTTTTAGAGTTGCGTTATAATTTTAAATATGGCTTGTATATTACAGTATCCTGAGGAACCAACATATTTGATTGTCAATTACATGCACTTGTTTACCATGCAAGAATATTATACTAAAGAAGATTTGGACGAATAGGTTAGGAAGAAGCGTTGAAAATATGGGTTCATCATCAATACCTTGTATGATAATGGTAAAGTGGGAAAAACTCCTAGGCTATAATACCAATAAAATAGGTGTGGTGTGTAAAAACTAATGACAAGTACGGATTGTGCGAAGAAAATACATTATAAAATGAAAAATGAGATTTCTCATTTTTATTGAGAGGTTTTCCGGTTGAAGAGCGTCTTGGTTATTGGAGGTTAGAAGTTCTGAATAGTGAACACAATCACAAACCAGCCTGTTGCTACAATGGTCATTCTCGAATGGGTAGAGTTAAATCGGACGAAGAATAGTTAGTTCGTAAGTTATATTTATTCAGTTGTCGTCCAAAAGAAATATATATGGGTTTGAAAATCCATAACCCCGAGATTGCATCTAACATGTGAACCATATAAATGTTTTGACAAAATATCATATTGTTACAAAATTGGTCAAACGCAAATGTAATGTTTTTTTATTAAAATTGATAGTAGTTACACGAAGACTATGTATAAAATTCATTTGCCCGAAATAGTTGGCATTACTTCAACAAAAATGACATTTTGTGTTGGTTTTGCTTTTTTGATAAAGGATAAAGAGAAAAACTAAACTTGTTTATTGAGTGTTTTATGTACGATTATGGTGCATGAAATTGTTAATGTTTGAGAATTGTTTTGACGGATCAGGAGTTAACATTGATACGAGCTCTCGAAGAAATATTTCTGGACGATATTCACTTATTATGAAAATGACACATAAAACAATTTTCATACAAATTCCAAGAAGTTGATGCGTAAAGTGGATGAGGAGTTCGTGGAATTTTATAACATTGTTGTCAAAATAAACACCTTACAAGAGTATAATACAAAACTTGCAACAATACATGAAGTATTTTCTAGTTATCTAAAATTTACATATTATATTATGAATCAATGGATATCATCATATGATGAAAATTTTCTTACTTATTTTACTAACAAGTCTAAGCATATAGGCAATACAACTATAAATTGGTAAGTTATTCCTCTCAAAATATGAACATCAATTACTTTACAAAGAATTAATTTTAATAATTAATATTCTTGTCATTTTTATTTTTAGGGTCGAGATCGCTCATGCTAATCTAAAATGCTACCTCGATACAAGTCTACTAAATTTTGAGGGTTTTGAGGTAAAGTTCATGCATTTCTTGATCTTCAAAATTCAAAGATTTTTGAATCATTCGAGCAAATTAAGTTTAGTATTTCAATAAAATATGTAGATGGTTATATGTTTATTCTTATAAAAGGTAAACTACCAAATACGGCCTTAGATTTGTTGATGGTGAATTATTAACCAACTCAAAATATAGACGTCGATGCGGTCCCATATGGTTGTACTTTCAAAAAAACACATGACTTGCCTTGTGCAAGTTGATAAGGTAATATGTTGCTGGAACATCATCTGGCCTTATTAAAAAATGATAAAGTTATCATTGTTAAAGTTATACTGTTTATAACTTTATGACTAAATACATTAACGACATTGATGTCGATAAAATAGTAGAAAAATACCTCATTAAATGCATAAACAAAAAAACAAAAAATACAACAAAATGAGTGACGACAAATGTATCAAGTAATGAATGACTAACGTCAAATCAAGTCTGATTGAAGATGCAAATAACTTAGAGATATTAGAATATATTTAAGGAAAATACAATAGGTTACTAGAATGCTCATGGTAGTTAAAGGGTGAAGTAAAAGTTTAATATGACTTTTGTAATAGATGGTTACATGTGTGGTTAAGATACACATGTTACTCATCCCTATAATTCAGGGATAAAAATTTATATAAATTGGAATTCTAATCATTGGAAAAAAGGTTGATTAATTGATTTTATTAACAAAATTAATTTTGATCATTTTTAATATTATCTATTTAGAATTCTCTTAAGGAGAAAAACTCTCTCATCATTTTAGGCATCGTCGGTGGGAAATATTTCTTCAGAAAAATCTATTTCTTACCAATCCTAATTGCTAGGATAATCGTTAGAAGAGTATTAATTGACATTGGAAGCTCGGCTAACGTGATTTAAAAACCAAATAATGAACGAATGATTGATGTTTTATCATTTGATAAAATTAAAAGTAATTTGTTAAGTTTTGTTAGAATATCAAATAATTGTGGGAGAGGTTGAGTTAGATGTAACCGTCGGGAAAAGGAATTTGAAAAGACTGTTAATACACTATTATGATAGTTGAAGCTTCGAGTTCATATCTTGTAATTCTAGAAAGACGTGTGTTACATAAAATGGAAAAAGTAACGTTATAATTTCATCAGCGTATGAAATATATAGTTAGCAAACGAATATGAATAATTCAAGAAAACCAACAAACATTGAAATATGTTATTCTTTATATTTAACACTAGAAAACATAATAATTTCACATCGAGAGGTTTTTAGAGACATGATTACTGAACAATCATGTGGATTTGTTATGATATTAAAAGATGGTGAAATTTGGTGTGGATAAGTTTTGAACGAGGGTAATTTTGGCTAAAGTTTTGTGGTATTTCAAAGGTATTTAATGTTTAGTAGATTGTAGTGAGAGAATTGAGCTGCCTAGTTATATTTTATTCTCATTACCCTCATTAAATGAAAGTGATTGGGTATTTATACCCTTAACCTTGGGTCACATGGGCTTTCGGGTCGTGTTTATGGATTCGGGTCGAGTTCAAAGACCCATTAGTTTTAAGCACGTAGGTAATTAGCTTAGTCATGAAGTGGTTAAGTTTTTAATACATTAGTTCAGTTCGGACAGTTTAGTAGGTGGATGTTGTCTGAATTGCCCCTGTCCGGTTCTCATAAAGAGTGATGATAAAATCCGGACTCATCAGTAGCCCCTTTTTTAGGCTGTGTTCGAAGGCCTTTGGCAAGACCTAAAAAATAGTCTGTATGTGGTCATAACCATGTGCGGACAAATTTCAAACTGTGTAATGACTTCATCCAGACTGAAAAAGTTCTCAGAAACTAAACAATTTTTGCCAGAGATCGTGGGACACGTGTCTTTCTCTGATTTGCCACATCGGCCGATTTTTTTCCTAGAACGGCGTTCTCACTTACTCCAAAAATCAACCTCTTCATTTAATGTGGGTGACATCAGCGCCGTCTTTAATCATTACAACCCTTTCGAATTCTCATAGGTATTGAAGCATCTTTTGTACCTTTACTATAAATTAGTCCCCTTTTCTACTGTTTTACCATCTTCATTATCTTTGCTCTGTTAAACTTCAAAGCTTTCATCTCTCAAAAAACCTTTCTTTTGGTGTGAGTTTATGTTCACAACAAGAAACGCTTTAGTAAAAGGTGGGTGGCTCAATTTGTCAGAGTTGGAAAAAGCTCAAAAGGTTGAACGAGAAAGGCGCATTGCTGCAGGCCTCCCTGTTTCCCCTGTTGATAAACCGGAAACACCAAGCTCAGAGCCTGACCGGGGTTCTTCTTCAACTAAGAGTGCTAAACGTAGGAGGTTGTTCTAGTCCAACCTTTCACCAATCGTTTCGGGTTCATCGGTCCAGGAATCAGAGCCTGTTGTTGAACCAGGGCAGGCAGTCACAAGCTTTAAGAAACCTTCCCCATTCATTGCCATGGGATCGGATGCTGACGTCTCTCCAGAGAAGTTAGTAGATCAGAGAAGAGGTCGTTTGGTGAAAGGGCAGGCTCCTAAAGCTACACCTTCCAAATCCGGGGATAAAAATACAAATATAGGGTCAGAAGCACCCATTAAGACTCCTAAGGACAAGCTGTCCGGCCCGGAGGCATCTAGTTCAAGTCTCCGGAAAGAAACCACTGTATCTGAGCCCCATCCGGAGTCCAGACTACAAGAAGTCCGTAATGCCCAACCATCCGGAGGGCCTGCTGAGCCAACCACTAGTTCCCCTCACCCAAAAACAACTGATAACCCTTCCATAATAATGGAAGAAGTGTTGGAGGATTCTATTGAAGAAGCTCCTTTTGAGTCCGAAGTCTCCGGGCAAACAAGTGAGGCTGTTGCTGCCAAGAAGGAAAAAGGCAAGGAGAAGCTATGCTTAAAACATCCAGAATTTCCTGAGAGCCTTGTGGGAAAAGTGGGACCTTGCTTCCACAAGGTAAGTGTAAAATACTTGATGGCTTTGCAAAAACTTAATTATGCTTTCATTCACACAGCTGAACTGGGTCGGATGCGAACAAAATGGGGGATCCCAGAAAATGTCAAGGTGAGGATTCCGGTGGATCCGGAGACACTGATGGATTGCAAGCTCAGTGAGATAGTTTTTTTCACTGAGTTATTCAACTGGGGGATAAGGTTTCACGTAGACCCAGCGATAGTTAAATATTTTCACCTCATCAAACTCTGCCCAAGCCAATTGAGCCCCAATGCATGATACATATACCCTTATGGCCTGTATTATGGCCTCCAGGCTCTCCGGAATCCCTCTTCCAATGGAGCAGTTTGCTGTTGTGGCCAGCCTCTGCAGAAACCACCTTATCCCCTTCTACCATTTCAATATGGGTGATGATTACAAGGCCGTGGACGACCTGCTTGAGTCAGAAATGAACTGGAAGACTCAATTCCTGTTTATTAGTGGCGCCTGGGAGAATGGAAGGAAGATTAAAACTGGTGTCAACCCAAGCTTTCTTACCAGCAGATGGCGAAGTGATGGTAAAAATCTCATTTCATATTTCCATTTCTACTTATCACAAATGTGTTTGTCTAACTTGTCTTCTTTTGTTTTTTGGTAGTGCTGCCTAAGGACTTTAGTGACTACTTAAAGGATGGGCAGACCACTTGATCCAAACTAAATGCTTGGACTGCTGAGAAGTGGGGAAACCGCTTCCACAATGCTTTTATTGGAGGCAATCTAACAAGATCCTACCTTTGGAACACAACTGACCGGAAGGACTTATCTTGGGAGGAATTAACAACTCCACCCCCTCCGGAAGTAATCCTCAGGAGGACAGATGCACCGGACGGATCGCTGTATCTGCCCGGTAGAGCCAAAGCCCCAAGCAAGATGAAGTGCAAGAAAGGAAAAGTCAAGCATGGCATGGTTGAAGCCAATCCTACCGAAGCAGAAGAAGCTACCCCAACAAACCCAGAGGGGCCAGATCAAGGGCAGATTGATGTTTCTCTTCTACAAGTAGTGGAGCATGAAAGTACTAGAGAAGTGGTAGGATCTCCCAAATCCTCAAAGGCTCCTAAGAAAGATAGGAAACGGGGAGCAGAAGGCAAGGATATGGAGGCCAAGAAGAAGAAAACCTGCAAGGGTGATGAAATTTCTCTCCGGCCTCCGGAGCCTCTTCCTCCTGTTGACCCTACTCAAGCAGAAGGCATCCCTGGTGACTTTCAATCTGGAGGGGGTGCAGGAGGGGATATCAGTATTGATGGCGTTGATATCAGTGGTCTTGAAGAGATTGGTCTTTACTTCGAAAACCTCCCTAAAGATGATTTTGTTGGGCCTTACCTCCCCTGAGTTCTTCGAACATCGTTACCTTCAATGGTAAGTCTTTATCTGTCTCAAGTGAAAGAGATGTCATAACTCACTCCATATTAAGTAATATCCAGCCAATGCTTAATTTGGAGAAGCAAGTACGAGGTCAGTCAGCTATCATTAATGCCCTTAATTCTGACAAAGAGAAATTGTCTGGCGACCTCCTCACTGCCAATCAAAATGCTGATGTTTTGAAGAGGGAAAATGAGGAGTTGAAGAAAAACTAGGAGGATTGAGCCACAAAGCTAGCCACTTTGGAAGATATTATCAAAGAACTCCAAACAAAGCAATTCGAGTTGGAGAGAGATCTTTCTTCTTCAAGAGAAGAGATGAGGGCTAGAGACAAGTTCATTCATACTTTAACCAATGACAAGATCTCGCTCGAGGACTCGGTGTCCAATACTGCACAAGAAAAAACTGATTTGCTAAAGGAGCAAGAGAGAACAATCCAAGCTAGGATTGATGCTTATACCAACCAGGTGATAGACACTCATGAGGAAAAGTATGCCAAAGTGAAGTCGTACATGGTCTTGCTCTTTCATGAGAAATTCCCGAAGAGGACACTGGGAGACTTATGGACTTTTGTAGAGTATGAAGACCTCCCCTTCCATACGATGGCTGATGGTGACAAGCATGATTACTCCAGTGGCTGGGATGATACAACCGACGAAGAAGAGAAGACCGGGGAAAGTCCAGATGAGGAAAATGACGACCCCAAAAAGAAGAAAACTAGTGAGGCTGAGCCATCTAAGAAAGCTCAGTCTTGAAGTATTGAATATCTCTTTTTTGTGATTGAACCAAAGTCCTTGGATGGCCAAGGCATTTTTATAACCGTGTCCGGCTCCTGTTCGGATAAATCTTTTATTTGAAAACTTAAAGTCCTTGGGTGACCATGGCACTTCGTATATCTTAATGGGAAATTTTACTTTGCACAGACTTGCATTTTTTTTATAGTTTTTCAACTTCGGTGGCTAATGTTTAAACAACCCTTAGTTAGTTTGCTTGTGCATTTTAAAGTGAGAGTGTTTAAATTCTCCGATGACAAATGTTTAAGTAGTCATCACTCTATCAATTTAATTTGATCAATCTGACATTGATAGAATATCTCAAAGAAAAAACCAACTGAAACACTCCGAATCTTTCAAGAAGGCATTGAAATTTATTGAAAAAGCCCGGACACCTCATTAAAACCTTCCCGCGCCACCATGGAAGGAAAGAGTATGCCCCCAAATATTTACATGAACTTTTAAACAAGTAAATATTTACACAGCTTTCATTCCAAGTACAATCAGAGGTGCTCAACGTTCCAAGGGTGATTCAAAACCCTTCCATCCTTCCCTTGAAGACGGTATGTCCCAGGCTTAAGCTTTTCACTGACCACATAGGGTCCTTCCCAAGTTGGAGCCAGCTTGCCGAACTGCTTCTCCTTAGTATGTAGGAAGACTTTCCTCAATAATTTATCTCCTGGGACTACTCAACCCCCAGACATCGTAGAAGAGGTTTACTATGGGATTTTTTTATAAAGAACATCCTTTAGGATGACAGAACCACGAGCTTTGTATTTTGTTTTTCTTGCCACTGCTTTCTCCGGAGGCAAGATGCCATCCGAGAGATATTAAAGAATTGGAAATCTCCAATCTTGAGGTTTTTTTACTTGTATATTTAAGCTTTCTTCTCCCTTGTCCGGATCGAGTTGAATAGATGGGCACTCTTGCACATGTATCCAAGGGTAGGACTCGGAGTAGGCTACTGTTGCCAAAGAGTCTGCTAGGGTATTTTCTGTTCAGGGTATGTGCTCATATATGATGATTTTGAAGTTAAGTGCTACTTCTTTAAGGATGAACAAGTATTTAATCAATTTATCTTTCTTGGCTTCAGATTGACCTTGCGCTTGATGGATAAGAAGTTTAGAATCACTCATCAACCTGACCCTCTTAGCTCCACAGATGAGAGCTAACTTTAAACCTGCTATAGCAGCTTCATATTCAGATTCATTATTGGAAGCCCTGAAGGAAAAACATATAGCTTGGTACATTCTGTCACCGTACGGAGAGGTTAAACATATCCCAGCACCACATACCATGGTACTTGGTCCACCATCAGTCCGGACGACCCAGACTTTTTTGTCTTTTACACTGGTTGCTTGCTCGGCACCCCTATCCGAGTGGAATCCAACTAAGAAATCAGCCACCGCTTGGGCTTTGATCGCTGTTCGAGGAGAAAAATCAATATCATAGTCTCCCAGCTCTACTGACCACTTGGTCATTCTACTTGAAATGTCAGCTTTTTGGAAAACATTTTTCAAAGGAAAAGAGGTCCGGACGATGATAGAATGAGCCTGAAAATAAGGCCTCATTTTCCTTGCTGCAATCACCAGCGCCAATGCCAATTTTTCAAGCTTCAAATATCGTTTTTCTGCATTTATCAAACTTTTGCTGATGTAGTACAACGGACGGGGATAATTATCCACCTCTCTTACCAATATTGCACTTATCGCACAATCAGAAACTGCCAAATACACAAAAAGGATTTCTCCAATAACAGGTGCCATCGAAGGCCTCATCACATTGTGGGGACCAGTTAAAGTCCTTTGCACCCTTCAAAGTTTGAAAAAATGGGGCACACCTGTCTGAAGACCTTGAAATGAAATGATTTAGTGCAGCCAGCCTCCCAGTCAATCGTTGTACTTCTTTAATATTTCGAGGAGGCTCCATTTGTAGTAAAGCATTAAGCTGGTCCGGATCAGGTTGTATCCCTTTCTCACTTATCACATACCCCAAAAACTTCCTTGACTGCACTCCAAAAATGCACTTTTCTGGATTTAACTTTAAATTTACTTTTACTAAGTTGGCAAAAGTTTCTTGGAGATCTACCAAGTGTAGCTCTTCGTCCACACTCTTCAACATCATGTCATCGATGTAAACTTCCATGTTTCTTCCAATTTGATCAGCAAAGGCCTTGTTCACCAACCTCTGATAAGTAACCCCAACATTTTTTAATCCAAAAGGCATCATCTTGTAACAATGGAGGCCCATATTAGTAACAAATGTAGTATGTTCTTGATCTTTCAGATCCACTTGAATCTGATTATACACGGAGAAGGCGTCCATAAAGGAAAACAGCTTGTTTCCAGAAGTGGAGTCCACCAACTGATCAATTTGGGGGACCGGATATAAATATTTTGGGCAGGCCCTGTTGAGATCTGTGAAATCGATGCACATACGCCACTTGTCATTTTTCTTTTTTACCAATACCGGATTGGCTGTCCATAAAGGGTATTGAGATTCCTTTGTGTGACCTATTTTAGTAAGTCGGTCAACCTCTTGAACTATGACATCAGCCTTTTCCTTAGAAGATGCTCTCCTCCTTTGCACAACAGGTACTATGTCTCTTCGGATGGACAACTGGTGTGATATAATGCTCGCTGGTACCCCGGTTACATCGGCATTGCACCACACAAAGACGTGTTGATGGTCTTTCAAGAAATCCAACATTTTACCCTTTAATTAGGAAGTCATCTTGGATCTTATTCCTCATTTATACGAACTGCCCCCAACGTCCAAGGAGCCAGTGCTGTTGCATAACACTCCTTTGCTACCTTTTGGCTACTTCGGACAACTCCCACTTGTCCCTGCACAACATACTTCAAACACTGGTGCACTGTTGAAGCCACAGAATGCATCCTGGAAAGCCAAGATCTTCCCAGAATAGCATTATAACAAGTGGGACAATCCACCACAATAAACACTATTCTAACCATCTTTTTAAAAGGGCCTTTTCCCAACAAAAATTCCTCATCGAACTCTCCGATCACATCTGCTGAGCTTCCAGTGAAACCCACAATTGATCTGTTCGAAAGCTGAATTACTGCTGGATTCTTCATTTTTTTGTAAGAAGTTAAAAAGAGAATATTGGCTGAACTTCCGGTATCCACCAAAATTTGTCTTATATCATTGCCTCTAATGGATGCTGCTATGACATCAACATCTTCATGTGGACCAGCAATATCCCTCAAATCATCCTCGTCAATGACAATAAAATTAAAAGGAATTTGCGATTGATAGGAAGTCATGCCTCCTTCAAGCTGGGTAGCTAAAGTATGAACGTGCCTCTTTCTTGAAGAAGCAGTTGGTGCAGTCATGGTGTCCCCTCCGAATATTGTAAGTGACTCAAAAAAATTAATAAGGCTAGACACCGTTTTGCAATGCTCCGTGATACACCCACTTTATTGCGGGTTGGATCAGGGTCCAAGTATTCTGACTCTACATCGAATCTTTCAATTATCACCATAGCCCCATCCGGAGCCGATATGCCTGCATTGTTTGGACCAGTCTGATGAGCACTATCAGGCCTATTTTCACCTCTTCTTTTAACATACGCCCCCAACTTTCCTCTTTCAATTAAATTATGCACCTCTTGTTTCAACGCAATACAATCCTCAGTGGTATGGCCGGTATCATGGTGATACTGGCAGAAACAATTATTACGACTCTCCCTAGGAGACTGTAAAGCAACTGGCCTTCTATAGTGTACTTCGTCTTTTGTTTTGTCATAAATGATGGCTACATTTTCTTTCAACTCAGCAAACCACTCCGGTTGAACCCAAGACCCTTGTTTATTTCTAGATTGTTGACTCTGGGCTGGTGCAGCTGGCTGAGACTGAGCTTTGGCTTTGTTATGACCCTGCTCGGCTTCCCTAGCCTTGTTTTCGGACTGGTTTTGGTTTGGATTTGGTGCAGCCGAAGCAGACCTCACCTGCCTGTGCACCCTAGTTTTCTTTGTTTCATCTACATTAATCTGCTTTCCGACCTGATTCAGCAGACCTCCCAATGTCATGGCCTTCTTTCTGGTTACTAAATCAACCAAGTTTCCAGGGTTTAAGCCCTGCCTCAGAGAAGCTATTGCTACTTGCTCGATGCAATCAGCCAATCCATTTTTGGTATTCACAAAATGACTTATGTATTCTTTTAAATATTTGTTTGGTTCTTAGGCACAATGGATAATCGTGTCTCAATTGACCTTCACTTCCTTACTTCCAACAAACTGCCTCCGAAAGGCTACCAAAAAAGTTTCAAAATTCCTGATACAGCCTTGTGGTAAGCTATTATACCATTTCAGAGCACTCCCCCTAAAAGATTGGGAGAATTCCCTACAAAGTAATTTGTTGTCATCGTCAAAATTCATCATAAATTTTTTGAATTGTTCTAAGTGGTTATCTAGGTCTTTGCTACCATCATATTTTTCCATTTTCGTACTGTCGAACCTCTTAGGAAGATTTCCGGACAGTATTTTGGAGGATAATGGAGATTGTCTCCAATTTCGGCCACGACTGAAAACCGTATCTTCGTTAGGAGTTGCAAAGATACCTGGTTCATCATGGAAGGCAAAAGGATCCATCACCATCCGATCTACGTGTCTCCGGCAATGAGACGATCATTTGCCTATATGCCTCTTTAACCTTCCATGCCTATCCTTTTTTCTTGAGTACTTTTTTACTAACTTTTGTTTCATTTTAGAACGGCCTTCATCACTGCTGGATGACAAGGATTCTTCAACTCCATCTTTACCTGAGGAGCTACTAGAAGATTCTGAGTCTGAAGCAGAGCTCTCCACCGGTTTAGACCGGTGAGACTTTTTTGAGCTAACATGAGTCTTTTTCGTACTCACATGGGTTTTTGAGGGCTCATGTTCTCTTGGATTGTCAGTATGATGAGAAACTGACACCTTAGATTTCTCTTTTATGCCCATCTCTGCCCTCTTGGCAGCCCTCAAAGCTTCTATTTCAACTTTTAATCTATCTCGCTCCTCAATCGTATATTCAACATTTTCACCCACCACTTCTGCCAAAGCTGGTGGTATTTCTTGCACGTCTGGATTCATCCGAACTGGTTTTTCCTGATGGTTTTGAATGCTAGATTCGGGCACCTTCTTCTCCCACTGTGGTCGCCAATTTGGTGTGGATAAGTTTTGAACGAGGGTAATTTTGTCTGAAGTTTTGTGGTATTTCAAAGGTATTTAATGTTTAGTAGATTGTGGTGAGAGAATTGAGCTGCCTGGTTATATTTTATTCTTATTACCCTCATTAAATGAAAGCGGTTGGGTATTTATACCCTTAACCTTGGGCCACATGGGCTTTCGGGTCGTGTTTATGAATTCGGGTCGAGTTCAAAGACCCATTAGTTTTAAGCAGGTAGGTAATTAGCTTAGTCATGAAGTGGTTAAGTTTTTAATACATTAGTTCAGTTCGGATGGTTTAGTAGGTGGATGTTGTCCGAATTGCTCATGTCTGGTTCTCATAAAGAGTGGTGATAAAATCCGGACTCATCAAAATTAACGATCCGCAAGAAGTGTTAAATGAAACTAAAGTGTTAGAGAAAATTGAAGATTATGAAGTAATCGGTAGTAAAGTTATGAAGATATGAGAAGAGATAAAAAAACATTTTAGAAATAAGTTATAGTTTTTTCGAGAAAAAATATTAATATTTTTGCATGGAACATTTATGATATAACTGGATTTGATAGGTCGGTAATTTTTCATTAATTAACAATAGCGTTAAGGCCTATCCGCTAGAAAATAAGATATTTGGTTGAAAAATCAAAAGATATTGTTAAATAATTGATCTAGGGCATACCAAGGAATCAAAATATCCAACGTGGTTAGCAGATCCAGTATTTGTAAAAAATAAATGGACAATAAATGATTTATGTTGATTTTGATGATCTTAAGTGAGCTTGTCCAAAAAATACTTTTACTTTGCCTAGAATTGATAAATTAATAGATGCAACAGTTGGTCATGAGTATCTATCTTTCATTGATGCTTATTCAGGTTATAATAAAATTAAAATACATCCAAATAATGAAGAAAGTATTATGTTCTTGAAAGAAAAAAAGTTATACTTTTACAAGGTAATGACATTTGGTTTAAAAAATACTGGGGAAACATATCATAGACTTGCTAATTGATATTTTACTAAACAATTAGGCAAAAAATTGGAAGCTTGTATAGATAAGGTGATAATAAAGAGCAATGACAAAAATAAGCATATATCAAAATTTTATGAATCCTTAAGGAATTTAAGGAAGTTCATTTTAAATTGAATCATTTGAAATGTTCATGTGGGGTAAAGTCACGAAAGTTTCTTGATTTTATGATAAATAATCAATCAATTAAAAGCATTATTGACAACGTCTGTGCCAAAATCAATCAAATAAGTACAAAAGGTGATGGTAATATTGGTTGTTTTGTCAATATTTACTTCAATGTCATCACATAATGCACATTTTTTTTATATTTGAAGATGAATTAAAAGATTTGCTTGGAACGAAGATTTTACTAAAGCATTTAATGATTTGAGACAATATTTGAATTCCTTTGAAGTTTTGACGACACTAAGACAAATGAAGCCTTTGTTTTTTATATCTCGATGTTTCTAAATTTATTGTTACTGCGGTATTCGTACGAGGAGATGATGCAATTCAAAAGCCAATTTATTATGTAAGTAAGATAATAGTTTATGCAAAAACCATATGCTTAAATTTAGAAGATTTAGCTCTTGGATTAGTTGTTTTTGTAAGAAAAATACAACCGAATTTTCAAGCTCATGTCATTATTGTTAAAAAAATCTCCGTTGAAAAGTATGCTCCAAAAAATAGATATTTCCAGAAGATTAACAAGGTGGTCAATTGAATTGGACGAATAAGAAATCTAATTTGAACCAAGAACAACAATAAAAGTAAAAGTAATGGTTGAATTAATTAACAAACTTCATGAAGAAAGAGATAAATAGTAGAATGTGAGACGACATGAAATAATTTGGAAGATGAAGAATGGGTTATTCGAGCTGATAGATCTTTTGGTATAAATAGTAGCGGGGGTGGTATTGTATTAACAACTCCAGTGAAGATAAAATTAAGAAAGCTATTCAAATCATATTTCCTGCTACTAATTATGAAGAAGTGTACGCAGGTGTGTTGGACGGAATGAGATTATTTCTTATTTTTGGAGCAAAATCCTTCGTGTTTTCTCTGATACTTAATTAATGAATAGTCATTCTCAATAAAATTTAGAAACAGAACAATAAATTATGAGAAAGTATTTAGAAAAAATGAAACAAATGGAAAGAAATTTTAAAGTTTTTATATATTAGAAGTAGAAAATAAAGAAGCACAATTTTAGCAAGATTTTGGCAGCATAGAGGATAATCTGTTGGTGATAATTCAAGAGCTACCGTAAGTATTTGAAAATATGAAAAATGGGATGTACTAACAATAAATGATTATAATTATTATTCTTGAAAGATGAATTTTTTTGTTAGATAAATCTCCAGCTCGTGCATTAGAATTGCGTGTTACAAAGTATGTTCTCCTTGATGGTATTTTATATCGAAAAAGTGTTACGAGAACTTTGTTACTATTTTAATAAAGAAATAATTTTCGTTTATTTTAAAGGATTTGCATGAAGGAGAAGCGTTTGCACATTGTGGGTATCGTGGATTGATAATATGGTTTCTCTTGGCAAGATTTTATTCACCAACACTTTCAGCCGATGCTAAGTTATTGGTAGAATGTTGTGATCATTGTTAGTATTTTGTTATTACAAGTCATATTCATAGTGAGATAATGAGATCAAATCATGCCCAGTGCCCATTTGATACATGGGGGATTAACTTGTTTCAATCACCTTAATCTCCGCTGCAAGGGCCAAGACAACCTTCTGTTGAACTAGGATGGCTCACATTCGTTATCGCTAGATTTCGAACTCTTATTTTCTGTTAAACTTCTCCATCTCTAACTTCGTTAATCCCATTTTAGTTATAAAAATCACTTCATAACAGGTTCTGATACCAATTGTGAAATTTTATACAACCTCTATTCGATCTACTCAGGTCTCAAATATATCGTTTCAGGAACTACGTGATAAAGCACGTAGAAATTATACTTAAAATGAACAAAAGAAGAGAAAGTTTTAACACAGAAAATTATCATTCCCATGGTTGTTCAACAGTAACAATAATTTACAAAGTAGAGATAACAGAGAAAAATAGAATGTTTACAGAAAATCCAAATTGAGAGCTCATATTATATACTTTTCCAAAATCGCTCATCGATCTACTAAGTTCTCTCTCTCTCTCTCTCTCTCTCTCTCTCTCTCTCTCCTCTCTCTCTCTCTCTCTCTCTCCTCTCTCTCTCTCTCTCTCTCTCTCTCTCTCTCTCTCTCTCTCTCTCTCTCTCTCTCTCTCTCTCTCTCTCTCTCTCTCTCTCTCTCTCTCTCTCTCTCTCTCTCTCTCTCTCTCTCTCTCTCTCTCTCTCTCTCTCTCTCTCTCTCTCTCTCTCTCTCTCTCTCTCTCTCTCTCTCTCTCTCTCTCTCTCTCTCTCTCTCTCTCTCTCTCTCTCTCTCTCTCTCTCTCTCTCTCTCTCTCTCTCTCTCTCTGTCTCTCTCTCTCTCTCTCTCTCTCCCCCCCCCCCCCAAAGTCGCACTATCCGATTCTTTGAAGTCCAAAGAATACTATATATAATGTTTGTGTGACAATCTCTCTATTCAACAAAATGTAACAAACCTCTCAACATAAATAATTATTTCTGTTGGATCAAGGAGTAATTGATTCTGGTGTAACAATAGATCGATCTAACTACCGTAACTAGCACCTTATACCACATGTCACGTTTAATAGCTCAAGTCCAGATTATCACCTACTTGACTAGTATAGACCTTAATTCATCCATAGTACTTCAGACCGAAACAAACCTTTGCCTCGTCCGGAAAACCCCCGGACTCATGACCTCATTCTGTTTTACCAATTGTTTTTCTAACCGAAACAACAAATACCTTTATCTAAAATTTTTTATAGATGAACCTACTTAATTTGACTAATGGCTTCCTATCTGAAACAAGTAGTCTTAGATGATATCACTCTAACCAAAATAGTTACTTGAATTTAAACAAATACTTATAAGCCGAAGCAATATTCTAACGAAATCCACCAATATTTTGACAATACCTAAACTTATACCATCATATGTTGATAATGCCCAAACATATATGATTGTAACATTTAATCGGTTTTGTTATATTTTGCTACGTCAAATCAAAACCATATTTTATCTGTTACTATAAAAGAATTACTTAAAAATATAATTAACTCTTTAAAAATAATAGAATTATAAAACTTTTGCCATAATCTGTTTACTCCAACTTTTATAAAAGTAGTAAATTTTATTTATGGAATACATAGAGCAAAACTATTGAAGCTCTTAGAGCATCCCCAACAGCTACTCTAAAAATTTGGTAAATATACCTAGGATTTTGATACTGTAACATTTTAGATTATCATATAATCCAACAGCTATTGTACAATTAAGGTAGTTTTTTATTTAAGCAGGTGGAAAAGAAAAAAAAGGAATAATTATAGATAGTGGGTAACTTCCACTCTAAATATACCTACCTAAAATTACGCAATTAAATATAACTAGCTTATAGATTATCTGTTTGAAAGAATAAATTGGGGAATAATCTACAAATTTGCTATCTAGTCCATATATCTACTCTGTTGGGGATGCTCTTATAGATTAACACGTGTTAAAAGAAGTTAATTTTCTGAGGTGACAATTCTTAGTAAATCAACACCTATAAAGGTACTGTAACTTATGTTGAATAGACAAAAGTTCGTGCCAGCTTGACTCTGTCAAGGCATGTAAAATATTACGTTTGGATTCTTGTCTCTCTTGCTTCGTCTAGAGTCACGGCCAAGTTATGGAACCGTCACAATCGCAAAACAAAGTACTTTTATCCATTGAGATTTTAACACGTGCCAAATATTCGCTCTAGACATACAAATGAATAACACTGGTTTTATATCCTAAGAGTATTCAAATTTAGGGACTCCATTTTAATTTCAAAAGAAAAACGAAAAACTGATGAAGTTTACTCCAAGACCAAAGACTACATTGCTATAACCTTTCAACTTTTTTCTCTTTCAATCTTCAGAAAGTTCGAACTCACCATAAAAATAACTAGCAATCTTACCATTATTCTTCAAAGTTCACAAATGATAGTAAAAACTAGAGCTCAGCCTGTCCATTGGAGGTGTTTGTACTTCGCTTCCGAAATCAAGGGAGAAATCCATACCATTGAAGATCAACTACAATTTTGAACAGGAAGTTGCCGAATCCAACTATATTATTTCTTGTTTCTATTTGGTTTCCCGTGTGTGGAAGCGCCGAGCTCAAAGATTGAGGCGAAAAGAAGTCAAGATGAGACTGATGCGAAAGAAAGAAAGTAAATTCTAATATAAAGTTAGTCGGCAAATGAAAACGTCTCTTGGGCTAGAGTTAATGTGCTTACTGTTGTATTACTCGATAAGTTCATACTTCCGACACTTTTGTAAGAGTGCTACAGTCTAAATATACACTTGCCTATATGATAGAACTAAAGCTGACATAAGTTTCTTTTAATTCCTATATTACTTTCAATCTCGCAGGTGGGAGCACTAGCAATAACTATGGCGCACATTCAACTAAAGGTAGAACAGCACAGCCACCTGTTAATGCTCTGGTAGCAAACAACATGTTAGAACATCCATCGCCTCAACTCTTTTCACCACGCGTAGCTAAATGTCGCCATTGCTTTCCTATAGAATTACTCGCACCCAGTATCCGAAACAATGCAAATTCAACCGCTGGAGAAACAAATATAGACTTGAACCTTCCAGTGCAACCCCCTTCCGTTCCTCCTTATATCCCTAGAGCTACAACAGCCGCACATTCTCCTATCCCTCATTCCCCTTCCATTCCTCCTTATATCCCTAGAGCTACGACAGCCGCACGTTCTCCTATCCCTCATCCTCCAATTCCTGCTCGCGTTGGTCGTGCAATATCGATGGTCACAACAACAAGTCCTACGGGAAAAACTATATAGGGCTTACTTTATAAACATTCGAGAGTGGATGCTATCATCCATTGTGTTTGTTGTAGACATCAATTATCAGCTGTGGAGTTTGTCCAGCATGCAGTGGTTGTATGAAACCCTTTAAAGTGTATTTCCATTATTATTTGGCCAAAGCTATTTCCTCCATGTTATTTTTTATTTCCTCCATCTTTCAAATTTTCAAAAATATTAGGGATTTGCTTTTACCAAATTACTCTTATTTTTATTTCAAATTTATCACTAGATGCCATTTATCTAATAGGTAGTCTTATATGAAAAAACACAGCATTAACCTAACTTTAATCCAAGATATATGATTCTACCTCTAAAATTAACCCTAAAACAAAGAACTTCAATTTTATTGAAGATTAATCATTGGAAATGAAGAAACCCAAACAAAGCCGGCGAACAACACTCAATCGACAAACAATGTAATTTAAACTTGTTTTTACGTTTTACAACTTCGTAGCTTGAAAATACCTATTTTGAAACTTATTTTTTTCAGCTAAACCCGTTTTTCAGTTCTGAAAGAAAAACAATTATTTCTGAGCCGGACATTTGGAATCAGGTGTAATTTGTTTAAAAAAAATGTGCATCTGATTCCGAGAGGGCCACTCGGAATCAGTTGCAATTTTTCAAAAAAAAATGTGCAACTGATTCCGAGAGGGCCACTCGGAATCAGCTGCTGCTCGATTTAAAAAAAAAAACATGTGAATCCGAGTAGGGCACTCGGAATCACATGCTCAGTGGGCAAAAAAAATTCAGAACAGTAGGATATCCCAAGGCGAACCCAAGTTCAAACCGTAATCGATTCTAACAATGAAATCAAATCTCAAATGAAACCCTAATCGAATCTAACATAGAAATCTAACTTCAAACCCTAATCGAAATTGAACAACAAAATCTAACTACAAACCGTAAATTTGATAATGGGGAAGAACCTAGAATTTCTTTCTCCAAGCTTTCTCTATCTTCGAATCAGCTGTTGTAAGGTAGTTTTTTTTTTTTTTTTTAAGGTAGTGATAAGTGAAAAATGGGTTTTCTTCTTTGTAAGGTAGTTCTCTAGGGTGAAGAATGGGTTTTGTTGTACTGAATAGAATGATATGTTAGGGTAATGGTTTTGTGAAGAAAAAATGGGTAAAAAGATAATTTTGTAACTTCTTTTATCGAGGAAATAACTCCAAAATGATGGAAGAAATAAAAAATAACATGGAGGAAATAACTTTTGGCTTATTCGTTCTTGAGAGAGTAAGTTGAACACAATTATATAATCATTTCAGAGGTCAAAATAGCAGTTGTGGCTTTTAGAGGATTGAACACAATTATATAATCATTTCAGCAGCCAAAATAGCAGTTGTGGCTTTTAGAGGATCTTAGGAAGAGATTCGGACAAAAGTAATATCTTTATCTCATTTTAGAATTTTAATTTGTTACCTATTGTTTTTTTTCTATTATTTAATCTTTTTTTACCTATATTCTTGGTGCAAATTTCTTTTTCTATTAATTTATTCAATTTTATTCTTGTACCAAGAATATAGGTACCATTTTTACATGCATTAAATAAATTTGCACCATTAAGTAACATAGGTACCTATATTATTGGTACAAGAATAAAAATTGAATAAATTAATGGTACATGATTCAATGTACCATTTTTAACTTGTAGCATGAGTAAATAAATAACAGGTTGTTATTCATCCATATTTTTCTATACAGATAACTCACTCACTCACCTTCTCATTTCCCATAAATAGGTTTTATAGTGTTTAGAGATAAATCATTTAAACTTAACCTAAATTTGAAAGTTACAATAGTAACTAGAGGTGTCAAACGGGTTGAACCAGCATCAATCCGCACCGTTTAAGTCAGAACCACGGGTCGCAGTCCTGCCAGGTTGCGGTCCTGGCAGGTTGCGGTCCTGGCAGGTTGCGGTCCTGGCAGGTTGCTCTTATGCGGTCTTGACGGTCTGGCGGTCCTGCCAGGTTGCAGTTCTAATGGGCCAGTTTCACAGTTAAACCGCCAGTTCAAACCACCAGACGAACCATTTAAGAGCCGTTTACCAGTTCAAACCATCAGCCAAACCATTTAACCATTTAAGAAACGTTTATCAGAATATATTATAATGTTATTTAAAATTAATTTGTAAGTGTTCATTGAATCTAATTTCAATAATTGAGTTAATTATTTTATTTCATGTATTTTAATTTAAATATGTTATCATTTTAATCGAAATTTTATAATCATCAATTACATTTTAAAAAAATAATTGTAATTTGATTTTGATACGTTTGAATAATATATTACTATTAAATAATATATACCTATTAGACATATAATTGTATTAAAATTTTAAATTATTAGGTGATTCTTTAGATTCTTTCAAGCTTGAAGTGTTTATGGTTAGATGAATTATATAGTTTATTGTATTTTCGAACTATTCAATATTAGAAGTTTATATGCATAAACATAAATTACTTGTAAGTTGTAAAGAACAAAATAAAAATTGAAAGCTAGGTAAGTGATTTAAATAACATTTAATAAAAAATAGAAGCAAAACAAACAATTCATTAAAAATAAAAACCAAACAAGTAACATAGTTGTTCAATCAAATAAAAAAGATAAACATTACAACGATAATGAAAATCAATTGCGAAAAACTAAGGAGCTTCATCGTTGTTGTTGTTAGGTGGTTGACCTTGCAAATGCATGTTCTCCATCATCTGTCGCATATACTCCGACTGTTGGGCTTGAGAGTTTGCAAATCGCTCATTCCATTGATCTTGTCCATGATGCCACTGCTCGTATTGACCATGCCACTGCTCGTATTGACCATGCCACTGCTGGAGGTGACCAAGTTGATCATTCACCCCTACTTGCCACTGTTGTATCTGGCTAAGCTGGTCATTTACCCCCCTGCCAATTTTGAAATTCACCTTGCCATTTTGTAAAATCATCATGCCATTCCTTTTGTTGAGTATGCGCAAATTGCATATGATCCATTTGTTGAGTATGCGCGAACTCAGCAAATTCGCGATCGGTTCGTCTTTGTTGTGGCGGTACTCCAGAAGAACCACTAGCATTTGGATCGAAAGACGTTGCAGCCTCAACTCGATACTGAGTAGGTGGATTTGGCGGTTTTGTAAGACCGTTCGCAATATATATCTCATTCAAGTATTCTCTATGTTGGTTCCATGCCTCCAATTTCGAAATCAACTCTCCATCCCAAGAGTATATTTCCTGCAAACGCAAAGAGTTTCTACCTATAGCACTAGTCGGCCTCACCTTCACCGGAGTGTACATACTCACATTAGCTCCTTTCGAAACAAGCAATTTACTCAATATCATCCCATAAGATAGTTTATCCGTACCACACCTCGTAACCATATTTCGAATCATCAAGCTAGGTAAATTAATTATTCACTGATTTCGAATGATAAAAGCAGTAACAAATGTTTGAATATATGAAAGCTGCGAATCATTGTTACTAGGGGGAAGAAATATACTATTTACCAATTTCAAAGCTAATTTCCCAATACCATCCAAATTACCCCGCATGGCTCGAAATTTACCGCTAATTTTCGGAGCTTCCGCACCATTACAAGTAAGAATCTCTACTGCTTCTTCGTAAGACAAAGGCCAATCATCACTCCAGATCGTAGGGCGATAACTAATGGGAGGTAATTTATTAGCGGTATACATATCATGGGTTGGAACGGAAAAAAGATCTTCGAAATCAGTTTCAAAAAAACAAATGTCTTTACCATCAATCAAACAATTCATTCTTAAACCTCTTGGATCATTTTCGATTAATCTAGCTGTGGAATAAAACCTTCGCACTAGTTCTATATACCAATCACATTTGAATCTAGCTAGTGTCATCCAACCTAGGCCATTAGTAGGTTCAATAAGTTTGAAATTTTTTTGCATACCCTCTATTTGGATCAGTTCCTCGTAGTTCAGAAATATATCAGACCAAATTTTTGTTACACCTCGACCTCCTTGCTGATTACTACGGATGCGAATCTCCCCCTCGGGGCGATGTTCGATAGTCTCGCTCTCCGTTACCTCCCGCTCCATGGATTGAAACAACATATGTTCCACCTCTCTCAATTCGGAAGGGGATGGTTCACTACATCCACCTTTACGAGCATTACGAGCATTCTTTGTTCTTTTCGAAGACATTTGCGAAACCTGAAATTTAAATAGAATTTGAAAAATATAATTTTTTTTTAGAGAAGTGTAGTAGAGAGAGTGGATAAATTTGTAGTGGAGATGGAGAGAGGGGAGAGATTTGTAGTGAAAAATATAGGAGGATGTAGGGTGTATTTATAGGGTAATTTTGTTTTTTTAAATTTCTACTAGCCGTTTGATGACGTCAGCATGACGTCATCAAGCGGACCATCTGGCCAGGCGTGCGGATGGTCCGCTTTTGGCCATAGCCAACGGCTAGTTCGTTTGAACTAGCCGTTGGATGAACCGGGGCATCCGGGCGACGCGTCCGGATGCCCCGGTTCATCCAACCGCGGTTCCAACGAACTAGCCGTTGGTCACCGGGGCATCCGGGCGAACCGTCCGGATGCCCCGGTTACAATTTGGACCATCCGGATCGTTATCCGGATGGTCCGAATTGTCTGTCCGGGCATCCGGGCGAAACCGTCCGGATGCCCCGGTTCATGTGCCCGGACCATCCGGACGCCCATCCGGATGGTTCGGGCGAATATTTTTTTTTTGTTTTTCGGTTTTTTTTATGGGTCTCCCCTATAAATAGAGGAGACCCCAACACCAATACTCACACCTCTCAAAAAACTCTCTACTTCTCTCTAAATCTATCTATTTGTTCGGAAAGTTCTAGAAAACTACAATTAGTTATTTTACTTATTATACTCCTACGTTCGAAATTGTTTGATTTTTGTTTTTCCGCAAATTGTTTCTTAGTTGTTATTAGTCTAAATTTAGTTGTTCTATCTTGTTATTAGTCTAAATTTAGTTGCTCTATCTTGTTATTAGTCTAAATTTAGATTTTATTATTAGTATTTTATTGCATATTTATAAAAAAAAACTGTTATTAGTTTTAAAATGACTTCAAAACGTAGAAATACTGGGATAAACCCACCATCTAATGTGGATCTCAATACCATGGATGAATTTTCTACAGAATTCCCTCACGTTGACACACTCTCCTCCTGCGAAAGTGGTGGTGCAAGTACTAGTGGGGGGAGATCTCGTAAGAAAACATCTTGGATTTGGAAACACTATACTCTATCAGAAGATGGTTTGTCTTGTATTTGTAAGGAGTGCAATAAATGTTATCTTCACGTAAGTGGATCTAGAAATATGGGCACTAGCACTATGGTAAAACATTTAACGAAACATGAAATATATGATCCTACAAAACCTAACCCAACTAATGTTTGCACGAACCCTCAAACAGGTCTTCCTTTTGAGTTTAACCACGATACGTATAGGGAAGAAACAATGATTTATGCAGTCGGTAGTTTACAACCATTTAGTTTTGGGGATTCTTGGAGATATGAAAATTGGATGCAAGCTGGAGTAAACCCACAGGCAACACGCATTCCACGTACCTCTTTGAGATCGCTAGCCTTTAAATATTATTTACAAAGAAAAAAAAAGATTATTCAAACTATGCAGACTTTGCCATGGAATGTTTCGATTACTAGTGACATAGCTACTTTTACTGATTTAGATATGATATGTGTTACCCTCAATTGGATGGACGCCCAATGGGTCCTCCAAAGGAGAATTATATGGTTTGAATCAATTGGGAAGTATAACGCACAAATAATTAGGGAGAGTATGATTGAATGCATGAATGTTTATGGCATTAAAAACAAGATTATGTCTATTTCGTTGGATAATGCATCTTCTAATATTAGTGCTATACAATTGCTTATACAAGATTGCAATCCCCCTTTTCCAAAATTGTTTCACACCAAATGTTTATGCCACATACTTCAATTAATTGCGAAAGAAGGAATACGTATGGTTCAGGGTGATTATATTACCCCTATAAAAAATGGGATCCTATTTTGCTCGACATCCGCTGCTAAAAAAGAGCTTTTAAAATACTTGTTACTTCAAATAGGAAAAAATATAAGAAACTTTTATTAGATGTCGAAACTGGATGGAATTCTACTTACACAATGCTTGCACGTGCGCATGTTTTTAAAGAAGAGATTACAACGCTTTATAATGCATATCGTGAAACACCAATTGAACCAGATCATTGGAAATTTTGTGCACACATGTTAAGATTTTTAAGACTTTTTAAAGAAAACACCCTAACCTTTTCTTCACAAAATCAACCTAATGCTCATTTGGCCATTTTCACGATTGCTAATCTTGCCATGCATATGGATGAATTTAGATCACATTATGCATGCGTAGACATGGTGCCTGGAATGGAATATAAGTTCACAAAGTATTTTCATCCAATCCCTGATAGTTATTCATTTGCTTGCATTTTAGATCCTTTTTCACGAAAAGAACAATTTGAATTGCTAGTTAGATGCTTTTATAAGTCTGTACGGTTTCCTACAGATAAACCACCGACCGAACCAATTGACCCTGAAGGGTATATTAGCAGTATATATGATAGTTTGTATAATATCTATGATAAGTATGCTGCAAGATATAGATCAAATACATCTACAAATGTAAGGAGTGGTAACAATAGGGGTAGAGGGAGATCTACTAACTATGTTCAATTGGCAATGTTACGAAACAATGTTACAGAAACCCCTCAATCTGATAATGAGTTGTATAGATATTGGAGCACTAGGTTTGATTTTACGAATTATCCCCACCAAGGTATTGAAGATATCATAAGATTGTGGGGTACCAAAACTGAAGAGTTTCCTATTCTTTGCAGGATTGTTAAAGAGATTTATGCTATACCTATGTCTACAGTTGCAAGTGAGTGTGCTTTCAGCCAAGCGAGGTTGCAATACACGACTAAGAGAACAAGATTGACGGGAAAAGCACTTGGAGTGCTTTTGGCAGTTAAGGATTGGACAGCGGCGGATAAAAGGATGCAAGACATAGAGTTCAGAGACGAAGTGAACGTAGACGACATCTTCGAAGATTATCCGGATGATTACGAAGAGATACTTGAACAAGAAATTGCGGAAGAAAACGAAAATGACGACGAAGATTTTACTTACGAAGAAGACGAAGCTGGAGATGAATGATGTTTGTAATAGTTTTTTGCTATTTTGTATTGTAATTTGTAAACATTTGTACAACTCCTGGCCCGCACGAGTATAAACTGTGAACGGCTAAATTATCCAAAAATGACTTTACCTTTTATTATAACAACAACAAATGTATTATGAAATACTTATAACTTCATAAGATCTAATTTTGGTTTAAAAAATAATAACAAACACTTGTAAAATTTATAACCAAATCACAATAGTAATCAAAATGTAATATTAAAATTATAACCATAGAATTTGTAATATTTTAACATGATAAGATATAGTTTTCGTTTGTATTAGATCTAAAAACATAATAATAATATTCAAAATGTGATAATAACATAAGTAATATTTAAAATTTTGGACTATATAATAATTACAACACTTAAAATATTAATAACCAAAACAAATTAATATTAACAAAAATGTAATAATAATTCTATAATAATATGCAATATCTCAATATTTTTTAAATATAACATTTTGGTTATAAAATAAATAAAATCAGCATAATATTTACCAATAAACCACCGGTTTTTTACAAATAAACCGTGGTTTCGCAGTCCTGCCAGGTTGCAGTCCTGCCGGGTTGCAGTCCTGCCGGGTTGCAGTCCTGCCGGGTTGCTCCTTATGCGGTCCTGGCGGGTTGCGGTCCTGCCGGGTTGCGGTCCTAATAGGCCAGTTTCGCAGGTAAACCGTCAGTTCTTAAGCAGGTTGTCAGCTTTGAACCGTGGTTCCTGAACCATTAGACACCTCTAAGTAACTATGATATAATATCTCATAGCTTGGAAAAAATTATAATGTTCAGTCATTACTGGTAGGAAAAAGAGGACCCGGATTCGAAAAAGAAATGGGCTCCTCTCACTCAATCGAAGATATCAAACATCCTTTCTCCGTTGAATCCCAAGCCATCGACAACTCATAGTGGATCGATAGCCAATAATCGAATATTTGTTCTAATCTTCAAAAAATTAAGGCGATATTAAGAAAAAGTTTTCATTACTAGGAGAGCTTTCATCACCGAGAGGATTACTTTTGTTTTCTTCGCTTTAATGATACTCATCAAGCCTCTATTAATAAGTTACAGGGTTACAAGAAAGTATGGCTTATTCAACGCAAAAGGGTTTATCAGAATCTGGCAAGAACAGTAGATTCGAAGAGAAATTCTCATTTATAGGAAGGATTAAGCTATTCTCAAAACGGATTTCATTCATGGACTAGTGAATGGGGGAGTTCAATGCTCTGCACTTCTCTGCGAAAAGATAAGTCTTCCTTGATCTAAAACTCTAGGTTTAAATCGCTGCTTCGTCCCTCGACTATCACGTTTTGTGTTATTTAGTCCCTCGATAAAAAAAATCACGATTGAAGGTCCCTCATCTATCAAAAATCTATAAATTCAATCTCCGTGTGTGGTTTTTGCTGTAATGCTGTGGTTTGGGTTCCACAGATAGTCTTTCGACTATTAATCATTTTTACCCTTCAAATTTAATATTTTTTAAATATATATTTTTATTTTTATGTTTTTAGTTTTTCTAGAGTATTGCAAAATTTGCTATACTCTGTTTTTTTTTCCAAAGTTAGATTAAAGGTTTATCAGAAGTCTTTTATCAACACTCGTCATTAGAACTCTCGAAATGTATTAGCAACTTTGTCACTGTGCGTTTATCAGAAGTCTTTTATCAACACTCGTCATTAGAACTCTCGAAATGTATTAGCAACTTTGTCACTGTGCGTTTATCAGAAGTCTTTTATCAACACTCGTCATTAGAACTCTCGAAATGTATTAGCAACTTTGTCACTGTGCTCCTCGAGTAATCTCTCTTCCTCTCCCATTAAATCCTCTGCCTCTTTTGTCATCCCACACCACAAAATTCGCCTTTGATCTTTATACAGCTCAAACAACTTAGGTGATTTTCTAACGAAATCTACAATCTTATACGGTTTAGGCAGGTTGATCTGACTCCTGTACTGCTCAAATGACTTTACTGGTATTATCGATTCATGTTCTTTTTCTATAACTTCCATCAGAAAGGTAACTTTGGAAGCTATCTTCCATTTCTCAGTTGCTATCTCAAGATCGAGAATCCTCGTGTCCTTGCTCTGGTCTTGCACACGTCTACTCGAAGTCATCAATCTGTGCTGCAACCTTGTAAACAATAAGCCGCTGTATGGTTTATTTCTGTCATGCATATATACAAACAGGTTATAGGCATGGGACTACATTCGTCGATCATGAAAAACACAGGTAAAGATCGAAGATTTAACGAATCGGGCAGCCATTGAGTCGGTGATAAATAATCTTGGTTTGAGAGATAAGAAACGTGGTTTTGGAATTTCGAGTCGTACACCACATGCGGAGCATCCAACATCAGATCCTGGCATCCTACTTTTGCCTAAACAGAAAAAACCTATTATCCCTAAAGATGAGCCGTTTACTGACGGCATGTGCAATGATCAGATGTCACTTGCATTGATTCATCTAGGTATCTTCTTTATTAAAAAAATGTGAGATTATCTACTATTGTCTTGTCGTTCTATCGTGTGCTTTGTGTATATTACTTTCTCCAGTAACATGTGAGATGGTTAGAGTAACCAATCACCGATTGACATGTCAATGTGGGCTTGCTAAACAATAGTTGAGGGTAGAATGATTCTAGCATATTTTAAACGGGAATTGCTAAAAAAACGGCCAAAACTACTCCGCGAAGTCGCATGTTTCTGATTTTCAATATTTACAAAAATGCCACAAGGCAAAAAACCCAAAAAACCCTTCGAAGTGTAGATATTTACAAGTGACGCCATTGAAGAGAACCAAACTACTCCATGAAGTTGCAAACTTCATCTTCTCCAAACATACTAAAAATAGAAACTTAACAACCAACTAAACCCATTTTTTGAAAAATTTCAAAACCTTCACAACATGGACGGAAAAGGGTCGGAAGTGCTTCCCACACAGAGCAGCATGGTCGTCGAGGAGGTACATTGCATTTCCCTCTTTCATTTCGGCCAAAAAATCGATTTTTGGGAAAAAACCCGTAAAGGTGTTCGTCGCCATCCTCTGGCGTGGCCGACCTTTCGTACGCCATTCCAAAGGCGTGGGGCACACTACATTCGCCATGGCTTGGCGTGGGGTAGCATCCGTACGCCACACGTGTGGCGCTCGGTAGGTCTCCCACGCCAAGCCATGGCGAATGGAGTGTGCCCCACGCCTTTGGAATGGCGAAATGTGGTTCCGGAATCCGGAATGCCGGTTTAATTTGTTATTCTACTTCTTACGTATTGCAGGAGGTGAACGAATGCGATATTTCGCTTGTTTCGGACTATGCTCACCATTTCACCACCCACGACGAGTATAGCTTAGAGTCGATGACCGAGTGGGTAAAAGTTAGGGGGAAAACGTTGGGTTTTTCGATAAACGTAGCATCGAAGGAAGTAGGGAAGAGGGGGAGAACACCGAGAGTGGATTATCGGTGCGAGCGATCCGGAATTTTCAAGTCGGCCGTTAAAGAGTGCGACCGTAAGCGTAAGGCCACCGGTAGCAAAAAAATAAATTGCCCTTTTCATTTGGTGGGTAATCCGTTAAAAGGAGACGATAAGTGGGCTCTTAGTGTCCTTTCGGGGAAGCACAACCACGAACCGATCAAGTATGCCGAAGGACATTTGCAATGGTCGAAGTTAAAACGTAAGGAAAAAGAGCTCGTTGATCTTTTAACGGTGAACGGGACAAGTCCGCGACAAATATTTGGTGCTTTGAAAAAGGCCGATCCGGAGAATGCTTCAAATATCCGCCACGTTTACAATCACCGTCAAAGAACGAGGATGGCCGAAAACGGCGGTCGATCCCAAATGCAATGCTTGTTAGTTAAATTACAATTGCACAAGTATAAGTATTGGACACGGACGGGGAATGACGGTTCTAACGTCATAACCGATTTGTTTTTCGCACATCCGCTTAGTATCGACTTACTACGAACCTTCCCACGCTTGCTAATCATGGATAGCACATATAAAGTCATTCGTTACGGGATGCCTTTGTTCGAAGTAGTCGGGGTAACATCTACGAACAAAACGTTTTGCATTGGTTTCACGTTTATGGTGAGTGAAAAACAAGACAATTACGAATGGTCTTTGGGATGCTTGAAAACGGTAATGGAGGAGAATGATTGTGAATTACCGTGTGTTATCATTACGGACCGCGAACTAGCTTTGATGAATAGCATCGACAAATTTTTCCCTAGCGCTAGTCACATGTTATGCGAGTGGCATATCAACAAAAATGTTAGCGGGAGAACGAAAAATATGTTTGAAGACGGAAAAGTGGCTAATAGTTTTTTGGGGGCTTGGAACGACGTTGTTTCATCCGATACCGTTGAGGTTATGAACGAGAGGTTGGCTAAGATGCGGTCGATGTTCAAAGACCAAGATAAGGCGGTGGACTATGTGGTTGACTCCTGGATTACGCCTTATAAAGAGAGGTTTGTTCACGCTTATACTAACAAGATCATGCATTTTAATAACCACACCTCTAATAGGGCCGAAAGCTCGCATGCTACATTGAAAAAATATGTTGGGTCTAGCCGATTGGATTTCGATGGGTTTTGGGATAAAGTGCATGGCTTGTTAGCGATGCAACATTCTACTATTAAAGAATCGATGGAGCTTAGCAAGTGCCGTTTAATTCACAAATTCCAAGATTTCAAACCGTTCAAATTTTTACGGGGGTACGTATCACCTATTGCATTGGCGATAGTATATGATAACTATGTTGATAAAAGCGGCGGTGAAATTTCTATGTGCGCTTGCACCGATCGTACGATCCATGGTTTGCCGTGTTCCCACGACCTTGAGGCAATCCGAAGAGTGGACGGCCACGTACCTACTCGGATTATAGATGAGCATTGGAAGAGACTAGATATCGTTCCGCGAGTTAAACTCACCGGCGAAGAAGAAGTGAAATTTAATTTGGCTAATCTAAATGCGAAACTTGAAGAGTTTGATGTTTACGAACAAAGTCATTGGCTCAAAAAATTTCAAAAAATTTTGGATCCTTCGACTACACTCCTTTGCGAACCCCTCGAGAAGGTTAAAACCCGCGGTAGAACTCCCGGACGTGTTGGAAGCCGTGGTCGTGGACGGGGTCGGGGTCGGGGTCGCGGTAAGGGTAGCAAAGTCCAACGTGATTATTCTACGAAAAGAGATCCTTCATATCACGAATACGTCGAACAAGAAATGTTTGAGTCCCACGATAGTGCCGCAACTCCACGAGTTGTAACACCCGCCGCTAGTATAGCAACCCCGGTCGGCACTCTCGGTAGCACCGCAAGAACGGTTAAGGCACATACTTCGACTAATTCCGGAGCAAAACCCCCAAAAAAAATAGCAAAACGGGTTCAATGCGTCGGTTTAGGCACTCCGGATACGTCGACCCACATCAAGGCTATACCGTCATTCACGGCTATACCATTACCGACTAGATTACCAAATGTTTTGGACTCGAGATTTTCAAAAGACATACCTCAATATATGCGTCCTTTCATAACCCGAATTACAAATGTAATGCCCGACGGTAATTGTGGTTTTAGAGCCATCGCGCATGGTATGGTTGGTAACGAAAGTGGATGGCTAATGGTTAGAGAAGCCTTGGTTCACGAGCTAAAGAGCGATCGGGAGTTTTATAAACGGGTTGCATATTTCGACGATGAAAGCGAAGTTGATAAGGAGATAAACCGGTTGACTTTTAATAAAGAGAATGCACCTTACGCAAAATGGATGTCCTTGCCTAGTTGCGGAAAACTAGTCGCGACTACATTCAATTGCGTTTTCTATTGCCTCGCTCCCGGTGGATGTACGACTTACCTACCGGTGAAAAATGCACCGGCGAGCGATGGTTCTTTAAAGGAGATCGGCGTGGCATTCGTCAATAAAAACCATTTTGTTCATGTGAGTAAATAACTTTAACTTTCGCACCCATTTTAAGCATTTTATTTTGTAACCGCGCATTTATATTGAACGGAAATTTGTAGGTTGAGTTGGTTAAAGGGTCACCCATACCGACTATAGATCCTACGTGGATGAGATCGGCGAGAGAAGACGCAATTTCTTGGTCGATCCCTTTGCTAGATAGAGTCCGTGTATTTTCAAGACTACAAAATCCCACACCGACGCACTCCGTTGAACATGATGATTCGATAGTGGACTTAACGAAAGATTGAACTTATTTTGTGTTCGGCTATGTTTTTGCTTTTTTTGTTGTAAACTAACAATGTGTTGTACCCTTTAAACCTTTTTAATTTAATTGAATTTTTTTTTTTTAAATTTTGACTTCAAAAATTCGAGATAGCTGTTTTCGCCAGCCTAATGGCGTAACCGCCGTCCCGTACGCCACGAGACGGCGTAACTGCAGCACCCCACGCCAGGGGATGGCGTGGGGATTGCCCCATACGCCATTCACCTGGCGTAGGGGACCTTTTTTTGCCTCTGTCCAAAAAGAACAGAGGCAAGGCTAAGGGATAACCCTATTGCCGCCACTGGTTGGCGAAAACGGGTATCCCTACGCCGTGCTGTGGCGGCAACAGGGTACCCTTTGCTTACAATTTAATTTTTTTTTTTTCAACCATTTTTTAAAAAAAAAACCATTTTACTTTGGGAATTGAGGACAGAATAGTCAAAATTGTTTTGTGAAGTTGCGTAAAAAATAAATGATTTTTTTTAAAGATTTTTGAAGGTTTTTTAATGAATACAAATTTTGTATAATATGTAAATAAATTGAATAAATAAAATTTAAGGTTTTTGAAATATATTTTAGTGAATAACAATTTTATAAATATTTAAATAAATTAAAATACATTCCATGGACACATTGTTTGTTAAGTTATTCAACTATTTTACTCTTCTATGCGTGGACAGCTCGCGTATTTATAGATACGGATACAGACGAACGCATGAATTACTCTGTGAAGTTGCATAGATTATTGATATCAGCCGGGACCCGCCAACACAAAAACTCCCGCCAACACAAAAAGTCCCGCCTAAAAAAACCCGCCAAAAAGTAACCCCCGCCAAGACAAATGTTCCCGCCAAGGACTCCAGCCAAAAACTCCCGCCATGGAGTCTACATCCTAAAAACTCCCGCCAATAAATGACTATACTATATAAACATGCCACATGATACAATATTCGTAATAGAAGCAAAGGGACACTTAAGAAATAAAACACACACACTTGAACACAAACACTTGAACACATGGAGTTTACAGCTGATGAAGACTACCATATGCTCAAGGCGGTCAAGGTTGTCCGCCGACAAATGGGGGAAGATAGTAGCGATGCTTTCTTCGACCGCCTCCTATGTCAGATGTATTTCAACTATGGGCATTTAGGAGCAGGAGACGTTCAAGTGCGAAGTCGTGACGAAATCAAATCAAGGTACAACTTCATCCAACCGCTCACTGCCCTGCTTTTTCAACCAGCCAGGATTAAGATAGAAGCACCTTTGGTCTGGAACATGACGGTAGTAGACTACATAAGTAGGGATATGGTGGCGTTTCTGGAGGATAGGATTGCGGCACGTAATGGGGGTGATGATTCGGATGACAATTTGGGATACGATTTCGACTGATCATTTCACTATTTCCGGGAATGTGTGTTATTTTAGATAGTACTACTATTTCAACTTGTTAGTTGTTGTTGTATGAACTTGTGATGTTTCATTCCAGTATTTGTTTGACGTTTTTATTTCCTTAGTTGTTGTTATTTGAATTTGTGATTGAATGAATGTAAACATTCGATGTTTTATGTTTGGGTGTTCATCTTGAAAACAGTAGCACTAACACTGCAAAATATGTCGATTGCATAAAAACATTACAATTTAATCCGAAGCATTGCATAATAAGAAATACATAAGCAAATAACTGAAGACAAACGACAGGTGGGCTAACCCTCTGTTAACATTTCACACTTAGATTTATGGAGTCGGATAGTTCATTCCGCTCCCGAACTTATAATCATCTGAATCATAAGCACTTCCTTCGGGGGTTGAACACGTTTCAACGGCGCTTGCAATTGCGTCGGCCATTTCTTGCTCCCTTTGCTGCGTCGCATGTGACACCATCTCCGGCGTAACTGGACCTTGGGATCCCATGTTGAAAACGTGTTCGACATGTAAACGGGTCTCGTAATCCAATGACTCAATCTGTACAGTCCTTGGCTTAAGATAAGCCAGCCTCTCGAACACTTCTTGGCGTCCGCGTGGTCGGGGCATTAAGCATCCTGGACAAGATGCCTCCCTACCGTGGTTGAAGAACATCCTGCACAAAACCGCATCGATGAAACCAGGATTATCCTCTTGCATCGTACCTTTGACGAAATGAAATGTGCTTAGGAGGCTTGCATCTTCGTACACGTTCCAGCCTGAATCACCCATCGTTATAATTTAATTGTTTGGGTTCATAGCCAGATTCTAGTATTTATATACTCGTGCTCTGTTGGTTCATTTCTCAAATAATTAGCGGGAAATGGTGTTTTTGTTCCCGCTAAAAATTTAATGAGGCGGGAAACCATCATTTTGTATGTTTTGAGGCGCTAGATATTTGGATAACATGGAAGTTACTGGGAACTGGAGAAGGCTTGATAAAGTTTTAATTAATTCTCAATTGATAAACTGTTTTGATTAATCACTTAACTGTTTTGATTAATCCATAACCCTATTTTATATGTATTTTAGAGATATGAAAATGACTTATAATAACTCTTAAGTCTTGAAAATATGAGGTGTTTGGAAATATTTTCACTGTTATTTCCAAAGCAAAAGAGAAAGTCAGTTATTATACAAAATAAATTTCAAGTAACCTAAAACTTTGATGATAAAGAAACTATTACACAATCTGCATCATACAAACCGAAACTATTACACAATCCAAAACCAAAGTATCATACGAAGTCTCAAAAAACAAGAAACAAACCAAGTAAGCGACAACAGAATAAAAGTATCATACAAACACAAAAAACATCGTAATGTCTATGCGAGCCTCCTGGCTGTGGACAAAACATCGTCATAAGCCCCAGCCAGACGATCGAAATCATGATCAAACTCGCTCACTCCAGGAAACAACGAGATCCTCCGCATACCAGCGCGCAAATGTCGGATGATAGCTCCCTCTCGATCCTCGTGGACGTAGTCAGCGAGCGAGTAGATAGCGGTGTTGACGAGATCGAACCAGCTAATACTCTGGTGAAGTAGTAGGTACTCAGGCTCACAGAAAGACTCCATCTCGTCTGTCACCATCCCTCCTCGAAAACCACGATGCAAAGTGTTAATCTGCCGCTGGTCCCAATCATCCGGATCGAATGCATACGCCATCGTCTTAGGCTTTCTCCTTGATTTCGACTGCATGGCTAGCAGGGGATGCGCGATAGGACCCTGGACACGGCCAAACTGCCGCTGAACTCGCTCGGGATAGTATGCCTGAGAGTGCTCCACACCGCATATGACATCCCGAAACCAAGATAGCTCCTGAAACGGGAAATGATCGCGTATAGCACGATAAGGCTCAAACAGGACCTGCATGGAAAAATGGATATGATCATAAACACAATAATAAATCAATTTTGCGATCACTAAACAAAAACACTTACATCGGTCTCTCCGAGGTTGTTGACGGAGATACGAAGGTTCAGCTTCGTCCGCGAGTCAGATACTGCTGCAGCTGTATCCCATCTACCAATAGTGGGGTCGCGCTCTGTGTAGGTGCGTCGAGTAACGGGCCGGAGCATGGAAAAATGATCCCGTATCCACGTGTCTACCATACCGATACATCCGGCCATAGTCCTCGTGTCGTGCAGGGAGGCCTCACCAAGATGGTGGTATGTGTAAGCGAGAACAGCACTACCCCATGAGTACCTGCCAACACCCTCCGGAGTCAAATCGCGCAACAGAAACAAATACTTGTAGTTGGAGTACATGTTGCTCTTGTCGGGGAATATGACCGTGCCGAACATATGCAATATATAGGCGCGGGCTGCAGCATCCACCATCGGATCACTCAGACCAGGGCTGTCATCGCAGAACTCTGGCCCACTAAACCTACTCCGGAGCCATTTAAATCCCAAACCAACGCCCTTGCACTTCTCAACCTCCGTCACGAAGGAAAGATCATCCACCATAAGCAATTCAGCGCACTCGTGCATGGCCAGACTCTTGTCGGAAATATAGGGAAACACAGCAAGCTCACCATCAACTGGGAGTCCCAAAATAGTGTGAACGTCGTCCAGAGTAATCGTCATCTCACCGAAAGCGAAATGGAAGCTATTGGTCTTCGCATGCCACCTCTCTAGGAAAACCTCCGTCATGTTGGAGTGTGTCTGCATCTCGTAGAACGGCTCGATCAGACGACCGAACGGGGTGGCGTCGACTACAGCGCGTACCCTAGTCTGGGCAGCCAAACTCCATGCTCGATGACTGGGATAATGGGCATACAGCCGCATCTCTCGCTCCTAAAAAAATTTGTTCCCATTATCATAGGACAAAACAAAATAGCTTCAAAAAATGTAAAAAATTTTAATTTCGATACTTACCTCTCCCATCCAAATGTGGTATGCAGCGTGGGAGGTGAAATCCTCGCCGAACAGCGGCGGCAATCTGGCCGGAGGAGGAGCTCTACGCTCCGCTGTACCCGGTGGGGGATGGCGTCGTCCGCGGGAAGCGGAAGCGGAAGCTGAACTCGATCCGGACGCATGCGGTCCGGAGAGTATGGGGAGCTCATCCATCTGCACAGGTGGAACTGGCTGGCCACGTACCCTATTCCGCTTTTTAACTCTCCTCGTCCGCGTGCCATCACCAGACAATGTGTACTGTGCATCGTCGCTGTGATCCATCACCTGGTAAAAACAAAATTACTATCAGGTTTCCTCGAAAACACATATTGTAATGGTGGTACCCGTTTTAGATAAAAAATAGCACAAGGCAGGTTATAACGAACCGAAAAACAAAAATAATCCGGTCCCGGCCCATTCCGGTGGCCGGAGATGCCTCACGCCACCACCGTGGCGTGGGCATATAGACGTACGCCATACTGATGGCGTACGTCTACATGCCCACGCCACGGTGGTGGCGTGAGACATGTTCCCTACGCCATCTCGTGTGGCGTAGGGTTGGACCCCCACGTCGCATGGATGGCGTGGGGTTCAGCCTGTACGCCAACTTAAGGCGTACAGGCTGAACCCCACGCCATCCATGCGACGTGGGGGTCCAACCCTACGCCAGTGGATGGCGTAGGGAAGGTGTTCTTCGCCCGTGCGTGGCGAAGAACACCATCGCCATGGCAGAAGCTTAGAGCTTCTGCCTTGGCCTAGAAACAGCCCAAAACACGTTTTTTCTTACGGATCTATCCTAACTAGACCTATCTAAACCTAACTAGCCTATCAAACAATAACAAAATCGACTTACACTTTAATTTCGATTTCGGTTGCGCTTCCCCTTATTCCGAACGGTCTCTCCGGCGACGATTGCGGTGTATATGGGTCGTGCGGTGCTCCTGTGGTGGTCGAAATAGATGCGCCGGTGGGTGTCGGTGGGTGCCGGTGGGTGAATGGGTTCTTGCCGGAGGGTGGGTGGTTTGGGTTCACGGTTTTGGGGCAGTGGGTTTTGTGGTTGTGAGGCTGTGCTTCAACTTTTTAGTTTTGTCCACAGGTATAGTTACTTTAGGTTTTAGTTAGTTTAGGTTTTAATTTAGTGTAATTTAGTAGTTATATTTAGTTTTAGTTTAGGTTTTAGTTATTTAATTTAGTTTAGTTATAATTTTTTTTAGAGAGAAGGTAGAGGAGATTTTTAGTATGAGGTTTTTTTTTTGAAATTATGGTAACTTCGCGGAGTAAAATTGAGTATTTATACGATTCCGGAAGGGCAAAATCGTCAAACAAAATAACTTCACGGAGTAGTTTTGAAAAAAAAATTTAAGCGACTTCGCGGAGTAATTTTGGCCGTTTTTTTAGCAATTCCCATTTTAAACAGCTGATTCTAGTTTTTGTTTTCTTTTTTGTGTCTGCAAATTCATTGAGTAACTGTGTCGAAAAAAAAACAGAGTATAGCAAATTTTGCAATACTCTGTTTTGAGAAAAAGTAAAAAATAAAAATAAAAATAAAAATAAATATTTAAAAAATATTAAATTCGAAGGGTAAAAATGAAATTAATAGTCCAAGGACTATCTGTGGAACGCAAACCATTTAACTATAGTGACACGTGTCAGCATTACAGCAAAAACCACGCGCGGGGACTGAATTTATATATTTTTGATAGACGAGGGACCCTCAACCATGATTTTTTTGTCGAGGGACTAAATGACACAAAACGTGATATTCGAGGGACGAAGCAGCGATTTAAGCCTAAAACTCTAAATTAAGACTCATAGGTAATTTTTCATTAGGTAGGCCACACATAAAAAGCATTCAAACATTTTTAGATAACTTAAAACTAAAAGAAAATATTAGTCTAGTTGTTTTTTACCAAAGACATGTTTTAATAGAGCTCGAATCAACTAATGACTTGAAAATCAGGCATTGAACAGTAAATCGTCCCTCGGCTATCGCGTTTGGTGGCAGATAGTCCTTTGACTTTCAAATGTCCGTTGAAAGTCCCTGGACTATCGCGTTTGGATAAAGTTAGTCCACCAGATCCTCTGATCCATGAGAGGTTGACACCGGTCACCATAGTCCCCATATTTTTGTATCACCACTAGTCCCTTGAGTTTAGGTCAAACCCAAAATGTAGAATATTACGAAAAACTAAACTCAATGGACTAGTGGTGATACAAAAATCTGGGGACTATGGTGACAGGTGGCAGCCTCTCATGGATCAGAGGATCTGGTGGACTAACTTTATCCAAACGCGATAGTCCAGGGACTGTCAACGGACATTTGAAAGTCAAAGGACTATTTGCCACCAAACCCGATAGTCGAGGGACGATGTACTGTTCAAAGCCTGAAAATCACATGGAAAATGAATATTTGCAAGTAGGCCAACATTCTATTAGACTCCTCATGTGGGAGCCAAATTTTAACTTAAAATACGAGTCACTAGTAACCCATGTGTGGGTTACTTTCCCTCAAACTATGAGGTTAGCACACAACTGAGTCATGATTTACTTAGTTGTATTGTTCATCATAAATTTGGTGCAAAACATGTCTAATTACCCTTTCGGTTTAGGTAATACTACACTTCCAAAAATATCCGAACCTATCAGCTATTTTCTTCTTTGGAAATTAATGAAAGGTTGGATCTCAATTGATAGTAATCTTCAAAATAGAAGTTTTAACTTTATCTTTCAATGTCAACACTGTCAAAATATTAAAGACATTAATCATACTTTTAACAATTTTCATATTCGAAATGTTATTCCATATGTTATATGTTTGTCTATATGGAATTATCGTATTAAAGAAAAAATTGACAACATAAGTCATAAAACAAAAAACATAGCCTAGAATGGAAATAAAGACATAAAAAAATTATAACAAAAATAAGTCCTAAAATAATAACAATAAGCCAAAGAGAAGTGAGTTGCAACACTTGTTTCTTGAAGAGTCTCAAACCTTCTAAATCATCTCGTGTGTGAATGTTGTTGATCGTACGAACAACTTGAAGCAGTTTATCACCACCCGATTGTACAAGTGAGTTAAAAACATACCATTCATATCGAGCAATGTAGTTAGTGTACCTATTTGTAGTCGACGTACCATGTGAAGAAATTAGAAGTGGCATATGATCATTTATAAGTAAATTATTAAGCCAATCTTTCCAAATTGTCTCACGGCAAAGGTAACATGAAAGATCTTCTTTATCATACAATTTTTTTAGTATTATATGAGGTATCGGTGCATCGTGGATCAATCCAAACTGACACATCACTCTATAAGGTATATAACCTTCGGTCGTGGTTATCGTTTTGATTGGGTAGTCGAGTAGAAAAATATCATGCATGGGAAACTGATCTTTCAGTGTGTTCGTAAGACTTATAAAAGATCTGTAAAATAAAAATTATACAATATGTTAGTTTATTTGATAAGTTAAAGTCCTAAATATTGTTAAATATATAATAAGTGTAAGTGTCATAAAAATTTTTAATCTCACCATAGTAAGGTTTATATGTGTTTGTTTATTTTTTATTTGATGTATCAATACATGTTGGTTTAAATTTTGAGTTAAGTTGATTGACTAATATATGTTTGTTTTCCGCATCGTCGGTGCCTACACGTATACAACGGTCATCGTATATTAAACCACCGGCAAAAAATCTAAACACTACCATCATCCTATGATAATGGCAGTTTAAAAGTAAAGCAACGTCGGGGCAATAAGCCATTGGAGGTGCAAAATTCCACCACTAGCATCGTTGAGAGACACTTGGGTGTAAAACTCACGCAACGGTGGTATCAATAATTAAAAAAGTTTATAAATGAGGATAGTTTTATTGTTTCACACTATTTGTGTTAGTTGTATAACATAACCTGTGTAATTAAACATCGTTGGTATACAAATTATCCACCGACAACAGTGGAGAATGCACTAATCGCTTGTAAATCGCGTGCGCCCGACGGTGTAAAAATTATAATTTTTGAATTGATATTTTATTTTACGGTTCCTACTGATGGCGCATCATGTGTACGTTGCTAGTGCTTTGACTCGCTACCAGAAGTTTGTATACTCAATTTTTTTTATAAGATTAAGCACATATAACTTGACATAGTTAAGAAAATTACATATTTCGTACGTAAAATGTAATCAAAATAAAAACAAAGACCAGGAAAATAGATAGATAATTGAAGTTGATAAGCATAGAATTTAGAAATGTGATCGAGTTTGATAAGATTTATAAAACTACTAGATCCTTATATGACCGCCAATTTTTATCCATATAAAATAATACATAAATTACATTGAGAAATAGTTTGATGATAATGTTACACGCAAAATAAACAAAAACGGATAGATCGGTTACAAAACTGAAGTTCCCTAGTCTGGGTGGTGAAGGTCCTACTAAGTCTAGCCCCACTAATCGAACAAACATGCAACTAATATTGATGTTATCTTAACCCTCGTTTGGTGCTGAACCTTAGATCATCGTTGGGAATTGTCGTATTTTTTAACTAGTTATGTGCATTGTTGCGCATATCGGACTAGTAGTATCCTAAATTCAAGGATTCATGGGCCAACATTCGAGCCCCCAAGTGCATACCACATGACCCAAGCATTTTAATAGAGGTTGAAGGTATCCCATGCGGAACAGTTTTTCATCTACCATTACAAATCATGTGTCTTGTAGCCTCAGCCTTTGTTCCTCTACTTTGTTGGCTGATTATACCATGTTGACCAGGTATCTCATTACATCGGTAAGTTGGGCCAAATTGCGTAAGAACAATGTACGTAATGTTTTCAAAAATTGTGTATTATATATGCGTAATTTAGTCCAATTGCGTGCATCTTGGGTGTGTGTTCCTGTACAATAACGCACGCAATTAGTGGCCAAAATATTATGAATACAAAAGAATGAAAAAATATACCTCTATGCCTGTCTCTACATGGTTAATAATTCATCGGCTTCTGGTAGAAAATCATCAATGTTACAACTAAACCCGTTGTTTTCATCACTTGAATCCATACTTTGTGGGATTGTATGGATTTATATTAGTTTTTAGTTAAAGTTTTGATGGAGCTTCACGAGAAACAGTGAATTTTTTATCAGAATTATTATTTTTTAAAATAATTATAAAGAAGCTCATCAAAATATCAATTATGACTCTGATTTTGACTATGAAAGATATTTTTGTCTTCATCGCGTAAATGCATATTTATCGTTATAACCATTTTTGAAAAGAAAGAGGTATAAAATAGAATAAATATAAAAATAAAAGAGAAATAAGCAGTTAAAATTACTAAGAATGAATGCGAAAATATGAGAAAGTAAAAGAGACCAAAAAAGGCAAGGAAAAAAAAGATTGTAAAAACATTAAGAAAAGAGAATGACGATATTTAAAGAAAATGTAAATAAATCATGGAATTTAATTTGTTTATGTAATATCGATCAAAATTATTTTGTAGATGTGTGGGTAGGATTTTAACATATCAAATAGTTAAGAGGTTGAGGAAGCAGCACAACATGTGTCAAAGTAACGATATTTCTTCACGTGTATGACACGTCGTTGTATCCACCAAAAAATAAGTCGTAATACCTAATAATCTTCAACATTTCTGACTACTTATATGTCAACACAAGCCCTTTAATTACCTTCCAATGGTCCATACCTGGGTTACCTACATATCTCATGAACATATACACATCAAAGAAAATGTCCTACCTTGTACAAACTTGAGCATACTTTAAACTCCTAACGAACGAATCATAATGAATCATTTTTATTTCCTCAATCTCAAGTTTTGTCTTCGTACATTAAACTAAACTAATTCATGTCATCCTTTGTTATATGGGTACTTAGAGGTTTGCAATTTTCCAATCGATGATGTTGTAACACACTTTCAATAAATGTTTTTTGTGATAATCTAAGAACACCATTTGAGTGATCCCAATGAATCTGGATTTTTGACACAAAACTGAAATCATCGAGATACTTTGTATCAAACTTGTCTAATAGAAATCTCTTTGTAATGTTTAAAAATTATTTATTCTTTAAGGCAAGTAATATTTCATCCATATATAATATGAAAAATATAAAATTACTCCCACTAAACTTGTGATACACACAATCTTCAACTGAGTTGACTTCAAAATCGAAAGGGACTATCAAACCGTCTTAACATTCATTTGATAAATATAAAGAATAAAATGTGTAACTAATGCCATGATTATTCTAAAGAAATCCGTCATAGTACTATGTCCTCTTCCAATATTAACACTCTAGGTTTACTTGGATATATAATATTAAGGACAAAAGTTAGATTCTAGGAAGAGAATTATTGGGGTGGTGAGTACAGACCACTGGTCTCTTTAGCTAAAAAACGTGGATTCATCTTAATAAGGTCCTGACCACATACCTTAGCCCAAAATGGAAAGGCTGAGAGGAAACACAAACATTTGGTAGAACTAGACTCACCCTATTGGCTCAAGTTGGCTTATCTTATAGATACTGGTTTGAGGCCTTTGAGACTGCTATATACCTAATTAACAGAATTTGTACACCTCTAACCAACCAATCCCCTTATGAAATCCTATATGACAAAACCATATGAGGACCATAACCCATATAATATGATAACAGATAATTTGAGACTCTTTTAATATCAAATTTTTTTTATGATAATAATGATATTAAACATATCTAGATAATAATATCAATTTATAGTAATAAGAGGGCTAATTCACCGTTTAAAGGCGGCCATTTAGCACCACCGTTAAACTTCATTTTAATTTTTTGGGTATTTTTTAATATTAAGATTTTTTATCACACGAGTTATACATATAACTTAGATGCAATAAATAAAAAACATCAAGATAAATGAATTTGTGTTAATATTCTTCCATATATTCAGGACTCCAATAAGATTGAAAACTTTATTAGCACATCAATTATGCCAATCTTAATTAAAGCTTTAATCGTAGAAAATTATATGGATGATAAACATGTAAAAAGGTACTAACACGAATCAGACATCAATTTATTTTGTTATGCATAAACCATAAACACATATATATATATATATATATATATATATATATATATATATATATATATATATTAGAGTGAACACAACAGATGATATATTTATAATTTTAATTATTTCATATTTATGTATATTTGAACATTCAATCTTGAATCATTCCATTCACAAAATGAGAGGATCAGTAAAAAAAATATTCTTATGTTTTGCGGACATGTAACAAAGAAACATCTAATCTCCTTGGAAACCATATTTAGATATACCATATAATATCTTTGGCCCAAAGTTCTCACGCTAAAAACTAGGACACGACAATTTTAATGAACACATAAATAATATTAAAGCTTGATAACTAAGCTAACATGTCAGTTTTTATGATGTTCTAAGTTAAAATTCCACTCATTTGTCTTTTATATTTTCCGAATTTATTTTCAAGAGGTCCATGAATTTTCAACATCAAATTTTACTTTGGAAGGTTCCAAACAAAAGATGAGTCATTCACATTCCAAAACATTCTTCTTATCTATGTTGTCAAAATATCTGACACGAGCATCCATTCATTTTGACTTTAACTCCTGCACTTAGCTTCATCTATTTTACCAGTGTACTTCCCAACGAAACTATAAGTCCTTCGTTGACCTCTTTACCCCATTCTTAAATATAATCGTTGGTTTTGTTCCAACCCATAATCTGAATTTTTGTTATAGACTTTCGCGCTGACATTGGGTTCACAAATCATATTATTCATATCCAACCATATTGTTATACTATAACCAATCCATGAGTTGAATATTATAGGATTTTGGATTTCTCATGACACATTAATAATTCACTCCACCATATAAAATATTACATATAGTCATATATTTATTGGTGCCTAAACAGGAACTGCTCAGCGTCTGTTTTAACGTTTCAACATTCTTCCAGTATGTACTAGATACTACGTCACTCTCAAATTTATTTTTAAACCTGTAAGACGACTCCATGATTCCCAGATAACTTTGTATCTCTCACAATATCAGAACAGGTGAATAATTATCTTTGGGGCCTTATTACATCCATTAATTAGTATTGTGACACATTGGCTCATACAATTGATCGTCGTCGGAAGCCTATTATTTTTGTTTACCAAAAGAAATTCTATGATCCAATTGGTGAAGGAACAAGATATGCTCGCAAACACAACGTTAGGCTTCGTAAAGCCTATTGTTGAGTTAGAAAGAGAAGTCAAAGAATACAAATAAACCATATTTCGCTTAAAGCATAATGTGAACGTCATAAGAAAGATTTCAAAGAGGAAAAGTTCGTGTCGATGGGTTGGTAAGTGAGGTTATAGTTGTTAGTGAAGAAATCAGGATACTAAAGACAGATCATGAAAAGTTGCAATCATCCAGATCTGATGAGATTCAAAAGTATAAAGATCAATGGGAAAGCAACAAGGATGTTATATAGAATTTGTCGAATGAGTTAAAATAACAAGATGCTTTTACCAAAAGGTTTAAGGGGGACTTAAAGGCACCTACAATTGAAATTTTGAAAGATAAAGACGCCGTAGTCGACAAATATGTTGACCGAAGCATAAAATCCTTGTTTAAGTATGATACTTCAACCAAGTCTGACATGGTATTATATTTTCACATGGTATTATATTTTTGTGGGAGTTAATCTCAGAGGAATTATGGCCTAATAATATGCCCTTAGCTAATTAGCTAGGCGTATCAATCACTCTGCTACTAATGATTCTGAAGTGAATGAAAGAAGATAATCGGAATGTGGGAGCTCATAAGAAATCGACTTCATTTGGAAAGAGCCCGGAGGCAAATACATTTATCTTAATATTTTGCTTATAATTGGTACCACCATATTGTTATTTTTATTTCTAAGCTTAGCATAGGCAAGACATTGGTACTACTTTATTTCATTCGAAGTTTGACAAGTCCTTAGTACAACCAATGCATTTTGTATTCAATATTTTCTCAATAAATGTTTTTTAGTTTATTCGTTGTCTTTAGTCATATAACCCGTCGAAATTTTCTTCATTCCAAAGTAATTAACATATTTACTTCACCCATTCTTTTGAGCTCATATATTGCTTCTAATTCACCCAAATTCTCTCTATTCGAAGGTCAATAAAATATTTTATTATACCAATCCTTTGGAGGTCAATAATGCCCTTGATCCCTTTGAATTTTCTCCACTGGAATGTCAATAAAATATTTACTTATACCATTCCTTAGATTTAGTAAACAATTAATTCGAAGATATTTAAAATATTTACATTCAGGTCATCTTTATTGGAATTTTTAATTATGACCAAATGTTGGAACCTTTACACATGACCAACTAATGTTATAACCTTTGACCAACTAATGTGGGAACCTTTTCATATGGCCAACTAATGTTGGAACCTTTACACATGATCAAATAATGTTTGAACCTTTTAATTGTGATAGAAAAAAATATATGTATCACAAGAATAAAATAATAAGAGTTATAAAAGGAAAATGCGATAGATTACAAATGGTTCAGACACCTCATTAAAACCTCATCGAGCCACCAGGGTAGGAAAAAGTAGTCCCCAAATATTTACATAAGTAAATAAAGATATAAACACTTTTTACAACTCTTCAAGGTAAACTCTCAAGTGTTAAATATTCCATGGGTGTCGCAGAAGGTTGTCTTCTTGATCTGCCAACCGATAGGTTCCAGGCTTGACTATTTCATTAACTGAATACAGCTTTTCCCAATGAGGAGCCAATTTTCCTAACCTTTTATTTTTGGTGTATAAAAATAATTTTATAAAACTCTATCTCCTACTCAAAATTCTCTCCTTCGAACTTGAGACGCAAACCTGCTTCTCATCAAGGTTTGATAATGGACAAATCTTAGATGAGCTTTGTGACTATTTTATTCAATCAAATCTAATTTAACTCTCTTGGATATATCGTTATCCATATGGAGTAGCTTTCAATTTGAAATGACGGGATAGTAGATTCGATGGGTGTTATTGCATTCATTCCATACACCAAAGTAAAAATGAGTTGAGTTCCAGTTCGGGGGGTAGTTTGATAAGTCAATTACACTTCTAGCAAATAATTTGGACATTTTATCGTTGTCCTTTCTAAATTTTTATTCAAAACAGTTAAGATAGTCCTATTAACAACCTCTACATGCCCATTAACTTGAGGGTGGAAAGGTGAAGAGAAGCAATGTCGAATCCTTCAAGAAGTACAAAAAGTTTTCATGTCTCAATTTTCGAATTGAGGGCCATTATCTATCGTGATAATTTTTGGAATCACAAATCTACAACATATAATAGAGAAGATAAATTTTATAACCATTTTAGATGTAGTACCGGAGAGAGACTCTTCTTTCACCGACTTAGAAAAAGTATCAAATGTCATGATAATTGTTTGACGAAACTTGGATTCCATTGGCAGAGGTTCCACTAAGTCAAACCCACATATGTTAAAGAGGAACGCTTCAAATATCGATTCTAGTGACATTACTTGCATATGTATTTTGTTTGCAAATATTTAACAGGCATCACACAATCAGAGTAATTCTTTGGCATCTACCGTAATAGAAGGCTAATAATATCGTGTTAATATAGTCAATTTGGTTAAAGTTTTATAACCACAATGGTCAAAACCCTCCCCATCATGAAAATCAGATAATATCATCTGAGAATAATTAATCCCAAGGAATTGTAACAAGGGCCTACTAAGATATTTTTTATAGAGAATATTCCTCAAGACTAAAAAAACCATACGCTACTTTTTTTTTAAGAATGATAAGTTTTTTGTGAGTGATCTTTCTAACTTTTATTTGGACTGTTCTAAATATCTGGATTTATAACTTGTTCATTAATTCCCTCAATTCATTGATATTTTTGAATCTTAAATCAAACTTTATCTTGGGGGGGGGGGGGTTGTTACAACTTCTTTTTTAGACCTTAAGGCCTTAATTTCACCTTGGACTTGTCACGCTCCTATTGCATAAGAAAATGCTCTTGTTTTGCATCAATCATATGCGGTACTTGGTCAGATTCTTCGATCCTAACTCACTCATTTTTTTAGACAAGATCTCTTTATATTTCAAATTCCATGCTTCGATATGTTCTGAATGTGATTTCAACACTCAAAAACATTAGACGTTGCTATCTGGGTACCCTCGTAGTGCTTCCATTGTGGTCACCATTAAAGAGGTCAACAATGGTTGGATGATTTTTAGGTAATAAAACGATATATAATTACTTTTTGGATGGAAAGTATAAAGATGTTGAGTTTCTTAAGTAAATATTTAGAGAGCGAGAGAGGGCCTTACAGTAGAAATAAATGTTTCATCCTCTCATTGACATTTTTAAAATCTATTTATAGGCTTGTAGATACTAATGCTCCAAACTAAGCACATGGGCCAATTATTATTTATCCAAGCCTAAATCGTTTATCCTTAAGCCCAACTTGAATCCCATAACCAAATAAATGATAAACTAATGAATGAATTTTAATTATATATAATACATGATAAAAATAAATATAGGTGAGATGGTTCTTTTGTCTTTTTTTCCTAACAAATAAGCTCATGCTTTATGATTTATGACAACATAAGATTTTTTTTACATGTCTTCACCCTTCACTAGCTAGAAACTAAATGTAATTGATAAACAATGTTTTGGATTCAGAGAAAACTCATTAATAAAAAACTATTGCATATCATATGAAAATCATTAAAAATATTTACTCTTTATATATTCTTCTTCATATATTCTTTTTCATATCTTATTATTCTATCTTCTACTCATTTAACGATACCAAAATTATTCTTTCGCAAAAAAACAATTGAGGATTTAAAAAAAGAATAAGAGTTGGAAAAAGACATGCTTAATAAGGAACGAGAAATTATTGACGAATTTCAATAGTTAGAAAATAATCCACATACAAAAATATCTATTATGCGAGATCCTCTGTGTGGCCATAAGAGGATAATGTCCGACTATTTTGACAAACCATGCGAGTACACTAAACACGAATTTAAAAAAAGGTTTTGTATGAAGATGCCCTTATTTTTTCCAAATTATAGAAAACTTATCAAATTAGAACAACTATTTTACCCAAATGATTAATAATTGAGCTAAACCTAGTTTGGCAGGTATCATAAAGTGAAAAGTTGTTATGCATATGCTTGCCTATGGAAATACAATGGATGCTTGTGATGAATATATTAACACTGGAGTTACAACTGCAACTGATTCTGTTAGAAGTTTTTACGAGGCTATAATTATCTTGTTTGAAAATGAATACTTAAGACTTCCCAATGTGGCCGATTTGGAGAGGTTATTATTCCCCAAAATACTTGGAAGTATCTGTTGCATGCACTGGACGTAAATGAATTTTCCTATGGCGTGTCATGTGTAATTTACTAATGGACAAAAAATCAATGCAACAATTTTCCTCGTGGCAGTGGCTTCACGAGACTTATGGATTTGGCATGCATTGTTTGAGATTCCTTGTGTTTTGAGCGACATAAATGTACTAAACAGATCTTCGATATTTGATGACATTGAGTCTGGTTTCATCCCGACCGTGAACTACAATGTGAATGACAATCAATACAATATAGGTTACTAGCATGATGACGTAATCTATCATTAATATCACACATTCATCAAGTCAATTGAAATCTCATAAGGCAATAAGCTACATTGTTTGCCATAACACAAAAGTCATGCAGAAAGGATGTGTAACGTGCATTTGGAGTACTGCGGGTACGATTCACAATTATTCGTCGCTCAATGGGATCTAAAAGATTTATGTAAGATAATGAAGACATAACATTATTTTATATAACATGATAGTTGATGATGATCAACATTTATATTAACGAAGTTGGGAAAATGTCGATTTCGAACCGACGATAAGTGATCGACCAAGCTCAACTTACATTGTTCAAAATGAAATTAATCCTTGCCTACATACATATGCCCAAGGTCGAAATAAAGTTGGACTACATGGTAAGACAAACATGTTCGGTTAAAAGATGATATTTTCGGTTAAAAGATGATATTTTGAAAGATATTTGGAAAAAGTTCGGAGAACTTTCGGTTGTTTTTTTTGGGTGCTTGCAATAATGCATGTATTTATTCTTGTTTGCTTGTAATTAGTGCATTGTTTTGCAAAATTGTTATTTATTGTTTTTATTAAATATTTTAGTCTTTTGTAAATCGAATTAAAACCAGTTTTGTAATATAATTTTAATGAAATATTATAATATTTATTAATATTATAAATATAATAAAATATGTTAGAAAAAAAAAAGGTAAGTTGCATGATCGTCATATGGAATTGACAAATATGATGGGATATCTTTAACAGTTGAATTACTGAGCAAAACAGAATTTTGGCAGAAAATTTGGCTGCTATACATGGTTTTAGAAGTATCTAAATATTTGATAATTAAATGCGAGTGAGAGAGAGATTATGGTTCGTTGCAAATTACATTTCACTAATTTTGCTGCTGCACCGACTTTCAACCTTGTACAAGCAATCAAAAAGCAAAAAACAAAACATAGAAAATAAGGTAATAGGCTTTAATCTGGTTCTGAAGATACAGCAGCAGGCATACCACACCCTGTTCTTTAAGCCTTAGGTTTCTCCCACTTGAGTGGCTTCACAACCTCCCAAGTGAAATCAGGGTCCTCCCTTCCAAAGTGTCCATAAGCAGCTGTCTTCAAGAACCTTCCATTACCACCCCTCTTAAGATCGAGATTAATGGAGATCATTCCAGGCCTGAAGTCGAAATTCTCCTTCACTATCTTCAAGATTTCCTTGTCTGGGATAACTCCAGTCTTGTACGTATCCACAAACACAGACAAGGGCTCTGGCACACCGATGGCATACGAGACTTGAACGATGCAACGGCGTGCAATACCACTAGCAATAATGCTCTTGGCCGCCTGCCTAACAATATAAGCACCACTTCTGTCCACCTTAGTTGGGTCTTTCCCCGAGAATGCACCACCACCATGGGCTCCCCAGCCACCGTACGTGTCGATGATGATCTTACGACCGGTGAGACCAGCATCACCATGGGGACCACCAATGACAAAACGACCAGATGGGTTTAGATGAAAGATGGTCTTGTCATCGAGGTACTTCTCAGGAATGACCGGCTTAATAACGTGTTCCTTCAGGTCACGAGCGATTTCATCGTTTGTCACAGTCTCGTCGTGCTGGGTCGAAATAAGAACGGTATGCACACGTGTAGGGACCATAGCACCATTATCGTTGAAGTACTCAACGGTGACCTGAGTCTTACCATCAGGTCTTAACCAGGCACAGGTACCGTTCTTCCTAACTTCAGTTAGCCTTGCACCGAGCTTAGTGGCAAGGACATGGCTAAGAGGCATGAGTTCAGGGGTTTCATCAGTAGCGTAACCAAACATATGTCCCTGATCACCAGCACCAATATCTTCTGGGCGTTTAGTGAAATGTCCATGGACACCTTGTGCAATATCAGGGCTCTGCTGCTCAATGTTAACAAGGACTTTGCAATTATCAGCGTCCAGACCCACGTCATCGGAAACAAATCCAATAGAACGACAGGTGTCACGGACAATCTTCTCATAGTCCACTTTAGCCTTGGTGGTGATTTCGCCGAAAACCATAACCATGTTGGTCTTGGTGCATGTCTCGCAAGCAACCTTGCTGTCCGGATCCTGCTCAAGGCAGGCATCCAGCACCGCATCGGATATCTGGTCACATAGCTTATCTGGATGACCCTCGTTCACCGACTCGGACGTGAATAGGAAGGTCTCCATTTCTTACTATGTAAAACAACACAAGACATACAATTCATATAAGATTGAAATGTATATAGTAAACAAAGACGAGAATAACAAAAAAAAATCATATAAGATTGAAATGTTCTTATTCCGAGCATAAAGTTAGCAAAGCATCCGATTCCTAACAAAGTGAGGACACATTTCCAAAGCATCCAAAAGATTCACGTCGATTGAGATATGCTAAAAATCTATGGTTTTATTTTATAATCAGAAAGCAGAAGCAGAAGCACTTTAAACTTAATGACTTGATCAAACTATAAACAAAGAAATTATGATACTGAAAACTAAAGAGAAAGAGAAGAGAGAACCTGCTCTAAGATTTCTGTGCAAGATCTATGTGACCAGAGAGAAGACCCCGCTGCTATATCAGACGACTGACTCGGCGTCTACTGGCTTCTCACCACCATTGATTTATAGGGTGACGAACCATTGAGAAACCGGTTACCCGATGAAGAGGTTAATTAAGGTTCTGCTGAACGTGCAGGAGTGTGTTGTCGTTGGTAAGGGATGTGATGCTTGGATGAAGTATGGCCGTTGGATTTAAAGAGTTTCAACGGATGGTATTGGTTGGGGTTGGTGACCCAGAATCATGACATGTGATTTTTGTCCTACCATGGGCAAGGCTATAATGGGACCCCATTTGGCTATAATGAGACCCCAATTTCAGAATTTTTTTTTCCTCAATGTGAAATGTCGATTTTGCCCTTCACTTATAAGTCACAATTTTGAACCAAAAACCAAATTTTCTCCAACCACTCTCTAGAGCTTTCTCTCTCTAAAACTACCTAAAATCTCTAAAAAACATGGATTTGAGTGATTGGAGTGAAGGATTCAGCTGCAACCTTGATGATTTCGCATCGGAGGAAGAAGAGCCGTTGACGGACCATTTAGAAACCCAAAACGAGGTATTTTCCGAAATTTTTCGAGTCAGTGCGAATATAGCGCTGGTACCGCTATAAAAGTGATGAACTGCGAACTGGGGATTCGCAGTTCGTGCCAAATTGCGAACTTCCCGTTCGCGAATTCCCCAGATAGACGAACGGGCTGTTCGCAAATAAGCCTGATTCACGAACGGCCCGTTCGCGAAACAGCCAAACCCACGAACGGGTTGTTCGCAATTTAGGCTGTATTTCGAGTTTGTAGTTCGCAATTTCGCTGAATTTTCGAATTTGGAATTCGCAAAAACGCCCTGTTTTGGAATTTATATGATCATGTAGGTATATATATGTTCTCATAAAATTGCATGAATGAACTCTGTAGGAACCCGGTCCACCGCCATGTTCGATGGCCGATTACACGAAAGTGTTTAGTACGGACACTTATTACACCAAAGCCGATTTGGTTGATTGGGTCGAGTCCGAAAGCATAAAGCTAGGATTCATTTTGGTCCGGAGTAAAAACGACGACGGTACAAAAAGCATGAAAACTCCTAGGATGTATTTTAGGTGCGAGAGGCACGGGGTTTACAAACCTAACCCCAAACCGGGGTATGTTAAGAAGCGCCGAGAATGTTCATCGAAAAAATGCGGGTGTCCGTTCTACTTAAGAGGGAGTCCGGTCTCAGAGCTACCGGGTTATTGGAAAGTGGTTGTGCTAAACGGGAAACACAACCACGATCCATTTTTGCACTTGGACGGTCACTCTCGGGCCGCTAGACTAAAAGTCGAAGAACAATTGTTCGTTCGTAGTCAAACGGAAGTCGGTTCTCGACCGAGAGAGATATATCGCGGGTTGAAGATTAAAGACCCGCAAAATGTATCAGGCATGCGCACGATATACAACATGCGGCAAAAACATGATTTGGTTGATAAAGCGGGCAAGACCCAAATGCAATACTTGTTTACTAAGTTAAAAGAACACGAGTACTATGTTTGGGAGCGAAGTTGTGAAGCAACGGACGAGATCCTCGAGTTGTTTTTTGCACACCCTAAAAGCATCGATTTTATGCGCACGTTTCCTCAAGTTCTTATAATGGACAGCACGTACAAGACTACAAGATATAAGATGCCTTTACTTGAAATAGTGGGCCAAACTTCGACGAAGAAGACCTTTTGTGTTGCTTTTGTTTTTTTGAGTTCCGAGAAACAAGAGAATTACACTTGGGGGTTGAGTATTCTAAAGATGGTGTTGACGAACAACAAGTGCCCATTTCCTAACATCATTGTCACCGATAGGGAGTTGGCTTTAATGAATGCTATAGACGATATATTTCCGGACGCAACTCATATGTTATGCACTTGGCATATTGGTAAGAACGTCACCTCTTACGCTAGAAAAGTTTTACCGAATGTGGAAATGGCCGATGAGTTCGGGGAATATTACCAAAGGGTAGCCTATTCGGCCACGCTCGAAGACTATAACAAAAACCTTGCCGATATGCACCACACTTTCGCATTTTGTCCATTGGCTCTCGACTACGTTATGAAGCAATGGATTGACGAATATGGACACAAATTCCTCAACATTCACACGAACAAATTTAAACACTTTGGCAACCAAACTAGCAACCGGTGAGTTATATTTCCTTCTCCACCCATTTTTTAAAAATATAAAGTGTTAGTAGTCTAATGTATTTTATCTCATGTTGTAGGGCGGAGAGTGCTCACTCTAGCCTCAAGCGGGCAATTGGTAGTAGTCTATGCACGTTCGAACAATTTTGGAAACATGTTCATGCGCACCTATCCGCTCAACACTCTAACATTTTCGAGTCATTCGAGCGTAGTAGGTATCGTCCAAGAAACTCAACTAGGGGGCCTAACAAAACCATCTACAAGGATGTCAAAGGTGAGCTTTCATCTCAAGCCATTGAACTAATAGAAGAAAATCTCGCAAAGTCCATGAAAATATGGTTCACACCCGGAGTGTGTGGGTGTGTTATTAGGACAACTCATAATTTACCATGTGCATGCGAATTAGCTTTGATTTATAAAGAAGGAAGGGCGGTTAGAAAAGATGAGTGTGATGTCTATTGGAGTACGTTAAGGATCAAACCTAATGAGGAGTTTGATACCGAAGACGAGCTCACTCGAAAAATCTCCTTAATAGGTAGCACCATCCGCGGTTACGGGCAACACATCCAAGACCACATTATAAATAGGATGATGCAAATCCTAGATCCCGCTAGAAGTCATGTTTTGGAACCTAAGGAGCCGGTTGTTACTAAGGGTAGGAAAAAAGCCGGTCGGGACAAATCAACTCAACGGGACCCTAGCGAGTGGGAATACGATGGAAGTCTAGGCGCTAGCACTCCCGGCACGATAGGTAGCACGGCTGCATTTCTAGCGCCAAAAGCCAAGACGAAAGAAAAAGCGAAAGCCAAGGCTAAACCGAAGAAAGATAAAGTGCCTCGACCGAAAAAATCATCAAAGGGCAAAGATTTTAGCGGGTACGAGAGTTGGTTTCCTAGCTATTTGCATGACTACATTTCTAGCGTCGAAGACGTCTCTCCCGACGGTAATTGCGGATTCCGAGCCGTTGCTTTGACGGTATACGGTAAATCCGATTCATGGGACCAAGTTAGAAGAGATTTGATCGGCGAATTGCAAAACGAACGTGAGCTATGGGAGAGAGTGTTTGATGGATCACAAGGTGTAGATAACCTTGTGAGAAGGTTGAACGTGTTCGAATTGTATGGTTCAGGTACTAGGCATTGGATGACGTTACCCGATTTAGGGTTAGTGATAGCCACTAGATACCAATGTGTCGTATACCACATTTCACTCCACCAATCGTACACTTATCTACCTCTACGTGGTGTGCCTCCTCGATCATGTCCTAGCCTCGAAATTGGTATAGGTTTCGTTCATGGTAACCATTTTGTCAAAGTAAGTTTACTAAAGTGTGTTTCAATGTTATATATTATTTTCGTGACCAAATATTTATCTACCTTTTATTTGTGTAGGTTTCGTTGGATGGACCACTTCCGGAAATATATCCTACTTGGTATCCCTTTCGTACGGATCATGAAGTGACCGGTTGGGCAATACCGCTCGACAAGAGATTGAACAAACATAACCAAATCAAGCCCGCGCAACCATCGACCGCACACGAAGAGCCACCACGTATCTTCGATTTGAATGAAGACTAATAATTTTATTTTGCATTACGTGTTTAACCGAACTCCGTTGTGTCTACGAATATTTTTAGAACTTTCACTTCGTTTTGTAATCGATACTCCCACGTTTTATTTATTTTTAAAATTCCATTAGTTATAATTGTTGTAAAAACAAGTTGCACACCACAAATAATATGGTAGTTCCCCAAAAAATTACAATTTTATCCAAAAAAGTGTGAAAAAATTTAAAAATTCGGCCCAGTGGCGGTTTTGCGAACTTTGAACGCGTGATTTTGGCCAAATTGCGAACTCCCACCACTACGATTTGGCAAAATCGCGAAGTGGGTGTTCGCAAATTGGCCCAATTTGATGGGCCTGCATTCGCAAATCCGGCGTTTTACAAGCACCCGTGTTCGCAATGCCCTCTGTAAAAATTGTTTTTTCAACTTTTTGTGACCTTCCCGACTCCTAAACTTAGTTTTTTTTCAACCAACATCAAACATTAGTCAAGTGGCTCTAATGATTTGAATTTTGCGGAAAAAAAAAAAAAAAAAAAAAAACTCAAAGAAGTTATAAAAACTACATCAAACTAGCCTAAAATGGTCTAATTCTGTGACCTTCCCGACTCCTAAACTTAATTTTTTTTCAACCAACATCAAACATTAGTCAAGTGGCTCTAATGATTTGAATTTTGCGGAAAAAAAAAAAAAAAAAAAAACTCAAAGAAGTTATAAAAACTACATCAAACTAGCCTAAAATGGTCTAATTCTGTAACCTTCTCGACTCCAGAACTTAAATTTTTTTTAACCAACATCAAACATTAGTCAAGTGGCCCTAATGATTTGAATTTTGCGGAGAAAAAAAAAAAAACTCAAAAAAGTTAAAAAAAACTACATCAAAGTAGCCTAAAATGGTCTAATTCTGTGACCTTCCCGACTACAAAACTAAATTTATTTTGAACTGAATTTTTTTAAAACCTTTATTATTAACTGTGATTTGAAGTATAAGATAAGATATATGAACCGACTAAAACCTACTTAAAAGTAGGATAACGTTGTCAGACATGTAAGGATAACGTAATCTGGATGGGCGACTAATGTGGTGACACATAATATATACAAAAATACACACATATAGAAATTAATTATTACAACCCACGTTCTTCAAATAAGGGTCTCATTATAGCGAAAAACAACATTGCATTCGAAATAGTATGGATTGCGCTATAATGAGACCTCATCCAAATACTAAACGCCCACCAAAATTGACTCGCCTCCTATAAAATGGGACATATAATCTAACAAAATACGACACTTTTGCAACCTACCGCACGAACGAAAATTTAAAACTCGTTAACGTGTACGTATGGAGTTTACGGCGGACGAAGATTACCACATGCTCCGAGCTGTGAAGATTGCACGCGAGATACTGGGGGAAGATACAAGCGATCAGTTTTTCGAGCGTGTGCTATGTACGATGTATATGAACTACGGTCGTTTCGGTACAAGAGGTGTCGTTATACGTACTCGTGAGCAGATCAAAAGCAGATACAATTTTTGCAAGCCAATACAGCATCTGTGTTTCTTGCCATCGCTTATTAAGCGAGAAGCAGCCTCTGTTTGGAACCTAACCTTGATAGACTACATCACAAGGGATATGGTAGCATTTCTAGAGGACAAAATAATTGCAAGGGGTGAAGTGGATGATGTGGAATACAAACTTAGACACGACTACGACTAAGCCTTCCACTTATGCAGTGTTACGTATTACTGTTTGTTGTCTTATTATCAGTTGTTGTTTGTAGTTTGTAGTTGTGATTTTCGTATTACTGTTTGTTGTTTGAAGTTGTCAATTTCCTTATCAGTTGTTGTTTGAAGTTATTGCTCTCTTATCACTGGTTTTTTTTTTGAGGTGTGACTTTTTAATTAGTTGTTGTTTGAAGTAGCGGGTACCAAAAAACTGTCTACAAAACTAGGTAATGAAAACTTTAACAAGTTATGGCATTAAGTAAAACAAACAGACAATACAGACACTACCGGGTGGAAACTATTAAAAACATATCACAATGCTCAATCGTCAAAGTCGTATCCCAAGTTGTCGTCAGACTGAATCCCCTCTTCCCTCTCAGTAATCCTATTCTCAAGATACGCTACCATATCCTTCGTGATGTAGTCTACCACGGTCATGTTCCAGACGGTAGCTGCTTCTTGCTTAATTTTAAAAGGTAGAAACAACAAACGATTCATTGGTTTGCAAAAAATGTATCTCTCCTTGATTTGGTCACAGTTACGCACGACAATACCTTCAGTTCCTAAACGCCCGTAGTTGTAGTACATATTACACAAGACCAGCTCGAAAAACGCTTCGCTACTATCTTCTCCCAATTCTCGGTGGGCGAGTTTCACTGCCTCGAGCAAATGGTAATCTTCATTAGGGGTAAACTCCATTGGTTAAATTGTTACTGTTCGAATAGTGCTTCACGTCTATTTATAGGGTCGTGGTTGTTTGGGCGGGAACTACATTTAAAGCAGATATTTTTGGCGGCAACTTTTTTAGGTGTCTCGTTATAGCGGTAAACCTGGTGATGGAATTTTTGTTATAATGAGACCCCTGCTATTATTGCACTGAATAGTTATTGTACCTTTTTAAATATTAGGTGTTGCAGGATAACAACAGTACATTCAAAAATCTAGACAGCTATTAGTTTCATCAGAATATTATTATATTGTATGGAAACATATGGAGGGAATGGAGTGAAGGTTTCCCGCTAAAAACAGATTTGAGCGGGAACAAAGACAACCTTTCCCGCTAACAAATTTTGAGTTGAACCACCCAGTTCGATTTTATAAATACTACCATCAGACTAAGAAACTAAACATTTAAGGTATAAAAATGTGTGATTCGGGCTGGAACGTAGACGAAGATGCAAGCCTCCTAAACGCATTTGACATCGTGAGGGGTGCAATAGAAGAGGGCGTTCCTGGCTTCATCGATGCGGTCTTGTGCAGAATGTTCTTCAACCACGGTAGGGAGGCTTCCTGCCCGAGATGTATGATGCCTCGACCACGCACACGCGAAGAAGTGTCTGAAAGGTTAGCTTACCTTAAAACAGTGACTTTACAAATCGAGTCACTTCCTTGGGAAGTCCAAACCAACCTCCGAAAGATTTTCGACATGGGATCGCAAAGTACAATCACGCCGGAGATGGTGTCTTTAGCGACACAGTCGGAAGAGCAACAAATAGCAGACGCAATAGCGACAGGCGTTCGTTTGAATTCAACTCCCGAAGGAAGTAGTGATTCAGATGGGTATGGAATGAACTATCCGACTCCGTAGAACTAAGTGTCCAATGCTGACTGAGGGTTAGTTTATCTACAGTTTGCTTTAATTTAGTTGCTTATGTATGTTTAATCACGAAATGCTTTTAGGCTATGTGTGTAATTTCCTTGTGTATTTTATATTATGGGAGAAATCTAGGTGTTACATTTTAAGTGTTGTTGTTTTTAAGATGCACATCATATAAGTGAAAGGAACAACTTAAGTAGAACTAAAATAGAAAAAATAAGGTGCTATCAACTAATCCGAACAAAAGCAACAAATGAAGAACCAAAATCAATTCCATACAACCATGTCAACTAAAGCAACAACTAAAGCAAAGCAAAAAAATAATGTAGTATCAAACTCAATCGAACTGGCGGTACTGGACCCCTAAAAGGTGACACTCATGTATCTCCCGACGCAAGTCCTCCACACTCATCGACTCCGCTCTAGAATCAACATCAGTAACACGATCGGAAAGCTGATACAGTCGTGCCTGATATGTCATCGCACTAGGGGGCTCTGGAACATGCGCCGCAGATGGAGCAATAATACTAGGATCAATAAGAACGTACCATAGGTGGTCACTGATCCATACATCGTACGTCGTGGTCGTGCCAGGACCGCCTATAATGTACCTGTCACCGCGAATCCTCGGGTCAACAACGTGTGACCCCCATGATATCCACGTGGCCTCATCCCACAAGAAGCGCGTGTTCACACGCTTTCGCCTATGTACGGGTACAACAGTCCGCAGCGCCGGTGGTATGTCCTGAACGTGCCCTAGCTGTCGAGCCACCCTAAGCGGATAGTACGCCTCAACTACGTCGAACGCCTTCAGGGTGTGGTCAATCCAAGCCACATCCTGAGAAGGGAAATAAGCACGATGATGCTCGTAAGGCATGAACCAAACCTGTGTCATATGAAAATGTTAGTTAATAATCTTCCAAAAATGAAAGTAATAATAAATTAAAGCTATGGAAACAAATATAACAAATCATTGTAACTCACATGGTTCGCCGTCAACGAAATCAGTCCCTGTCGGATGTTAATCCGAGTCTCATCATCCGCACGAAACGGCGTCGGAACATATCGGCACATCGTCGGCATAGAACAGTCGTAGTTCGTGTTAATCGTAGGCAAACAGGTGGAGAAGTGATCGTATATCCACGCCTCCAACAAGGCAATACAACCCGCAATCCCTGAAGTCGTGTGCAGCGAGGACTTCCCTAGGTGGTGGTACAGCTGAGCTAGTATATGCTGTCCCCAGTTATATCTAACGGAGGAGGTATAATGCTCTACAAACTGGAGGTAATCTAAAGATATACTATTCCCCGTCTTGTTCACTAGAACACAACAACCCAACATATGCAGCAGATAACCCCTAGTGACGCACTTTACATCACTATCAGACATGTTCTCATCTGTATATCTACGTACCATGTACTTCTCGCGTAAAAACTGTAAACGAACAGATCTACCATTACCCCCCCTGTTACGCCCTAACTCATACCTAAGGTCATCCAAATCTATGCCTAATGCACTAGAATACCAAGCCTCACGCTGTCCATTACTAGGAAAAGACTGAACTACGAAATCATCACCTGTGACCGGGAGACCAGTGATGACGTGGACGTCGTCTAGCGTAACCGTCATCTCACCGAAGCTAAAGTGAAAGGTGTTCGTCTCCGAATGCCACCTCTCCAGGAAGGCATCTACAAGATGAACGTTGGTATTCCAACGCTCCAACGCATCTACCAGTGGGCCGAAACAAGTCATCATAACCTGCTCCCTTACCCTGTGCTGCCCAGCAAGACCCCACGCACGGTGGGTACCGTACATAGCGTAGGGCCGTGAGTGCCGACGAGCCTACATAAGACATAAACAAGTTAGAAATAATACAATAGAACATATAAACGTACTTTAAAACACGTCATTACTTACCTCTCCAGCAAAGACACGGTAAGCCTCGTGCTGTGCATACTCTGGATATAGACCAGGTACGTGGGGGTTCACCCTCCGAAATAACAGGTCGAATGTCTCAAACCCCTGGGATAGAACAGGGGCCGGAGTGGAAGCGCTAGGCCTACGCCTAACGGACCGTGACCGTGACACAACGTCGGAGTGCTCTCCATCATCGCTCGAGCCTCCTGAATGTCGAACAGGTGTGTGCTGCTGTTTGCGAGGCATGCTGAAATACAACATATAAATTATTAATAAATTTGGGATAGATAGAAACTATTTGGCAAAAAAAAAAATTTACAAAAAATATATAAACTGTGAAATTGCGAATTGGGGATTCGCAATTTCACCAAAATTGCGAACTCGGAATTCGCAATTTGGTGAAATTGCGAATCCCCAATTCGCAATTTCACAAAGTCTCAGATTCTGAATTAGGTGAAATTGCGAACTGTGGCCTCGCAGCCCATGCAAAATTGCGAACTGGTCGTTCGCAATTTTGCACGGGTTGCGAGGCCACAGTTCGCAAATCCCCATTTCCAGAAACAGCAGCCCCAAATTTCGATATCGAACCCAAATCCCCAAAACCCAACCCAAATTCATCATGCATGGTACCAAAACGATCCTACTGAATCGACTAACACGAATCTGAAGTTTTTTTTCGAAAAAAACAACTAAATATACATGAAAATCCGACTTTTTATCAAGAACACTAAACTCTAAAAATCACTAAAAATACTAAACGAAAATGCATAAAAATTACATGGATATGTAAAGGATTCGTACCTTAAGATGTTTCTGATGTTGGATTTGAGAAAACTTGCTGTTTTGATTTCGAGATTTTTGGTGAGTTTGAGAGAGAGTAGAGAGAGAAGAGAGAAAAGAGAGAAAAGAGAGAAAATGGGCTGAAAATATGGCTTTTATATCAGGGGTAAATGTGTCTTTTTTCGGGTCTCATTATAGCCAAATGGGGTCTCATTATAGAGGGGTCTCATTATAGCCAAATGGGGTCTCATTTTAGCCTTGCCCATTTTCTTTTTATTATTTTCTAAGTGTGTGCTTTTTAGATGTTTTTGAGTTACCAATTCACTATTTAATAATACAAATTTGTTATAACTTTACAAAATTAAACGAGGTTCAAGGTTAGAGCCTTTCCTCTTTACGTTATAATAAGTTACAACCTTTTCAAAAAAAATTAGTGCTTTTCCATTCAAATTTTTGTAATTCGAAATAAAAATTAGAACTTCTCCAATCTCATTAAAAATTAGAACCAACGACTCAATTTCATGTTGTTTTAATAAATTTTTTTGAAAGTTAACAAATAGTTGTTTATTATTTTTCGATCTATTTAAATATTTTAAATGGTTCGGTCGATGGGATACTAGCCTATAAAAATACTTCAAAATAAGTCAAGTTTTGTAATTTCATATTATTTTAATAAAATGAGAGTTTTGTGGAAAACAAATTTGTATTAGGAAATAAAAACAAATTAAAAAAGAGTCACTCAAAAAACCTTATTATTGAAGTCTACAACTACAACAATGGAGAACGAGCAGTAGGGGGAGAGAACCAAGCTCATATTTTACGTTTTTGTTGGAGCCGAATCTGGAGCCCATAAATATCACAATGCGGCGGGTCAAGTGACACCATTGGTACTGAACCACAAGAATGACGTTGTTCTCGTTGGAGGACCAGAGATCATAATGCCTGGAGCTGAGATAGACGAGCTGGCAGTAGTAGGGGAGTTCATCCATATACCTACTACCTTCATCTACGCTGCAAATACTGAGTTGGCAGCTAGCCCTGTTGAAGTAGTTATCATGCTTCCAGGTGGTCATCACGGAACTATTCACAAACGGATTGAAATAATTGTTTTAATAAAAAAATATCAAAAATCGGTTGGTGTTTTGAACTTGGATGGGTTCTTTGATTCATAGTTGTCACTTTTTGAGAAAACTCTCCAAGAGAGCGTCGTTGATTATACTATCATTACAGTGTTATCACCCACACAACTTGTCCAAAAGTTAGAATGATACCCTTCTTCTAACTATTTTTCCCGGGGTTAAGGGAATGTTTGAAGATATAACTGACATGATTTTGCTGCTTGGTGACGTTGCGCTTTGAAATGTTATTATCGTTCCAACTTTAAACTTTTGCGATTTGAATTTGTCTGAAGCATTGTTTGAACTTTGTAATTTGAATTTATCTTTTAAGTCTTAAACAGCCGTTTAAACTTTGTAAAAAAACTTGAGATTTTAATTTTAGTTATAAGTTTTTTGGCGAAAATAAAATATTAAATTAAATAATGTATTGTCAATACATATGTTTGGGACACATCCCAAAAAAGTGTATTAAACTTAAAGTAGAAATGATCGCTAGATCTAAATGCTTTTGACCATGATACATAAAATATCACTCGAACCAAATATTTGGACTAAGATACATTAAATATGAGAGTTAGTTTAAATGAAATGGTTGGTCCCATATAGATTAGGCCATAAAACAGGAAGGATGTCGACGAAAGCCGAAAGTAAGTCGATAAAAGCACAAACAATACAAAACTTGAGCGATATGAGTCTAAAATCATTCTAATATGGCGTCATCAGCAGCTTTCACAAGAAAATGAGAAATATGCACAACTGCAAAAAAAAAAGGTTAATGGGATAAGAGCCAAAATTCTCGAGTTCCAACTAAAGGAGGAAAGCCATCACTTCCAATATGTAAGTGCAGTTTTCACAAAAAGATGAGGAGAAAGTGATAGTAAGTTAGAATTAGAGCACAAGATTATATCGGCCATATAACCTTGGATCCAAAGAATCTAAACTGTATGTCAGGAAACATACGATAAGAAACCGCAGAGGGGAAAGCGGGATGATATCAAAAAATTATTGAATTCCTCTCCCGCCAGACGTGGTAAATGATCGGGTCAAAGCAACAACGCTAAAAATGGAAATAGCTTGAGGGACGTGAATTCGAAGCCGCCATGAAATAAAATGTTCAATCAAAACTGTTAATAATGAAACTGAGCTTTGTGTTGGCGGTAATTCTGATCATCTGAGTGTAAACACACTCATAGAGGATATGGTTTATGGATTCAACACATAAATTACACAGCATATAGTAATGAGTGGAATTTAATCTACATCTAACGAGCTTCTCATATGTAGACATCTTACCTTGGATGGCACACTAAAAATAATAAATTAATGACGAGAAATATTTTATTTATGTCATACCGACCGGGTCCACCCTAGATCGGGGGTGCGTGTACGGATTGCATTGTAATTGTTTTTAATTGTGAGTTTTACATTTTCATTATTGGCGGACCAAAAATTCATATCATCATAGTTGATGGTATGAGGTATGAGAGAGAGAGAGAATGAGATCGTTTATCTTGAGGAACTTTCGATGGTTTTCAACCTAACAAACTTTATTTGGGTCGGTCTTTCCAGTTTCTATCTTGAACAATATAAGAAAACTTTGAGATTACTACCTAGTTTTTTAATCATGAATAATATTTTTTTATATGGGTTTACCAAGGAATTAGAAACCTTTAATTCATGGCCATACAATAAAACTGAAATATAAATTGGAGAGTTACATAAGAAATCTTGTGGGAAGAGTGAAGATAGAATATCAAAGAACTTGTCTTGTGCCATATAAAAAAGATGTTTGGAAGTCCGAGAGGCAATATATATAGTAATTTTATCCAAAATGGAACAACAAAGATATTGATGAACTCAGTTCTTATAGAAGGTTTAATCCCAAAGAAGAAGATATGACTCTTCTCGGGGATAACTTTAAGGCATGAGAGATCAAGGAAGTTCTTGAGACCATCATTTATAAGGTTAAGAGAGTTAATGTCACCTCGACAGTATATCATATGTTTATTTGCAAAGCATAGGTTGACAATCTGAAGCTAATAACACTTCTAGTGGAATTTGAAGGTTGCATTATTACTTTTATCCTTAAGTATACTGAAAGGAACTTGTATGACCAAGACGATAAGAATGGGGACAAATGATCATTTTGTCTAGAACCATTTATGCCTTTGAAATTTTCATGTTGATCTATGTTTGTATTAATAGTATATGATGGAGTGGACACACAATGAATAATCTAATTGATTACCTTCCGCAAAATTTATGGTCACTAAGATGTCGAGAATAAGATACCACAAAACATTTTCAAAATATTTCATCAGGTCGATTTTTAGAGCGACTCTCGGGATTTTAAAAGTTAGTTTAATATCCCATCAGAAAAATCATGATATAGAAGGGTGATGTCAATAATGTTACGACCAACTACCCTCAGGATTTTAAATTTAGTTTAATATCTCATTAGAAGCTCATTAGATATGAGGGTATTGGACATAATGTTACGACCAGCTATAAAAACTAATTGAGATTTTTCAATCCGATAAAGAAAAGAATCATTGATCATGTCGGTCATGATCTTGGAGATAATCTTATAGACCATATTGCAACAAAAAAATTGGCCTAAAATCATCGACGTGTGAGGGGGAATTCTTCTTAGAGATTAAGAAGATAGTAATGACATTCCAATAGACCTCAAGATGGCAAGTATTAAAGAACATTCAGATACCGTCACATATATATTTACCTATAATGTTCCATAATAGTTATAGACAAATCTTGCATTCAAACCATCAGGCCCCAAAGATTTATTGTTATCAATATTAAAAATGGAATTTTTAATTGATACGCAATTTACAGAAAAACCATTGAAGTCCTGTCATGGGGATTAAATATGTGAGGATACTATAGCAAGTCAGATATATCATGGGGGAAACTAGATCTCCGAAGGTTCAAAATTAGTTGACTAAGACACTCGTCACCCCGTTTGAAGAAGTGGAAAGGTCCACGTTACTGTTGGAGATTGAGATAATTTTTATTTCTCAAAATACGGGTTTTGATAATTTTGTGGAAGAATTTTATATTATGATCCTAAGTTTGAGCCATGTCTCTCTAGACTTTTTGTATGTTTTAATATTCCTCGATACAACTGAGGAAGATAAAAGTGAATGAGGCTGCAACCTCATCAGATACTATAGTGGGATTTAGGGGAATATCATATAAAAACGATTGGATCGAGAATATGTAATATTGGGAATTAGAAACTTTAGATATTGTACCATTAAATTCTTTACGATTAATTCTAAAAAGGGCAATTTGAAGACGAGTAAGCTTATGGGAAATTAGACTCATGTCATGAGCAAAGATAAAAAGGTTCTAGTAATAAGACGTCATCTCGTTGTAAAAAAGTGAGACTACTACGTATTAAAGAATTTAAATGTTTTATATTACGTGGCCTAGGGGTACCAAGATTTAAAGTAATTATGGTTTGGTATGCATATCGGGATGCTTCATAGTAGGAAATAAACATGGAAAAAAATTATCCCAATCACTATTAACTAAAACTCAATCAATTCTAAAAGAGATGAGATTTAAGGGATTTTTATTGGTCCAAGTGAATTCAAATCTATATTATCTAAGATCACTCAACTCACAATGATAGTAGAAGTGATTGAATTCTTCAATATATATCTGATCAGACGAGCTAGTTTGTTACTCATGTTTACAAATTGCATTTCAATCCCCTAGAATGACCCAGGGGTTATCAGGACATGCTTCTGATAAAGCCTTCAGATCAACCCATAGAGGACGTCGACCGGGACCATCATAGAAGCATAGATGGTCGAAATCAAAAGAGAAACATGAAAATTTATAATATAAGTTGTACAATAAATTAGTTGCGATGTTGACAGATTCTAACTTATTTCGAATGATCAATACATATAAGATGTTCCATCTATGTTTATACAGGTAAGTCATCGGTAAAGTTTTATTTTTACCATTTGTAAACATTAGTCCAACATTTCATCAACCTCCAATCTTTTATATGTCAGATTTTTCTGTTTCCACCCTTTGTGCACCATATTCTTCTTCAAACATGCACCAAAGTACATGTATCGTACCACCATCTACTATTTTATTCTCTATGGTATTAATTTATGTCATTATGTTTATTTTTTTATTAATAGAGTTTACACTCCTATTATCCTTTTAAATATTTCATCTTTTTTAAAATTCAAAATTTACCTCAATATTATAATTTCTTGTGGTTTGCTTTAAACTAGTTTTTTAATATAAAAAAACTGGGAGAGCTTATGTTTTTTTTGTTTAATCATATTGACTCTCATATAATTTCATATCTAGAAATTTTGGTATTATCATCTCTCACCCGTAACTTTTATTATATATGAAGATGCTTTTAATTTTTTTCAAAAGTATATTACTTTGTGTATTTGATAATTCTGTTATGGTAGGTTTTCCGATAATGATGTAATTTTGCTATTATTTCTCCAACTTGAAACAATTTCTCAAATGTGAGTTTGAAGGACATGAGTTTGTTTACTATAACTTTATTTTTAAATTTATAGGAGAAAAGATGTTTTATCTGAAAACTTATATTCAAATTTATGTGGTATTAAGATCTTCTTTTAGCATCTTCCTATTTAATATTATATTTTATTCTGTAATTGTTCCAAATTTACAGTGCAAAGACCTTACAAAAGATGTTTATAAAAATAAAAATAAAAACTTAGAAGTATGAGACAAACAACTAATAAACACATGTTATGTGAAATTTTGGTAAATGAAGATAAGAAAATTAAAAAAATATAAATGTTGTTGAAAAATGTGGTTTAGTCATGAACATTGTATCATATTTATATACTAAGGGTAATTTGGTCATGTGTTTTGTGGTGTTTCAAATGTATTTAATGTTTAAGTGGTTTGTAGTGAGAGATTTGAGCTGCCTAGTTGTATTGAATGTTCACCACCCTCATTAATGGAAGTGGTTGGGTATTTATACCCTTAATTATGGGTCACATGGGCTTTCGGGTCAAACTTATGAAACCGGGTCGAGTTCAAAAACTCATTAGTTTATTAAGCAGATTAGCAATTAGCTTAGTCAAAAGGTGATTAGTTTTTAGTACTTTTGTCCAGTTCGGATAGTTCAGTAGGTGACTGCTGTCCGAATTGCCCCTGTCCGGTTTCTACAGTGAGTGGTGAGAAAATCCGAACTCATCAGTAGCCCCTTTTTTAGGTTTTGTCAAAGGCCTTTGGTAAGACCTAAAAAATCTCCCTTGAGTACTAGTTACATTCTCCAGACCGTTCAAGTGTTCTGCCCAGGATTTGTCCGGACTGAAAAACTTTTCAGAAGTTTAAAGGTTTTTCTATGGATTGTGGGACACATGTCATCTTCTGATTTGCCTCATCAGCCGTTTTTCTCCTAGAACGGCGCTCCCACTAATCCCAAAAAGTAACCTCTTCATTTAATACCCATGACGTTAGCCCCGCCTTCAATCATTACACTTTTGTCTTTTCGTATTCTCCCAGGTTTTTGGCATCTTTTTGTCTCATTAGTATAAATTAATTCATTTTTCACTGTTTTATCATCTTTATTACTCTATCATTCCTTTATCTCAAAGCTTTCACCTCTCTTCTCAAAATCCTTTTGGTGTGAGTTTATGTTTATAACAAGAAACGCTTTAGTAAAAGGTGGGTGACTTAATCTTTCGGAGTTAGAAAAAGCACAAAGAGTTGAGCGAGAAAGGCGCGTTGCTGCAGGTCTTCCAGTTTCTCCAATCGACAAGTTTGAAACGCCATCTTCAGAGCCTGATCGAGGTTCATCTTCTGCTAGAAGCTCCAAACCCAGGAGGTTATTTCAACCAAGTCTTTCACCCATCGTATCAGGCTCCTCGGTTCAGGAGTCACGGCCTACTGTGGAACGAGAAAAAGCTGTTACAAGCACAAAGAGACCCTCTCCATTCATAGTTATGGGATCAGATGCTGAAAATTCCCCAGAAAAACTGATACTTCGTCGAAGAGGCCGCTTAGTAAAAGGCCAAGCTGTTGTTCCACAGTCTAAGTCTCCGAAATCAGGGTCCCCTAAGTCTGGGGACAAAGACAAAGTTATAGGGTCTAAGGCATCCATCAAAGTCCCTAAGGATAAATCATCTGGTCCGGACACCAGACCACAAAGAGAAAGCGATGCTCAGCCATCCGGGCAACTCACTGAACCAACCACCAGCACTCTTCCACCAAAGACAACTGACAATCCTTCCATGGTGATGGAGGACCATGTTGAAGAAGCCCCTTTTGAGACTGATGTCTCCGGGAAGACGGGGGAAGCTGCCACTGCCAAGAAGGGCAAGGGTAAAGAGAAGCTATTTTTAAAACATCCAGACCTGCATGAGTCCTTTGAAGGCAGAGTGGGAACTTGCTTCCACAAGGTAAGCGTAAAGTATCCGCTAGCCATGCTGAACATTAACTACGCCTTCATTCATACTGTTGAATTAGGCCGGATCTGGACGAAGTGGGGGATTCCAGAATCTATCAAAGTGAGGATACCGGTCGATATGGAGGCGCCAATGGACTGCAAGCTGAGTGAGATAGTTTTCTACACAAAATTGTTCAAATGGGGGCTCAGATTTCCCTTGGACCCAGAGATCGTCAGATATTTTCATATGATAAAGCTCTGTCCAAGCCAACTGAGTCCCAATGCTTGGTACACCCTCATGGCCTGCATCATGGCCTCTAGATTCTCCGGAATCCTGCTTCCGATGGAGCAATTTGCTGTTGTGGCCAGCCTTTGCAAGAATCACATCATCCCCTTCTACCATATCAACATAGGTGATAATTATAAAGTGGTGGATGATCTGCTCGAATCAGAGAATAATTGGAAGACCCGATTCTTGTTCATTAGTGGAGCTTGGGAAAATGGGAAGAAGATTAAAGTTGGTGACAGCCCAAGCATGCTTACCAGCAGATGGAAAAACACGGGTAAATATTTCATCATGTTTGTTTTTATTTCCTTATAAAAAGTTTGTTTACTTAAATGCTCTTCTTCTTCTTTGGGTAGTGTTGCCGAAAGAGTTCTCCGACTACTTGGAGGAGGGGCAGACAACTTGTGCCAAGTTAAATGTTTGGGCTGCTGACAAATGGGGAAATCTCTTCCACAATTATTTTATCGTTGGCAACCTGGTGAGGTCCCACCTTTGGAACACAACCGGCCAGAGAGATTTGTCTTTGGAAAAATTGACCACACCACCTCCTCAGGGTGTCATCTTATAGAGGACAGATTAGAAGGATGGGAAGCTGGCCTTGCCGGGCAGAGCTAAAGCCCCAAGTAAGATGAAGGGCAAGAAAGGCAAGAAAAAACCAGATGCAACTGAGGTCAATCAAGGTGGTGCTACAGATATCATCCCAGCAAACCAAGAGGTGCAGGACCAAGGGGGAATTGATGCTGCTCTACTTCAAGTGGTGGAAGATGAGAGTACCAAAGAGGCAGTTGGACTTCCAAAACCCCCCAAAGGCTTCCAAAAGAGACCGAAAACGAGGAGCAGATGGTGGAGATAGGGAAGCCAAGAAGAAGAAAATCTCCAAGGGGATGAAGTAGCTATCCGGCCTCCGGAGTCTCTTCCTCCTGTCAACCCAACAGAACCAACACAGGCAGAGTAAATCCCAAGTGATTTTCACACCGGAGAGGGTACCGGAGGGGATATTAACATTGATGGAATAGACATCAGTGGTCTTCAAGGGATTGGCATTTACTTTGAAGACCTTGAGAAAGACGATTTTACTGGCCCTTACCTCCATCCAAGCTCTTCGAACCTAGTTACTTTCAATGGTAAGTATTTTTCTGTTTTATGAGAGAATGACATAGTGACCCACTCCTTGTTGAGCAATATTCAACCATTGCTCAACTTGGAGAGACACGTGCGAAGCAAATCTACCCTCATCAACAGACTTAACGCAGACAGAGAGAGTTTATCCAACAATCTCCTTAACGCCAACCAGAACGTTAAAGCATTAAAGAGAGAGATCGAGGAGTTGAAGAAGGGGAAAGATGACTTGGATACCAAGCTGGCCACTTCGGAGGGGGTTAACAGAAAACTTCAAACTAAGTGTTCTAGCTTGGAGAAGGATTTATCCACTTCGAAAAAGGAGGTGAAGGCTAAGGACAATGTCATCCAAACCCTAACTAGTGACAAAATTTTGCTCGAAGATGTTGTGTCTAGAGTTAACCAGGAGAAAGATGATTTGATAAGGGAACAAGAGAAGATAATCCAAGCCAAGATCGATGCATACACCAACAAGGTGATAGATAGCCAAGAGAAAAGGTATGCTGAAGTCAAATCAGACATGGTCTTGCTCTTTCATCAAAAATTTCTGAAGAGGACATTCGGAGATTTATGGCGATTTATGGAATATGAAGACCTCCCTCACCACACTATGGTCGATGGTGATAAGCACAACTATTCCAGTGGTTGGGACGATACTACTGATGAAGAAGAAGGGACCGGAGAGAGCCCTCACGAGGAACCCAAAGACCCCAAGAAGAAACTAGATGAGGCTGGAACATCAAAGGAAGCTCAGCCTTAAAGTTTTAACTATTTTTTTATTTTTCTTTAATTCTTGTGTTAGACTAAAGTCCTTGGATGGCCAAGGAATTTTGTAATCGTGTCCGGCTCTTGTCCGGATAAACCTTTTCTTTTAAAACTTCAAAGTCCTTGGATGGCCAAGGCATTTTACATATTTTAATATTATTCCCCGGTGTTAGCCGAGAAATTTTACCTTACACAAATCTTGCATTATTTTATAGTTACCCAATTTCGATGGCTAATGTTTAAATAGCCCTTAGTTGTTTTACAAGTATTTTAAAGTGAGAGTGTTTAAATTCACCGATGACAAATGTTTAAATGATCATCATTCTACCAAATCAATCCGGTCTGTCAGTGATGCTTTAAAAAGTTTCAAAGAAGCTATCAATCAAACCACTTCGAAGTTTTCAAAAAGGCATCGAATTTCATTAAAAAGCCCGGACACCTCATTAAAACCTCCCAGCGCCACCAGGGTAGGAAAGAGTATGCCCCCTAATATACAAGTAAAAATTTACATAATTTTCATTCTAGATACAACCGGAGGTGTTCAATATTCCAGGGGTGATTCAAGATCTTTCCATCTTTATCTTGAAGCTTGTATGTCCCGGGCTTAAGCTTTTCACTGGCCACATAGGGTTCTTCCCAAGTTGGAGCTAGTTTTCCGAACTGCTTCACCTCAGTATGTATGAAGACTTTTCTCAACACTTTATCCCCTCTTTTTAATCCCTCCTTCTGACTCTGGAAGCAAACATATTTCTCATCAATCCCTGATAGTGGGTGGCTCTAAGATGAGCCTTAACTCTTTTTTCTTCTATCCAATCGAGTTGATTTCTGATTGCCACTTCATTAGCCTGTTCGAAAAAATTATGGACTCTGAATGAAGGAAGAGTTGCCTCTATAGGAGTTATTGCATCCATACCATATACCAAGGAAAATGGGGATTCTTGTGTAGCAGCCCCGGGAGTAGTCTGGTAGGCCCATAATACTTCTTGTAGATAGCTTGGCCACTTTCCAGCAACCCCTTCTAGATTCTTTTTAAGACCGGACAGGATGGTCATGTTAGCTACTTCAATTTGACCATTAGCCTGTGGGTGGAAAGGAGAAGAGAATCAATGTTGAATGCCTCTAGAGGCACATAAATTCTCCATATCCTTGTTATCAAATTGTGGCCCA